>QXTE01000007.1:21369230-21608734 GCA_003942145.1 Platysternon megacephalum
AACAAGAAACAGCTGCTGCTGAGTTTAGTTCCTTAAGTCTAGATGATCCAGGACTGTGGACCCACTTGAGCAGTAGCCTGAGGAACTTCCTTGTACTGCATGGGCCACAGCAAGTGAAAAACTTCATGTTCCCCAAAGACAATGAAAATAGAAGTTTCCATCCGGAACAAAACTGGCGTGAAATCCCCAATGGTGAAAAAGTGGAGAGGCCATGGGCTTATGTACTCATACTGTTTTTGTTGCAAACTCTTCCAGTCTAATGTTCCAGACACATTGGGTTCTACAGGAACAAAGGACTGGAAAAATCTGGCTAGAAATCTGGCATGCCATGAGAAGGCAGCAAATCACCAGAGAGCATTCCATAGGTGGAAAGAGCTTGAGATGAGACTAAGGTTAAAGGCTACCATAGATGATCAGCATTAAGAGAAGATTGCATCAGTCTCTCTTTACTGGCAAAATGTTCTGAAAAAGCTCATTGCCATTGTGAGAATTCTTGCTACCCAAAACCTAGCACTGTGTGGCACTTCAGATCAGCTGTATGTGCCAAACAATGGAAACTTCCTTAACATTGTGGAGCTGATGGCTGAGTTTGATGCTGTACTCCAGGAGCATCTAAGAAGAGTCACCACCCAAGAAATGTACACACACCACTACCTTGGAAAAAATTCAAAATGAGATCATACAGTTACTGGCAATAAAAGTCAAACAGAAGATTGTGGCAGATCTGAAGTCAGCAAGATATTACTCTGTTATTCTGGACTGCACACCTGACATCAGGCATACGGAACAAATGACTTTAATGGTGCGTTTTGTAACAACAGAACCTAGTGAAAATGTCCCTGCAATGATGAGTGTCAGAGAGCATTTTCTAGAATTTATTGACATTGATGATACTACAGGAGCTGGTATGACAAATGTGCTTCTTAAAAAGCTGGAAGATATGGGAATTGCAATAGCTGACATGAGAGGTCAGGGCTACGATAATGGTGCCAACATGAGAGGAAAGAATAGAGGAGTGCAGACACGGATCTGAGAGTTAAACCCTCAAGCTTTTTTTGTCCCATGCAGTTCTCATTCATTGAACTTGGTGGTCAGTGATGCAGCATCAGCTTCTAGTGAGGCTGCTGAATTTTTAAATGTAATTCAAAGCATCTATGTATTTTTCTCTACATCAACTCACCGATGGCAAATTTTGAAGCAACATCTGGGAACATCCTTTCTGAAACTGAAACCACTAAGTGCCACACAATGGGAAAGTCGAGTGGAGGCGACAAAGTCTATCAAACACCAAATTGGGAAGATAGATGATGCCATAATTGCCATTATGAAGGATAATGCTATGATAGAAACTGTTCGTGGGAGAACAGTGACAGAGGGAAATGGAATCACCAGAAACATACATAACTTCAAATGTCTGTGTGGCTTAGTGTTGTGGCATGACAGACTGTTTGAAATAAATGTTGTAAGCAAGAGACTCCAAGGTGTTGATCTTGATGTATCTGGAGCAACGGAACAACTGGACAAAGCAAAGTCATACCTACAGTCTTACCAGTCAGATGAGTGATTTCAAAACGTTCTGAAGAGTGCACAGAAGTTGGCAGAGGAACTTCACACTGAAGCTATTTTCCCACCCATTCTAGAATACAAGAGTCACCGAAGAAGACGACATTTTGATTATGAGGCATGGAATAATCCCATAAGAGACCCCAAACAACAATTCAAAGTTGAATTCTTTACCCAGGTGCTAGACTGTGCAATACAGTCAGTTGAAGAACGGTTCATGCAGCTCAAGGAACACAGCAGTATATTTGGGATGTTGTATGATATTCCAAAACTCCTCACTATACCTGAAGAAGACATACACCAGCAATGCAGGGTACTAGAGACTGTGTTGACACATGATGACATGTGCGATATTGATGTGAGTGATTTAGGTGATGAACTGAAAGCCCTTTCAAGATACATTTCAGCAGGATCAACTCCAAAGGCTGTTCTGGAATATATGTGCACAAATAAGATGACCACCCCCATTCCAAATGCTTTTGTTGCTCTGCGCATACTTCTAATACTTCCTGTAACAGCTGCCAGTGGAAAAATCAGCTTCTCCAAGCTGAAGTTAATAAAAACATATCTACGCTCCACAATGACACAGGAGAGAGGCTGGTCGGCCTTGCAACCATCTCAATAGAGCATGAGCTGGCCCAGACTGTGGACCTTCAGGAAGCAGTTCAAATCTTTGCAACCAAGAAGGCACGGAAAGCACCACTTTGATTATTCAAACAGATAAAAATGCCAGTGTTTACTATGCAGACAAGAAAAGTTACATTTGCTGTTCAGGCGTTTGAAAGTTAAGTGTTACTTAAAATTTTTGAACAAGGCATTTTAAGTTGTTAGTTCTCCTTTATTGGGGTAGGTAGCAGAGCAGTACCATGAGATGAGTAGAACAGGAAAAAGGCAGAATTGAGACCTTTCAAAGTTTTGGCCCAAGCAAGAGGGAATGGGGGCGTCATTTGAGTCAGGTGCCAAAATGTTGTGGGCCGGCCCTGAGGTTAATATTTATTTCTCAGTTTTCATATAGCTGGACTTTGATTACATGTGGATCTGGAATATGAAGTGATGAAATATCTGTTTGCACAATACGTCAAGTAAGGTGGGAAGCAGAAAATACCAATAACCTCAAGAAATAACCTCTTCATAGAATCATCTTCCCATATGATTTCTGGTTAACATCAAAACATTTTGGTGCTTATCCAAACTATACTTCTAAATGGTTTGAGGTTTGCTCATCATTGCAGTCCCCTTCCAGAACAACAAGATATCTTTTAAAATGTATTCAATATTTTTTTAAGGGAAGTGTCATGTGAAGGGGTAAATAACACTTCCTCATTCACTTTCTCCACACCATTCATGATTTTATAGACCTCTATCCTATCCCTCCTTAGTTGTCTCTTTTCCAAGCTAAACAGTCCCAGTCTTTTTAATCTCTCCTCATATGGAAACTGTTCCATACCCCTAATGATTTTTGTTGCCCATCTCTGTACCTTTTCCAATTCTAATATATTTTTTTGAGATAGGGCTACCAGAACTGTGCGCAGTATTCAAGGTGTGAGCATACTAAGGATTTATATAGTGGCATTATGATATTTTCAGTATTATTATCCATCCATTTCCCAATGGTTCCTAAGTGTCTTACCTTTTTTTTTCTTTTTTTTTTTGGACTGCCGCTGCACATTGAGTGGATGTTTTCAGAGAACTATCCACAATGACTCCAAGATCTCTTTCTTGAGTGGTAACACCTGATTTAGACCCCATCATTTTGTATGTATAGTTGGGATTAGGTTTTCCACTGTGCATTACTTTGCATTTATCAACAGTGAATTTCATCTGCTATTTTCTTGCCCAGTCATCAAGTTTTGTGAGATCCCTTTGTAACTCTTCGCAGTCTGCTTTGGACTTAACTATCTTGAGTAAATTTGTCATCTCACTATTCATCCCTTTCTCCAGATCATTTATGAATATGTTAAACAGTACTGGTCCCAGTACAGATCCTTGAGGGGCCCCATTACTTACCTCTCTCTACTGTGAAAAATGACCATTTATTCCAATCCTTTGTTTCATATCTTTTAACCAGTTACTAATCCATGAGAGGACCTTCCATTTTATCCCATTTTATCCCTTTTATCTAAAGCTGCTTACTTTGCTTTAGAGCCTTTGGTCAGGGACCTTGTTAAAGGCTTTCTGAAAGTCCAAATACACTATATCCACTGGATCACCCTTGTCCACATACTTGACTCCTTCGTTTAGCTTCTCCCCAAAGGCCTTGTCTTTCTTTAGCACTCCTTTAGCACCTTGGTTGTCTAGTGGCCCCACTGATTGTTTGGCAAAGTAACTGCTTCTGATGTACTTTAAAATTTGGAAGTTGAATCCTACTGAGAAAAATAGAAAAGAGCATAAACTCTGGCAAGTCAAGTAAAAGTATAATAAAGCAGGCCAAAAAAGAATTTGAAGGGCAACTAGTGAAAGACACAAAAACTAACAGCAATTTTTAATGTCTATTTATCTCCTACTGCCTCTTTTACTCTGTTTAGCCAGGCTGGCAGTTTTTGGTCCTTTTACTGTTTTGTTGTTTTATTGGGGGTGGGGGAGGTGTATATATAACTTGAGCCTCTATTATGGTGTTTTTAAAAAGTTTCCAGGCAGCTTGCAGGCATTTCACTCTTATGACTGTTCCTTTTAATTTCTGTTTAACCAGCCTTCTCATTTTTGTGTAGTTCCCCTTTTTGAAGTTAAATGCTACTATGGTGGGTTTCTTTGGTATTTTTCTCCCTACAAAGATGTTAAATTTAATTACATTATGGTCGTTACTACCAAGCAGTTCAGCTATCTTCACTTCTTGGACCAGATCCTGTGTGCCACTTAGGACTAAAGTGAAATTTTACAAAATGCACAGCAGAGTGTTGGTGATACAGCAATTTGACTGTTTTTTGTTCTGTACTTTTCTTCTTTGATTTTCTCCCATATGTGAGGAATCCCATGGAAGCTCCTTTCTGCACTAGTAAATGTGCAGTACAGAACAATCATATACTCCAGTGGTCCCCAACCTTTTTTGTCCGGCGGGCGCCAAAAAAAGAAAAAAAAAAAACGAGCGCTGCCGGCGGAGCAAAAAAAAAAAAAAAAAGCCGGAGGACTACGCGGGTGCACTTACACCCCCCGGTGGGCGTTGGGGACCCCTGATATACTCATAGAAAGATGGACCAGGTGACTTAATTGCTCTTTTTGATCTCTAGCCTCAAAGGTCCAGATTATGTCACTTCTCTTCCAGTTAAGTAGCATTTTACAAGCTGACCCATTGAAGTCCATGAGACCACTCCTGGATGAAGTTGCTACTAAAGAGAAGGAAGTGTATCAGAATCAAACTCTTTGATTCTCTCTCCACTGTGGTTTTCACTGTTGCTCACAGGAAGGCAATGAAAAATTAGCCCCACTGAGCAGAATTTACCTTAGCTGCTATCCCATCTTCAAGCAGAATGACAATCATATAGAATTATTGCTAAGTGCTAGTTCGGTTTGCTTGCAAGGACCTTCTCTTTCTTCCATGTATGTAATACTGAAACACACAGATAGGGAGTGCTTTATTTTTCTACCTTTCTATAAAACAATTTTCAAAGGCATGAAATTCACTCCCAGTGAGAGCAAACTGCCGTCTGTCCTGCATTACAAGATGGAAGAAAGTATGAAAATGTAGACATTCATCCATGCTAACAACACTCTAAAATATTCAGGAACCTAAGAAGGAAGGAGAAACTACTAGAGCTTTACTCTGTGGCTCACAACAAAAATGTTTCACAGTAAAAGGTTGTTTTCCTCTTGGGGATCAATCTACTCTTTTCTCTTTAATGCTTTACATGGGCTTCTCCAGAGTAGTAAAATGGTAATTCCATAGACTGAAAGCATTTTAGCTATTTGTTTGTTCTCCACAGAACAAATTACCAGCTCCCATTTGGGAAAAGCTCCTAGTTGAAAGTGCCCAAATAGTTTGTGGGTCAGTTAAGGTAGGGTTTGCAGATGGATATTCATTCTTATTTAACTTGTTTGTTTTTAATGTGAGAAGAAAATTCATGTTACTTAGAATTAAAGAGGGAAACTGTGCCAGTCAATCATATTGGGAGGTGAATGACCTTACTTAGTAATATAAATTAAGAAAAAAAAGTAAAAACAAACTAAAAACTTAACCTGTTCATTCATAAAAGCAGAGTCATTTTTAAGAAAAAGTATCTATCGTTTTATGGCTATCATACAAGGAGTCTTCTCCCAGCCAATCAGAATGTAGCTAATATATTGAAGCATGGCACAATGAGCAGCTGTCACTTTACTAAACCAATATCCATTAGACAAAATGGTCACAAGTGCATCAATCTAATGTAATAGCAAGAATGTCATTGAAATAGAAAGTTGTCACAAGATCAATGTCCCCTGCCTTGAAAATAAACATTGTGGTTTCCACTCAGCACTTATCTAGCAGCAAGCAACCATTATGCTGTGATAACATTCCATTCTATTGACATTATTTGTTAACTAGAGATATCCAGATAGTGAAATATCAGCTCTGTCCTGTATCTGGGTAAAATAAGAACTTACTTTACATCTGCTACACACAATTACCAGATATGTACATTTCTCACAAACTTGGGTGGCCCTAAAATACTAAAATGATCAACAAATAGTTTACAATATATACCACCATTCATACATCCTTTGTGCATTTCTTAACTGAACCAGAGGTAGCTATAATTCTGATGGTTTATCTACTTGCAGCATTTTTTTACTGCTGCTGCCAACCCCCCAGCTATAAATCTGTCACTTACTTATCACATCAAGTGGGGCTATTGGTTTTTTTTCTGGGCTACATCCTGGCTTGATCTATCTTTCTACCATCCAATTTTTCCATTATCCTACAGTTTAACTGATTTTTTTTTAAATTAAAAAACACTCCTGGTCTGTTATAATAAAGCAGCCAGATCAGGACTGACCAATGCCCTTGATAGATAAAGGCAGAACTACTGATACCTAGAACAAAACCTCCTGTCAGGGAGGTCTGCAGGCATCTCCCTAAAAACTCAGCAAATAATTGTGCACTGTTGAATTCCACAACCTCTTGTACATTTCAGGTCCATTTGGCTGTAATGGATTTGGCTTTTGAAGCATTTTCTAAATCCTTTTCTCTTTGTTTGTGGTCAAGATTTACCTACTAGCTAGCTTCATATCTTGGGCTACCATTTTTGTGTGTGTTGCTAATCCATGACACCGTGTTTCACTTACCTTGACCCTTGGGTCCCCATCATTCAATTTCTCCCCTGAATGCCCACAGATATTCATTGACACAGACTCTGTGGCAGAGTTCTGGATAGCCATATGACATCATGAATCCTCCCCTCCAACGTTTTCATTTTAAGTGATTTTGCATCCATAGAAATTAGCTCTTTGTTAATAAAAAAATCAGTGAATTGAATTTTTTCATCAAAGAGCATAAGAAAATGAGGGTTTGAAGCAACTTCCAACTTCCTTCAAAAAGAGACTAAAAATGTTGGCAATGTCACCTATTTTTCAAGCAAAATTCTACCCTTTATGGCCTTGTCTAAGTTAGGTTTTCTTGGTATAGTTAAAACTGCATCATGTGAACACAGCTGTGTTGGTATAAAAGAGCTTATATTGGGATAGCTATGCCAGTTTGGGGAACCAGTATATGCTATAGAAACATAATTCCAATTACACTAGGGCTTTTACCAGCATACACAAGTTGATAGAAAAATCATATCTCTAACTGACATAGTTATGTGAGTAAAACTTAAGTATGGACAAGTCCTTCAGGCTCAAAAATGAGTCATTACTTTTGTAAAAATTGGACAATGTTTGCTCAATTAAATGCAAAACCACTCAGATTTTGAGTGTTTTAAATGTATTGCAAAATTGCCACACATTTATAGTTATATCTTGGACTAAATAACAAGGGTAAAAGGGTTCGTACCAATTAGGGTACTCTTACAGATCTGTTCAACTAGAAGACCCAACTTAGCATTTGCATATTTCAGAGTTAGGCTATGTAACATGTAGTTTTCCCGGAGAAAAAGAAGTTACTTTACAATACACAGTAAGGTATAGTATTGAAAGTGAGTAGAGGACTCCTTGTTAAAGTTTGATGTTAACTGAATGCCTCAGTGCCTAATTTGGTTCCTATAATATTGGTCAATAGGAAGAAAATGGTTGCAGAAATGGGAAAATGTTTTTGTTTGTTTTATAAATAGACATGTTGCTATGTATTTATGTTACAGAAGGCAAGGCCAAAGAAATGCCCCTTGTACTTGGAATAGAAGGCAGTCCTTAGTTCCTGTGAAAGTTCACAGTCTCAGGCCAGCCACTAAGAAAGCTCTATGCCCTGCACAGACAAGCTTTACCCTTACTGTAAAGAGTTCCATTGGGCCAGAGGAGTGAAGTTGTGGATCATGGTCTTCTTCCCAGACCATCAGGCAATCTTCTATATATCCTGGCCCCAGGCCATGGAGCACCTTAAAGATAAGGACCGAGATCTTAAATTTGATTTGAAATTCTGTGGGAAGCCAGTGTGGAGAGCAGAGGACAGGTCTGGTGTGCTTGTGGTAGCCTGTGTTACTGAAGATACACACTGCACCATTCTGTGCTAGCTGAAGTTTCCTAAATGCTGAAGAAGGATTCATGCCTATGTCTATTGCATTGCTCTGGTACAGCCAAGAAGGGACAAGAAAGGCATGAATAATTAAGGCATTGTCATCATTCACCAGCATGGGACAGAGTCTCCTAGCCAACAGAGATGACAGAAAGCATTACTCATGGTTATTGCTATGTGAAAGCTCAGTGTTAGTGAGGAATCCAAGAGTACTCCTAAACTACAGACCAAACTAACCAGTTGTGGATGTGTACCTGCAACCAAAGGAGGCTGCACCTTGGCTGCAAATTCTTCAAAATGCTTTTCTCTGCCCATCAGCATAACCTCTGACTTCCTTGGGTTCAGCTTCAGCCAGGTGCTGTTCTTTCATGAGCTGATCTCATCAAAGCCTGGACCATCTTGGTGGTAGTGGTGTGATCGTATGTGATGAAGGATAGGTAGAGCTGTGTGTCATCTGCATACTGCTCATACTTGAGTCCATGTCATGTGACCATTTCACCTAGCTGTTGAAAGGGACCAGACTCAAAATTGCTGAATTTATCACAATTTGTTTCTGGTTAAGCCCAAAGGTAGACGAACAGGGAGAGACACTAAAGTCAGCACAAAGATGCACTGAAACTCAGTACCAAAACATACTTTAAAGAAACCAGTCTGAAAGATCAAGATATGTAACACAGTAAAACCAAATGGAAGGTTTTCAATGCATTTTGGATGTTAACTTCCAGCTCTCATCAGAGTTTTGCTCAACATAGACAGGATACCTAAGTGTTGTACTTAGTGATAATTTGTGAGCCATGTTACCACAGGGTTATAGTAGAGAAGTGTAGTAGGACTATCTAAAAACTTGTTGCACTTACACCTAATTGAGCAATCAGGGACAGGTTCTGCCTGGCCCTTATATGAGTGCACAGTGGGAGTGGAGAATACAAAGAATACCACTCCCACCTGAAAATTTTGTATTGGGTGATTCAGGCTCACAGCAACAATTTACATGAAATACTGTGCAATGATTTTTTTTTTTTAATTATTCTGTGGGGAGATGACTACAGAGCCACATGCCAGGGAATCAGTCATAATAACTATCAGTCACTGTGTTCAAGTTTGTCTCAGCTGGAAGCCACGCTTTTATATGTACGTGATAGGGAATAAGTAAGGCAGAATTCTCAATTTTGTTCCAGCAAATGTATCACATTGTATTTGTGGTTCTGAACTGATCTTATGTAGTAATCAATCATGGTTACTAGCCACATACAGTAAGCATCAGAGAAGAGATTAATTGGGATAGCCTGGAGTAGTGTCCTAATTAATGTTACACTGAAACAGCATGTGTATACTATTCTTTGTAACTGCAAATATTCCATTGGCAGAATTGCCTCTTGCTAAATGAGAAGCATCTTGCTATATTAATAGTGCATCATTTTATCATATTAATTGGTCAATTACATCAATACAATCTGGAAGAACCCTCTGTTCCTACCCATCATATCATGCCTTATTCTTCAGCTTGGTATAGCATTTCATTATACTTGCTGTATATTTCTAACCACTTAATGCAATTTCAATCCAAGGGGGGAGTATTAATTTGTTCAGGTCATTGTACTTAATTGTTTTAGCACTTTATTGTACCAAATATTAGCCTTGCACCTTCCAGTATCACTACATCTTTATACCCAGCTATACCTTCTTGATGGCACCACATCAGTTTGGAGAGATGAAATGTAAGCACAAAGAATGAAAACCGTAGCAGTGGCTGTGTGTTTCAGAATCTCCATCACTAGAAACTCAGAGAAATCAAGAATGCAACATTGGTTTGATTTTATAATTTCTCAACTCCCAAAAGCACAGGCTAATCTTGAAACTACCATGCAAAACAGAACAGCAACCAAACCACATGCAGCTGTATCCCATTGTGCTGTACAAAGTAATGAATCAGATGGTAATAGCTTATTGGCTATGTAAGCAAAGAAAAGTAGTCATTATGCAGCAATAGTTTGTACACGTTGGAACTGTTTCATTGAGATAAAGAATATTAGCCAGAATACCTTGCAATTGTTCTCAAAAACTCTTTTAGAAGGATGCCATCGGATTATTAGCTTTAGCCCGAGCAGTGACCAGAACACTCCTATGGTAGGGTTTAATGCCATATCAGGAGGATTGCATCACAGACACTACAATGTCCTTTTTCTCTCCCTCACCGTGCAGAAGTACGATAAGCATGGTACAGTATCCAGGTTCTGGACTGCAGGTTTGAACCCGTGGCTTTCTAGTGCTGATAGATGTGCACTCCCAAATAAGTTACTGACCACCTAAGAGGAAAAACAGAGCTCATTAAAAAAAGGTGTTTTATAAAAAAGTGTAGCGCTCATTAAAAAAGGTTTCTCATGAAAAAAAAATTAAAAGGGTTTTTGTTTCCTTTGAAATTTTTGATGAAATTTTTGGTTTTGACTAAAAAAAATCTAAAGTTTCTACAAGTGAGATTCTTCTCCATCATTTTGAAAGAAAAAAAAATCATTTTGAAATTGAAAAGTGAAAAATATTGATGTAAATGAAATTTTGACAAAAAGCTTGTTCATTGTCAAAAACCCATTATTCTACTATAAAAATGTGGGAAAAAATTTCAGCCAGCTCTGCAGGAAATAAACAATTACAAAGTGCAGAATAATTTTGAATATAGTGCTTGTAAGAAAGGTGTCAGAGACAGGTTTGGCCACGAACACTCAGTTAACTGAAAGAACAAGAACACCATAGAACAGACAGAACCAGCAGAGGCTTCTCCCATCGCCACATTATTGCTCTTTGATCTTCACCTGGATGGCCCCCTGGAAATGAGTGCAGGTTGATCCCTATGGTCAGTCTATCCCCATGCTTTGCTGAGACTGTCATCACCACCTCTGGCAACGTCTTTTATGCTATTGTGCCTTTCCACTAGGAACTTGACTAAGACCAAACAATTCACAGAGGCCAAATAGCCATCAGATAGTAGAGATCTTTCACAGTGAATACCAACTCAAACAGCAACCTCGGGGTGAAAGTTTCTTTACTTCATTACCCAGTTACCCAAAACAATCTACATTCTGTAAGACAGAAAGTGTGATTGTTTTGATCATCCTAGGAGTATAAATATCAACTAAGCCCAAGGGTCTCTTAATTATGCAGTAGTAAGCTCTTAAAAGTGAGACTTCTTTAAATTAGAGGCAAACTTTAATCTCTTCTAAATTCAATCTAAACATTTGAATAGTTCCAGGACATTTATTCTCCTTAGCAAAATAATTCTTGTAAATAGAATATATTAATCAAATTTAAATGAATTTTCATGCAATGGTCACTTGTCCTTAAATTGGTGTGGTTATTGTGACTATTTTGTTCAAAAGAATGTAGATGAAGGATAAAGAGGACATTCCCCAAAAGACTGGACAAAAACAAATACAAGGATAATTTCAAAGTACACAACTTCTAACATTTAGACCCTTGCTTTTTCAACTAACACCGTGCCAAGCTTATGATGGGAAGATTGCACTAAATGGCTGCTCCCCATCTAATTTTCCACAATGTCAGCAAAGTACAGAAAGCCTCCATTCCCTTGGGAAACCATGGACAAGGCCCATTTATAATCAGAGACATGAAAAAACACCTTGAGTAAAGAAAACCAAAATAGTAACACAAAAGTAGAGCAACATTAGCAACATGGTCCTTTCTTGTAGCTTTACAACTTTGGCATGAAAAAGTTGGATTCACTAGGACACATTAGTTCCTGAATTAAAATGAGCATTTCTGTATTGTTTAAATTAGCATAAGAATTAAAATATTTTATTTGTTTTTTGGCTGTAAAATAGAATCCTGACCACAAATTATAGAACATATGTGTTAGTTTATTTGCAATTTACCACTTCGTAGGGATCTTTAGGATGAGAACATAAAAACATTCTTTGGGGTAGATTTTCAAAAGCACAAAGGGAAATGAGGTATTCATCTCCCATTGAAAGTCAAAGGGATTAGGCACCTGCCCCACATTTGTGCTTTTGGAAATCCATCCCTTTCTGTCTGTACTTTGGGGACATTGAAGATCCCATTAGTCTTTAAGAGATGGGGTTTGCCCTAGCCCCTTGTACAAAATTTCCTCCCCTCCTCACTGTTGATCAGTGTGCCGTACCCTAGTTGATTTCTGCCCTCCTACCCGAGACTTGGCTACATTTCAGTGGTAATGTATGTATATATTTTGAGTAATTTTAGGCTCCTATTTTTGAAAATGTTGATCTGTCTAATTACAGTATGTAATAGAGTGTGATAGAATAATTCCACTGTGAGATGGAATGGAACTCACAGAAAATAGCTGAAACTTTTTCCAGTCCACAGTTCTTTTCAAGGTGGAAATTAACACATAGGCAGAAGCAAAATATCAACATTGTCCATATAATTTATGACTTCCTATTTTAATGTAGCTTAACAAATCGTATTAAGAACCCCTAAATATCCTAATACATGGTCACCTTTAAAAGTCAACATTTGCTACATAATTACTATATTTGGTGTCTAAGTACTATATTAATAAGCATCCTAGAAATACTAAAGATAAGGAACATGAATAGTTGTGTGTTTAATGCAAAACTACACTTACAAACCACTTCACTTCTCTTTATATGCCTCTCCTTTTTCTCTCTTAATACTATTCCTGTGGATACAAAACAGACTTCACAGAATAACCCCTTGCCCCACACCAAGGTCCAGGGAGCACTCAAATGCATGCAAAACCACAGGCAATGCCTAAGTTCTCACACAAACACAAACTTTGTTATTAATACAAATGAAAACTTTGCAAAACTTACAGCTGTGGATTTGCACATTGAATCGACAGGGAAGGTCATCAAACATTATATAAACTGCCAGTAGAGGTTTCACTTGCCTTTACACTGCTATACTTCTAAAGAAATGGGATGTTTTCAAATATTTTTATAAAGCTTTTATTGCGGTCATAGAATTTCAGTAACCCATAGAATGTCTTTATTATCTTGAAGTAGGGAGCTATAAAACTGCAAGTTTTAAAATCAATTTACTCTCGAGTCTTCTTCAACTAGCAATCACAACCTTGCTCACTGCTACCTTCATTTTAGTACTTCCATTTCTGTAGGAGTTCCTGTAAAATGTACCTTTTTCTTCCTCAGTTAAAGGCTTCAGAAAGGAGACTACACAGACAAAGGGGCACTAGGGAGACCTTTCAGCAAGTTATCCTAGCAAGGGTCAGTTTTAAATCTCTGAAGTATTTAGAAATGTACTGTACATGCCACTACCATAATAATAACGGAGAACACTGACTCCTGAGTATAAAATCCATGATCTCATCTTCACAGTGCTCAAAGCTCAATACACTGTATGTCATTCACAGTGAAGATGTATTAGCTGAAAATGGAGGAAACGGGTATTGTGTTGTAGAGAATTATATGAAACTTGGTAGAAAAAACAATCCCCATAGATAAAAATAGAAGATATAGAAACAAGGAAATCTAAGATGGTGGTTTTTAATGCCACAGTTTTAATTACAGTGTGCTGAGGATAAGGCAGGTCACAGAGACTAAGGCAACCATAATGCTTGTGAAATTACCATTGTGGTACCTTTTCACAGGGTGTAGTGTGATCTCTTTCCCTACCTTCACCCCACCTGCTGCATTGGCCCTAGTGCAACTGCTGACATGGAAATGAAGGCCTTGCCCTGGTTGGTAGCCTACCACTTGCAGTAATTTCCCCTTTGCACTTCAAGAGGGTGGGAACAAGGGCTGGCTGGAAAACACCACTTCTCATTTGTGAAAAATTTCAATGTTTTGAAATTTGTTTTCATTCCAATGGGGAACAAAAACGAGACCGTTTGGAAATGTTCATGAAAAAACAAGAGAGAAGCACTCTGTATCAGGCAGCTCAGGAACTTGAAGCTGGATTGCTAACATGCCAGGTGATTACACAATCCATTGGGTTATACAGTCTCTCAAACTCTCCTGCTGGAGCTGTTCCACTTTGTAAAAATAATTAATTAAATCTACATTGGGCCAGAGAGAGAGAGGGTGAGACAGACACTATAGCCCAGTGGTTAGGACGCTTCTTTGGAATGTGAGAGACCCAGGATCAAGTTCGTGCTTTCAATCAGGCAGAGCAGGGATGTGCACTTTGATTCCCCACATCCCAGGCGACTTCCGTAGCTGTCGGCAATTTGGGGTGGGGGAAGAGCTAATCTGTCTGTTCCTTCCTGAACCTGAGAAACCTTCCCAACAAAATTTTCAACTAACTGACATCTTTAGACAGAAAAAAAGAAATAGTTGAGAATTTTTCAACCAGCTCTCCAGAGTACTAAGATTGTTGCTGCTGCTCGTACAGGTACACATGAAGGGAGGAGAGCAGGCATGGATTGGAGACCCCCTTCTCCCAACTTTGCATACACTCACAACCCAAGCCACACTCTGGACCATGGAGTTGAGCTCACATGTAAGCAGTCTGTTGACACAGACACGATGAGCAGTTAAGGAGAATTTATTTAAGAAGTTATGTACACATTTAATTTTCATACTCAAATAATATGCTTCTTAAAAAGTCATTTGAAAGATTTTTGATTGTCTCCTGCATAGCGTAAACCTGCTTGAGCTTGTAAAAGGTGCCGATTTCTTGTTCGTTGTGAAAGACAAGCTAAATTATAACAGAAGGCACATGGGAGGCTCAATTGGATCAGTTTCCTGTGTATTTCTGTCCTTAGAAAAGTTTTGGGTTTTTTAAATGTGGGTTGCCAAACCCAACAAGAAAACAGATTAAAATACTAGAAGTGACAGACTACCAAACTTCTAACTGAAGCTGCTAAGCGAAAGTAATGATAGTGAATACTAACCTGTACTGGGGAACACAGTTACAAAGTTTAACCGTCGTAATACTATGGTAGTTAAAATATCACTGGTTCTAGACTATTCACCATTGTATGTAAGGGGATTCTCACTCAAAGACAAAATATCACCTTTGATTGGATGTTATATACCAATGAAAAGGTAGCTTTTCAGCTTGCACTGAACTCATTGTACATGTGTGCTTTGTATCCAGTAATACAGAATGCAGAAATTCATTTTGGTTTGAACTGAAACTGATTTTTTTCCCCAGTTTTTCCTCACCAAAAGGAAAAAAAGTTCTTTTCAAAATGCCATTTCAGAACAGATTGTTTGGAAAATGTAGAAACAGACCATTTAGACTTTTTTTTTTTAAACCCTCATTTGCCTAATTCAATCCAAATTTGCAACATTTCAGTCACCCTGCAACTGCCTTTTTTTGGCAAATGTACGATTCAATCCAAAAAAATTACCTGTCTCTAGTTCTATAGTTTAACAATTCCTCTCTCTGCTGTTAGAAACTTTGAATTTCAATTCTGTGGGAAATTTTGACATTTTAAAAAAGCCTTCATTCCAGTTCAGAACAAAAATTAGAGATTTCTAAATTTCCCATGGTACAGAAGTTCCAAAAGAAAAATCAGAAAAATCTAAATATTTTGGTTTGATTATTTTATTAAACAAAATGGAGTCTCAGGAGCAGCCCGGGGAATCAGAGGAGCCCTCAGGAGTCAGGGGAGACCCTGGTTGCAGAGTTGGCTGCCTAGAAGCCCTGAGAGCCCCACACCTTCCAGAACTACCAGACTGTAAGACACACTACTACAGCCAGGGCTCCCAGGCTCTATGACAGGGAGCCAGGGAGCCCTGGAGTCGGGGTCCCTGTCCCTAAGGCAGTTCTCATGTCGGGGCTGCCCCAGAACTGCAGACCCTGGAAGCCCTGGTGTCCCCAGCAGCCCTCTAGGCAAGCTGTCAGGAAACTTACCTGGCTTGTGTTTTGTCAAAACTGAAACCTTTCTGTTTTGACAAATCAGCATTTTCCAACAAAAGCCTGTTTCACCAGAATATTCTTGACCAGGTCTACTCCATTTACCTTTGTGCTACTGTCACTGGGATAGCCCTTCAAGGGCGTCATATGCCCAGCCTACTTATGACCACCTGGGATAGGTAACTGCCTAGGTAGCTGGAAGGCAGTTAACTAAGTAAGGAGCACCAGGCCCTAACAAAAGGCTTAGGAGAGCTCAGTGGAATAAGGCTCCTGAGGAGAAAAGAAGCCCCAGAAAATGGGAAGTCCTAGGGACCCTGAACTAGGCAAAACGTTTCCTGGCAGGGAGATCTGGGAGAGACCCTGAACAAGCAGGAGAACGATGGCAAAGCTCTCTCCAGGCAGCAGAGAAGCATGAGGATTTTCAGCAGAAGGAGCTGCTGTTGGAATCTAAAGACTGTTTGGGGACTTTTAAGTTTTATCTGGACTCTGAGGTAAGAGCCTTCAAATGTTTGCACAAGTGCTCCTTTCAGAAGGCTTTAGTAAAGGGAGATACACTACTCTAAAGTAGAGTGTTTGGCTTCTCCTTGACTGGGCTGTTTAAGTGACCTCATAGTTACCTCATTAAAGGGGAAAAATGAGGCATGCCACAGTAGATCCACACACCGCCGCAAAAGGGTGCTTGGCAGCGATGGTGCCCCTTCTACAGTTACTTGTTTCCCAATTGTATCTGGTGTAGATGGAAAGACATGCCAGGAAAAAGATGGAGCTGCACTGCTGCAAACACCACCTGAAGAGGCAGAGAAGTGAATGGGGAATTGGATGCTAGTATTAGGAGGAAAACTGTGTCCTAAGCACAAAAATTCTTGATTGAGCTTATGGTCACCTTTGGCTGTCAGTTATCAGGCGAGAAAGCAACTATTTGTCAGGTCTGAACTGACAGTCCTCATACTATAGTAGTGCCCAAAGGCCCCAACTGTGTTGATGCCCTGTTTTGGTAGACAGTATACAAATGTACAGGAACTGGAAAATATAGTCCCTGCCCCCCAAAGAGCTTACAATCTACCATCTTGGGACACGACAAACAGATAATAATCAATATCAAAAATACATTTCTTGCTAGTTACATTTTTAGCAGGTCTCCCTTTCAATGCCCCCAGCCAATCTGCTGATGCAATGTGCCCCCCTCGACTCTCCTCACTCCACAGAAATACCTTTCAACTCTAGGTGAAAACAGGGTGCAGAATGGAGTACAAGTATCACCTCCATGAGGAATACAGAATTGTTAATTGAATGGAAAGGAGGAAATATTAAGTCAGACAAGAGGCCATTATAGTAAATGTTACATCTTACCCCTGTGGTCCAGAATTAGCCATTTATTTTTGACAGATATTTTTACCTCCTGCCCTGGAAGACTGGCATTTTCCTATGGGTAATTTCCTATCTTATCGCTTCATTTGCTTTGCATTATGCCTTCCTACCCTCGAGCCATAATGCTACCACTGCTGCATGCTCCAGGAGAGACTCAATAATAGTAGGGTACATTCTGCTGAATAAAACAAGTACATTATTTACACTATTCTCTGCCCAGACTCTTAAAGCTACTCCAGATCTGTTGCATTTCCCGCATGTCAGTTTATGGCTTCAAATGACAATCTTACTCAAATAACACTGTTAATACAAAACAACTTGAATAGTAATGCATGAGTCACTCAGATAAACTCACCTTATACAGAATGTAGTCTGATCAATACTCAAAGTCAATGTATAGCTGAACCTGCTTATTAAATCTGACAGAACCTAATCATCCGTGGAAGGATGCTTCCTTTGCCAGTTTATCTGGACGTCTGCAATGCACATGATTATGTTCACTTGACTCCTGACATCTATGCTCAGTGGGTACTCTCTCCATCTACGGACTAATCATTGAGCTTCTGCTCTTAGAATCTGGGTCAGTCCCTGTTCTGGAATCTCAAGATTTCCTCACTACATTCTAAAATCCTCTGACTTATTTGTTCTAATGTTGCCTATTTCATCTCACATTTACAACTATCCTCAGACCCACAGAACAAATTTCTATCCCTGAAATACTCCGGTCTTCAACAAAATTTACATCAGTCTAGGGCTGGTTTCCCCAGGAAAATCCAACAAGACACTTATCTACCCTACCTGTGAAGCTAAGGACACTTATTCAACTGCAGAATCTTTCCTTCAGTTACACCTGATTTTGGACAGAACCCTCCTTCCATTGCTCTAATCCCTGTTTTTTTGGAAATTTTCTTTTGGGACATCTTCCCTGATAGGTCTTCTTTTCAATTTGGGAAGGATGTCTTCACCTTTCTCTGCCATAGAGCACTTCCTGCATTTCCCACCCAGTCTAAACTGCATGTTGGGATATTTCTCTGCTTTATATGAACACTTTTCATTCTGCAGAACTTTACACTTTCCTGGACTTTAAATTCCTGAGTCCTCTCCTCCTATGTGCCCCATAAACCTCCTAAAACAATACATTGTCTATCTATCATGACTTGACTGGTCGAGTAAAGCACTGTGAGAGTTTGATGGTTTAAGTTACCATTCTCAGAGCATGATGCATAAGACTGAAAAATAAATTTGTGGATGTGTGTGGTTCTGCTATATTCTGTACTGCTAAAACTAAAGGTAAAGGGGAAAGATGGTACACAACCAAAACAAGTGACTGAGCAATGATGTTTGGCAATTGTCTTCTAAGTTCAGCAATTTTGTTTTTATTTTTAATTTGGTAGTCTTCGGTTTTTGTTATCTATCTTGTTAATGCTTGTTCAAGATGGTAGGACTAGAGCTTAGACAGCTTTATGGAACAAGAAGAGAGGGTAGAGTGATGGATGACTGACTGTGTGGAAAAGTATTACAGGGATGGGGAAAACAGATATATCATATCTGTAGCATGAATAGCTATGTACTGTATGGCTGTTTCCATATACTACACCTTTAAATAGCTAAGGACTCAGCTGTCTGCAGAGACTGGCAGCCATTTTGAGTTCATTTCAGTGAATGTTGTTAAAGAAGAGACAAATGTAGTGCCTCTCTGGTGGAGATTTACTTTGGTTCTTTCTGATTTTTTGTTGTTCTTAATTTACAATGAATGTTATTCAAACAGAAATATCTGATTGCTCTTTGAGTACGGAGATACAAAAGGGAATGAATTAGCAAGGTGGTTTACTAGTACTGATGCCTGTTGCTGGAGTCTGTTGTCATGAAAGTATTTTCAAAAAGCATGTCGAATCTGTCAAGTCCTCAACATTAGTCTCTTTCTCTCTGACAGTATTTCCACAGATTAATTAACTCAAATGTCATTCTCTTATAGCTGTATGCACTCTCCAGAAGAGTACTTAATGACTGCTGTGTGTTTTGGATCAAACAAAGCTCTGCAGGGATGCAATCATATCTCCAGTAATTTACTATTGCAGTAGAATGGTACAAAATAGTTTCCCATATCTCTGATGGGAAGAGCACAGTTCCATTGTATTGTTAGAGGAAAAGGTTTACTTTGTCCATTGTACCATGACTAACGGCTACTTGCTGATGCCTTTTACCATCATGTCTTCTGATGGACCCTAGAGGTGGGATTCACAAAGGGGATTTAGGTACTACAATGCTAAGGGTTGCGACGCCTACATTTTAGGCATCCTTCACAGCACCAAGTTAGGCGCCCAGGCTCCTCATACACAGGGAGGGATTAGGAACCTAAGAAAGGGATTCACAAAAGTCAGGGCATTCAGCAGGGAGTTGCTCAGTAGGAAATACTGAAGGGAGGGGTTTGACCTAAGCCCCGCCACTCAAGTGGACTTAGGTATCTAAACCTGGGTCAAGGAGAAGCACCTAAGCCAGGTCAGTCCTTTTAAAAAAAATGGAGGAGGTGGAGACCCTCATAACCTTTATCCCAATGATTTGAGAAGTCTCTCAGGATATGGGAGACAAGTTAAATTCTTCCCTCTGCCTGATGTGGAGCACGGATGTGAACTTGGGTGTCCCACCTCCCAGGTGAGTGCTCTAACCACTGAGTTATATGCTATTCTGGGGCTGGTTTCTGTCAGTCTCTCCAGTATAAAATCAGATATTTATTGGAGCAGGGAAACTGAAACCTGGGTCTCCCATCTTGCAGATTAGTGCCCTAAGCACTGAGTTTAAGAGTCATTCACACTCTGTGTCTCTAGGCCAATACATTTTAATTATTTATATCTAAAGGAACCGCCCCAACAGGAGAGAATAAAAGAGCGCTATCCCGGAATAACCCATAGATCCTTGCTTAGAATGGGTCTCCTATCTCCCAGGAGGGTAAATTCAAATCCCTAATCCAACTCAGGAGGAGTGGGAAATTGAACCCTGGTCTCCCATATCCTGGATGAATGCTCCAACCACCAAACTAAAGGTTATAAGAGGGACACAACAGCACCACCACCATCTTTTCTATGGGTTTAGGCATGTTCTGAACATGTCTCCTAGACTGGGCCCTGAAGGCAAGATAGATTGGGAAGTGCATAGTTCATGAATACCCCCCAGGGCTTAGGCATGAGTTAGGAACCAAGTTGCTCGGCAGTGTCAGGACTAATGCAGCTGTGCGGGTGTCCAACCACTGAAATTTAGAACCTAGGGACTTTAGGCACCTATAGGATTGAATAGCAGCTGAGTAGGGGGTTTGTGAATGTCAATGGCACCTAAATATTGGTTTAGGCACATAAGTTCCCTTTGTGAATCCCATTCTAAGTGTTCAGTTTTCAAAGACTGGTGCCTAAGTTGGACATACAAATTTTTTTTATGAAACACAGATGGTTGTGCATACAGTAAGGACAGATTCATGAAGAAGTACCCATTTACATATGCAATTACTTATATCATGCACAAGATGTCTGGGTCTGCGCACTAACATTCTTGTAGATTCAGTCTTAGACACCTATCATGGAAAATCTAGCCCTAAGTTACTTTCTTATATAAATTCAATAGTCAAAATATCTGAAAGACATTTAATATTTTCATACAAGATATATTTAATTTAACTATTTTTACTTTGCTCATTTCAGTTTCTTATTGTCAGGAGCACAGCTGGTGCCCAACCTGGTCGCTAGGCAATCCAGCAAGTTCAGCTGGGCCCAATGAGTCTTCTCCTACCAGCTGTGCTTCCCGATTGGGCAGGACAGTCTAGAGCCTGCTACTTGAGCCTTGCAGTATCAGCAGCACAGCATCTACTCAACACATACCATGTCCACACTTGTCCCGTGTGCCTGATTCCAGTCCTAGCTCCAGCCCCATTTCAGCCTTGTCTCCTGTCCACTCCGGTCTAGTTTTTGCCTCCCTGCTCTGATCCTAACTCTGGTTCCAACCTTTGGCTTGGCTTCTCAACCCTGACTTTGGCTTACCCTTAGGCATGGTGTCCTGATCCTAACCCCGCTTCTGACCTTTGGCTTGGCTCCTTGACTCCAGCTTCACCCTCAGCCCACTACGGAATGCCACAACAACCACCAGACAAGGTCTTGCTCCACTCACTATGTATGCCACCCATGCCCCAGCAGCTTACATGTGTACCCTATTTCCTTCTGACTAAAGACAAATGTCTCTGCTCCTTCTCTGTTGAATGCCACAACATAGAGATAACTCAGCTGCGCTGCACTGCATAATCAGAAATTCAATACAGCTTAATCAGCTAGGCCCTGATCCTGCATGTGACTACACATGGACAGATCCTTGTGGCCACCCAAAGCCTCATTGACTTAAAATGAGCTCTGTGGGGGAAGACCCCAGCACCACTGTGATCACTTGCAGGATCCTATTCATTTAACAGAGGCAGCTCTGTTCTATTTGGTGTCATATTTCAAGCAAACCAAAGAAAAGTGCTAAATAAATGAGGAATAGTTCTAATCAAATGCAAATATCACATCAATGTTCTGTTTCTCCCTTTTGAAGAGGAGGAATACAAAGCAGTTGCCAGTATGTGTCTGAGGTAAGTTATACCCAGTATTGAAATCTGCATGGATAAATGAATGAGTAAATATGTGAACAGATCACAAAAATACATTATAATTGTTCAGGTTTGAAAAGTATAGCATACAAGTCTGAATATTAGATTTATTTTACCAGAAAAAAAAACTATATTGTGTAATATAATTACCATAGAAGCTAGAGGGCAAGAAAATCCTCAGAATTCTCTGCCATTCTCTGAGCAACCACTAAACTAACAGTTAACAGTGAGCTGAACACTTTCTTAGATAATATAAGGACGCATTATGACAATCCTGCTCCTGAGCTTCTCTGAGCTTAAATCAGCCTGGGTGTATTAAAATAATGTCATATAATTTTCCTCATGAAACTATCATTTCACTATTACCTGGAGGGATACTGTAAAACACACTATAGTACTATAAATGTAAATATTCTGTACAGCAAGCAATCCAGTAGCATGGAAACAATGATGTTTATATTATAGCATCGCTGCTGGAGTTAGGGTTGCATTAGCATTTCTGTGATATCGCACCCCTCCATTTCCCAGAGGTTTATGACTCAACTGTAAAAACTTACTACAGGCTGAAATTTTACATATTAAGTCTCAGCCTGGGATCAAAGAATTTTTCCAGGGGAGGCAGAAAATATCTGCATTTTCTAAGAATGTAAAAAATATATAGATATGTTCATAACATTTTGTGCTAATTAAAAACAATGCAAATGACACAGTAAAAATGAGTCCATAATCATAACATTCTTCTTCTTAAAGATTTGGCATTGGGGGAAAATGAGGAACAATTAAAATACTGAACTAAAAGAAAGTAGTTACTTGACATAATGAGGAACTATTAGTAATAAAACATTCTGAAAACAGCTAAGTATAAAGCTTCTGAACTGCCTGAACACACATTTATATTTCTGCCTTATAAGGGCCTAATTCTTCTCCTGCTCTGTTTGTGGAAATATCATTGGTTTTATTGGGAGTTCATCACTTAGGGATGAGAGGCTACTTATTCAGGCTTTGAATCTACTAAGTTAATTATATACTTTTAAAATATTGCACAATATAAATATAATGGAAATGAACTAAAGCTATAAAACTCAGATATACATCCTCACACATTTCTCACTTCCCAAAGTTGTGGTGTTTTCCATAGCACAGATTCAGCCTAAGCAGCCACAGAGCCCAGTTGGAATCCAGAGAATGGACCTATACCCTTATCCTAGCTCTGGGACTTTTGAGGTTGATGCTGAGGACACTCTGCACAAGTTCAGAACCTTCCTGACAAGACTAATGTATAGATGGGTCTTTACACATGACAGTCAGCCTGCCACGATGGTATGACTAAATGATAGCTCTCTGAACAGGTCCATCAGAGATGACCAATGGGGAGATGACTCATAAGAATCGTGGGTGGGGAGGGAAAGAGAGGGGAGATAAGAGATTATAAAGCACCCACAAAATCAGTTTCTGAAGGAGGTTAGTGTTCTTCTGCCCTTCCCAAAGATTTGAAGTTGGACTTGAACAGTGAATGAGGTAAAGAAAAGAGTTTTCACAAAACCAAACTCTGGGGTTATGTCTACACTGCAACTGGGCACCTATGTCTGCCCCATGCCAGCTGACTCAGGCTAAAGGTCTGGAGCTAAGAGGCTATTTAATTTCAGTGTAGACATTTGGGTTTGGGCTGCAGCCTGAGCTCTGGTACTCTCCCACCTCGCAGGGTCCTAGAGCCCAGGCTCCTGACCAAGTCCAAACATCTACACTGAAATTAAACAGCCCCACAGACCAGCTGTGGGTTTTTAATTGCAGTGTAGATGTACCATGGGAGGCCCAGAGCTGGGTGAGATGAAACAAAGCAGGTTAACCTATGGGGAAAGAAAGGGTGTTAAACACAGGGTGTTAACATTTTCTCTTGAAACTTCACCTGAAAACACAAAAACAAAAAACAAAAGCAAAACAAAACAAAAAAAACCACATCCTCCTGATAAGGAGTCCAGGTAACTCTTGCTCTGTATTATGAAGTTTTGACATTTACTGTTGTTTTCATTGATTTTCTCTTTATTATAGTTGCTTTATAAACTTTGTCTTATTGAAGCTCAATGAGAGTTATTGGCAGGGCTTGGGTTATTGCCATGAGCTCTCCTAAAGAAAAACAAACTAGCCTTTGACCTCTAAGACTGAGAAAGGGATCAGAGTTTAAACCCAGCTCAAGCTCTCAGTCTAAAGAATAAACCCAGAAATCCTAACAAGCCAGGCACAGACAACACTGGACATGGACAGCCCAAAGCCTGAGAATAACTCAAACTACCAACAAGTTATGTGAGGCAAAGGTGACTGTGAGAAATCTCAAACTGGGAAGCTATCTTGCAATTTGTGTTTGGATTGTCAGAAACGTTGATCGTTGCTATGAGGATCTGCTTGCCTGGATACCTTAAGTGGCGTCTTATTTGGTTTACTGAAATGCATCATTGCCATGATCAGCTGAAAGTGTCTACATGAAAATGGTCCAACAATGGGGTTTGGGCCAGAGATTAAAAATGGTTCAACCCTGGCCTCCTGGACTGGCTACATACACAATATTGTTCATTATACTGCTCTTCTGAGTGTAGAAAAATGAGTTAGGGGAGAGCTCACATACTCCATATCTTCACCTCCAGCCGTTTTAATTATTTAGTTTAGGGTTATTACTACTATGTACTATTTATTAGCCACTGACAATCTGCTTTGCACTGTAGAAGGCATTGAATGAAGACAGTCCCTGACCTGAAGAGCTAACAGACACATAGAACACAGGATGTTCTTGGAATGTGTATGATTTTGTTATTCTTGAATTCACTTTTGGAGGCAAGGAAAAAAAGATGAGAGTCTTTAGGAAGGATCTAAATGAGAAGAGGAAGTTGTCTAACTGCAGAACACTTGTTCTGGGAGCAGCACCTACAGGTGTGCATGACTATAATCAGTTGATTTCCTGCACAGAGACATGAAATTAGGGCAGACAGAAGTCATTTACTTGAAGCTGACTTTGTAAATCCTTACAATAAACACAGTTATTAATTGTATAGACTTTTTGTAAGTGGGGAAAGATACACAGCAGTCTAGGGGATTTGGATTAGAGAGTTAGACTGCAGGCTGCCATCTAAATGCTACTTGCTTCCAGTATATTACCACAGTCATGTACTGTTGCTCTACTTTATATGCAAATATCGTTTCTAGTTTTAGTTTCAAATGTTAGCTATACTAACAGTACTTCATTTTCTCTGGACACATTAAATAGAAATTATTGTTGTGATCAGCAGTATTACCGTAGCGCCTAGTAGTCCTAGTCGTGGACCAGGATTCCACTGTGCTAAGTGCTGGACAAAAAGATTGTCCTCGTCCCAAAGACTTTACAAGCTCAGTATGTTGTTGGCCCTCTCAAAACAACAGATAAGTGTTTCCATTGCCTCCCAAAAAATACGGGTGGGAGATTTGAATTTAAATAAATGGATATAAACCAAATTACTTACAAACTAAGAGTTTTCATCTAACTGGTGCCAGAAGACCATAATCCAAGTGGCCAATTCTCTGTGCAGCATGTTAAGATTTCAGCCAAACTGTAGGCTTGTTCAGTTTTCAAAGCTTCCAGCCTTAATTAGCTTTAGTATTTCCATATTTCAAAAGCTCTCATTCTCTCCCTTACTACATCTCTTGCAGATGCACTGAATGATATTGTTATGTAATTCAGTTTGAAGAACTGTCATGGAAATCAATTTTACTAATGCACACACAAGGGATATTCAACTGCAATGAGGATTTTTTTAAAGAACAAAAATAAGCATTAGAGCTAGAATTTCATCGTGGAAGTTAGAGAGAAGAGATGGCTTCCCTATGGATTAACATTTCCTGACTTTGCTCTTCACACAAAGGTTACAACTATTTATGTTATATGCAAGCTATGCATAATAATTAGAAACAGAGCACACAGCCTAAATCATTATACTTGTTAGCATTTCAATGCAGATATCATTTTAATCCCTGAATTTCTATGTCTACAGTAGCTATTAAGAGTTGTCATTGAAATCTTTACTTTGTCTCCTTTTCAAAGTAGTTTATATTGCATCCAAGTGCACACATTGTTCATTTATTAGGATTCTGCATTATAGTTTTTTTTTTATCCACATAGTAGATATATGCATATGTCAAATTGCATTTGTGGCCTAGTAGGTGTTATATGATAGGGGAGTTATACCTGAATGAAAAATACCGGTGCTTGTTAAGATTTCATTCAATGAGATTATATAGGATAATAAAGGTTAGCTATGTCACATACAAGAATGGCCGTATGCAAAAGCATTTGTAGTAGGAGAAGATATAAAGGGTCTATGTATCCTAAAAGCAGGTCATAATTTTAGAATCAGTGCTCAGATATTGGTAGATATAAAGTTACTGGATTATTTTAGATTTACAAGAGAAATATTTTCATATCAGATTAAGCAATCATTCTAAAACTGTAGCCCAGAATCCAAAAACCTCACCCAGCAAGGAAAAAGATAGCTGAGGAAGCTTTGCTTAGAGGCTCTGAGCTGGTGTAATTGTTTTCAACAGCAGATTCCTTAGTAACAGATCTCTCCATTGATGTTAATCCTCATATTCAAAATTCCTCAATGTGACATTTCTGCTTCATGCATTAATAGCACAAAGTTGTTGCTGTAATATACCATAGTTAGTACAGTCAGTAATAACTGAAAAAAAATGCTTTCTTTGCTAATTAAAAAAATAAACCTTTTGGACATTTCTTCTCAGATACATGTATCCACTACCTTTGGGCTTCCTTTTTTCTGGAGAGGGAGGACAGAAAAAGGAGTTCCACTTCTTTTCACTCTTATAAAAGGTCACACATGTTGTCAGGTGTTTAAGATATTCCAGGAGACAGTTCTGAGACATACTTCATGCATTACTTATAAGACTTCACTGAATGTAAATCTGAGTGAGTTGTATTGGTTCTATTGGTTTTAAATGAAACAACATATTTAGTAGGTTCAACGAATCACTTGCAGAAATCTGAAACGCTAAAGAGCAATGTGTGTTACAAGAAGGATTATTAATAAAAAATAAATAAATACATGTTCAGGCAAGTCAGGCTTCTGCACTATTTAACTGCACATTCTGTCTCTATTAATGTTTAATGTATTTGTAAAAAGCAGTCCTGCTTTGCAGAGCACAGCAACAAAAATGTCCTGCAACCTACCAACACTTACAATCGCAGCATGGGTCCAAAGAGCTTTGTTAGAGATGCATCATGCATGTTTGATAGATAAGAGGTTCTGTACAGAGTCTATTAAGAGCCATATTTAAGTCACTAACAGGAAAGTGAATTCAGAAAAGTCTTTGTAGGGTAGCATTAAAATTAAATGTTAACCAAACATTTGATTGGTGTGAAACACACTGAGGAAATGAACAGTGGGTGTTGATGCTTGCAAAACAAAATCAATAATGACCTTCAGAAACCTATTTCACAATTGGGACTTGGGAAAAAAGATGATAATCCACAATATTTTTGTGACGTTGTGCAGTCTATATGGTTTTATAAAAACATGATAATAAGTGAATATAATGTAACTGGAATAGTTTTATAAAAACATAAATGACTATAATGTAACTGGAATATGCTTCATGCAAAAGGTCTCTTGTAAGGTATCATTACAAAGCTTATAATCTACTGAGTGTGATCATCCTATTTGTATAAATGTACCACTCTTGTATCTAAAACTAGAAATATAAAATATAACTCTGAGGGCCTATTGTAATTATGCAAAGTGTGGGCCATTAATGGTGGTTTGGAATCTTGATGACTCCCATTAACCAGGACCATTGTCTGCAGATGGCTGTATTTACCTGTGAGTCTTCCTGTATATGTGTGTGCTGGCAAGTAAGTAATGAAGTCTTGCAGTGACATGTGATCATGTCACCTGAACTGGAGTCCATCTTTAACCTGGTGCTTTTCCAGTGAGGGGGGTTGGAAACCCAGAGGGACAAAGGATTCCCACCTTATGCAAAAGATATATAAAGGGGTGGAAGAGAACAAAGGGGAGAGAGGAGCCATCATGAAGAATCCCCTAGCTATCACCTGAGCTGGAACAAGAGCTGTACCAGGGGAAAGAATTGTGCCCAGGCCTAGAAGGTGTCCAATCTGAGAAAAAAACTTACTGAAGCATCTCTGAGGGTGAGATTATCTGTATTCAGTTTGATTAGACATAGATTTGCGCATTTTATTTTATTTTGCTGGGTAACTTACTTTGTTCTGTCTGTTACTACTTGGAATCACTTAAATCCTATTTTCTGTACTTAATAAAATCACTTTCTACTTATTAATTAACTCAGAGTATGTATTAATACCTGGGGAAGCAAACAACTGTGCATCTCTCTCTATCAGTGTTATAGAGGGCGAACAATTTATGAGTTTACCCTGTATAAGCTTTATACAGGGTAAAACGGATTTATTTGGGTTTAGACCCCATTGGAAGTTGGGCATCTGAGTGCTAAAGACAAGCACACTTCTGTAAGCTGTTTTCAGGTAAACCTGCAGCTTTGGGGCAGGTAATTCAGACCCTGGGTCTGTGTTGGAGCAGACGGGTGTGTCTGGCTTCAGCAAGACAGGGTGCTGGAGCCACTGAGCTGGCAGGGAAAACAGGAATAGAAGTAATCTTGGTACATCAGGTGGCAGCTCCCAAGGGGTTTTCTGTGATCCAACCCGTCACAATTTTCTCCAGCGATTTTATGATTATCTAACACTACATTAGCCTTCTTACCAAAATAAGACAGAAATAGATGCTGGATGGCTCTTTAGGCGTCTTAAAAATCTTCCCCAAAAATCAATTTGGAACATTTCCTTCGGTCTCTTGCTAAGTTACTAAGATATGCAGCTTTTAAAAACAACGTGAATGTAGAACACAGGATGTATTTGCGCTATTATTTATTCATATGTTTTTGAACAAGATTAATTCAGTGATATTTATGCTATTTCTGCATTTATGTCCAGCAGGGGTATTGTTTTGTCAGCACAATGGAACCATTTCAGCTACGTTTACAATATGTTTAAAGTTGTACTGAAGATCTGAAAATATCTTGCTCTTCATATTTAAATAGTGCTTAGAACTAGAAGTAAAATATGTTAAAACATTAAATTGTGTAAATTGAGCAGAATTTCAAGGAAATGTTAATGTTGACACAAACTCAATCCAAGACAACTATGCCAGGTACAGAGACCCTGGTAGAAATGCAAGCTCAAGTTTGTATCCCTAGAGAGGAGACAAAGATGTGGGGCGGAATCTGAAGCTCTTTTTTTTTTTCATAATCTGAAGCTCTTTTTTTTTTTTTCCCACATAGTGGGACCCAGCTATGATCTGAAATTACCAGCCTGAATTACAGACCTCCCTCATTATTCTGTTTTGAAGTAGAAACTTAATTCTCAAATATTCAGGTGGAAAGGATCTCCAAGAATTGTTTGAAATAAGTGAAGCTTTGTGTTTGTTGTTTTTATAATATGGAGGGAGAGGGGGAGGAAAGGAGGAGACATTCTAAGCAATAACATAAAAAAAGCTTTTCAGACTCTAAATGAACTTCCCTGGGAAAGATTAGAATGAAATCAATTATGGAACAAAATTAAACAGGTCTCAAACTATGTTTATATGACTACAAGAGAAAAGAAAACAGCACCAAAAAAAGCTTCCAGCTAGTTTCACAGTGTAGGATTAGAATGAGAATGATAAGCAGTACAAAATGTATAGAATGCTTTTCTTGTTCAAGTCTTTAAACTTATCTGATGTTTCTTCTCAGATGCAATACCTAGGGTTTCATTGATGAGCTAAATGCTGTTTTTGATTTTTTAACTAACTTTCTTCTAACATGCTTTAATTGCACAATTTATTTTTAATTGAGATTCAGCTACAATGTAAACTATTATACTTAAACTAGGTCTTCACTTGCTATAAAGACTCAAATGGCTCTTGAAGATTAAACTACCAAGCCTGAAGAATACTTGTACAGAAACTCTCCATATTCAATGGAGTCTAATCAAGTACTAAACAAGAGGATCTCAGAGGTCGGCAACCTTTTACTGTATAGCAAGAAATCTCAAACAGCTTCCATTGCACTCACAGTTCACATACAATATTATGCTAATAAAGGAATGTTAGAGGTCCAAAGCAAACAAAGAAATTAAGCGATAAGACACTTAAGTCCACACCAGAAACACAACGAGACTGGATAACTTATTACCATGTGATCATTCCCAGACCTGCTTACAACAAAATGGCTATTTGCAGTGCAGATGGGGTCATTAACATGTCTTCTAATCAGTAGCGGCGCCAGCTCTTCCGGCGTCCTAGGCGGCGGAAGGTCCCGCCCCCGAAATNCATGTCTTCTAATCAGTAGCGGTGCCAGCTCTTCCGGCGTCCTAGGCGGCGGAAGGTCCCGCCCCCGAAATGCCGCCCCCAACAGCGGCGGCGGAAGGTCCCGCCCCTAAATTTCAACGGGCGGCCGGGGCACCGGCGCCCCCAAAATAGCAGTGCCCTAGGCGACCGCCTAGGGCGCCGGAAGAGCTGGCGCCAGCCCTGCTTCTAATTGGATTAAGCTAGTGCTGGTTGTTTGCAACTGGCACAGGGACAACCACGTTGTAACCAGATCCCTTCACTCAGTTGTGAGTGCAGTGTGGATGGATCCTTCAGAGTCTTGGGGCTAGATTTCCAAAAGAGCTCAGCTACATTGTGACCATGGAAGTAGCTGGTTGCTGAACATCTGCAATCTTGCCCTTAGTTCCAAATGTCCTGTGTTCTGATTAATAAAGAAATTCTGAGGGTCAATGTAATATTAAGAATTATAAACTAGTCCAGGGCTGTAGCCTGGTTAGGGAATACAGTTAAGGTCCCATTCAGGATAGATTAAGAGATGGGGTTACTGACATTTTGGGTGCTTTCCTTTAATTTTACAGGGAAGGAGAAGTTAAGCTACAGATTCCAGGCTCTCTTAGGCTATTCAGGAGGTCTAGCTTTTCCCTATTCAGTTACCTTCTTGGTGTGGATTCAAAATGAACTTGGGAGCAGTTGGTGTACATATAAGAGATGCAGGGAATGTGTCTGAACAGCAATCCAGGCTGAGCCCAGGGGAGGTGGCTGATTTCTATAGTGATCTGGTGGAAGAAATATGATGTGTTGAGGTAAGTCTTTCTTTTTATATTTTTATCCCTTTGATCATACATCATGGTCAAGGTGGGTTTGAGGACAAGTTCTCACTCTGTAGCAAATGCCTCATGTGGATGGCATAATATATAGCTTCTGACAGCTAAACTCCTCCCATTTGCCTTCTTGTGGCAGAGGTGTTCTTAACTGAAAGTGAGAAGTATGAAAGACGGGTGTCTGGTGCCTTATAACCAGATTGCTGAGTAGATGGGACTCATTAACCATGGTAGGCAGTCCACATTGGAGAAGGGGTTCTTATTTCAACCCAAGAATGTCAGGTCTGGCAAGCCAGTTTTTAAAAGTTGTGCCAATCACACATGCTCTATGGGTCTGTCTTCAGGAAGTATCCATCCAAGCGATGCACAACAGCTTCCTCGGACGACTGTTGAAAATGAGAAAAGGCTACTGCATTAAACCTTCAGCCTATTTCTAGTTGTGACTGTAATGAACACATTGACAAAGGGATGGGAGAGAGGCTCCATGGAACATGCTTTTCACATATAATCTTACATTGTGCAGTGAAGATAAATACAAACTGAAAAGGGACCTAGAACTATGGAAGAAAATGACTTACCAATCAGCCTACAAAAGATGGAATACATGTGATACTTCATTGAGATGGACACAGAGAAGCTATTAAAGTCTGTGCAACAATTTAAATACCTCAGTTTGGTGTTGAGCCATGATGGGAATGTGTATGCAGATATAAGGAGCTACATGAAGTGTGTTTGGTGTAAATGGAGGGAGCTGATGGGAATTCTCTGAGATAAGAATATGCCAAATGGTATAAGAGCATGATTAGGCCAGCCAGGACATATGGGTCGGAATGCTGGCCAGTAAGGAAGAGAGAAGAATAACTACTTCACGCTGCCAAAATGAGAACATTCAGGTGGATGCTGGATAAGATTTGATAGGCTACTCAACGAAATGGTATGAGCCATGATTCTGGTATCCTTTGTGATGGAAATGCTTACAGAACATTGACTGAAATGTTTGGGTGGGATATGGGAGATGTGGGATATGTTGACCAGAGAGTACAAGAGCTAGTACTCACAGGACAAAGACCCTGAGAGAGACCTTGAAAAGGTGGTTTGAGATGCTGAAGGAGGACACAAAGAAGATGGTATCATCTTGGAAGATGCGTTTGACAAGAATGCTTGAAGGCAAAGAACAAGAGCCGCCGACCCCAGTTGACTGGAGAAGGGAAAGAAGATGAAAATGTTTATTTTAATTTTTATAAAAAGTTCCCAGAGCTATGGCTAGGCCCTTCTATATTTACAAATGTGAAGAAACAAATACAAATACTTAGCCTGTAACATTACATGTTAGACTTAAGAATAAACTTGCTTTGTAATATTCACTCATCAAGTGTCAGTTGTTAGTAACTAGAAGGAGGAGTCATTAAGGAGGGAGGGAAGTAAACAATCTAACCTGATCACCTTTGAAACACATTAGGGACAAGGAAGTCACCTCATAGCCACGAGCACTGCATAAACATATAATACAGATTATTTGGTGGGAATATGATGTGTTATAATTTTCCCTCTAAATGTAAAACACCAAATTCTGTTATGGTCAGCTTGTGATCTGAGGAAGTTACACATTACAACATCATGAGTTTTAGTTTCAAAAACAAAGCCAGGGGAGTGTAATTGTTCCTATCCACCCTGGGGTCTAACCTGTGGGGCATAGTCCCACAGAAATCAGTTCTCTTCCCCTTCTATTCAACCATTAGCAGAGATGGTCAGATACTACAGTAACAATAATGCACTGATTACATCCAGTTCTAACTTTCACTCACAACAAATGCTGGCAGTGCCATTACTCGTATGACTAGATGATCACAATGGTTGCTCCTCGCCTTGCAAACCATCAATCTCTGAGATAACTATGTGGATGAAAAGCAGTTGTTTGGGTCCACATGGGAGGCAGCAGCAGGTGCAGAGGAGAGAAGTAGACACACAAGATAAGGAACTTGACAGCCATCTCACTATGTTCACCTAGAATCAGCAGGGGCAACTGCTTCACAGCATAAAAAGTTTCCCCCTAGCCACATGAGGCAGCAGCCTCTATTATATCTTACACACCAGCAGCATATTAGGCCCCACACCTCCTAAGAAGCAGCTCAGCAGAAGGGGACAGAGAATGGAATTGCCAGCCTCTATCTCCTGCTTCTCTCTCCATCCAAATCTGAATTTCAGCTGAGTAGTAGCAGCTCCAGTATTCTCCCTTCAGTGGTCATAGTACAGTGGTCATCGAGGGTTAACTGGGTTACTCAGACTATTATGGGTTGGAGCCATGCTCCACTCCTCCCTTACTTCCTGCTTAGTTATTAGGTGTTTTTCCCCGTTCTACTATGTAGTTGAATAAAGCACCACACTCCCAGCAGTGTAAGTATGTGCAGTACTGTAAGTAAAGAGGGTTTTGTGTGCACCAAACTATCCCTTTACAAAAGGTGGCCTACAAAGCCAATGAGGCAAACTCAACAGGCGCTTCACAGACCAGCTGCCTAGTGATGTTAACCCCACTGATTTCTACAAACTTTTCAGCAGACAATTAACATAGGCAGAACTGAGTTACATCATCATCTGCATTGAACTATATTGTTCTGTAGAGGCCTGGTAAGGGGGCAGGGAAGGTGTTGACTGCTAGGAATGGGAAAGTAGTGCTCTAACTGGGCCGGGACATGTGGAGTCAGCAATCTGGTACCTTTTCTTAGGATTCCTTTTATTGCTTGAGAATCTCAGTTTTAAACAAGAAAGTATCTAGCCCTCATGGCTGCAACGAAAACCTTGAAAATGTGAATCACACTTCCACTGTACCATGCATGTAAGAAAGGAGAAGGAGGATCATATATGAAGAAAGGCACTCTGAGTGACATCTCATTTTGATGACACAAGTGGATAGCACTTAGGCACAGGCCACCACTCCTCCCACCCTTCACACACACACAATCTGACCATGGAGCCAAAAGGCCAGAGGAAAAGAGCGGAGCCCAAGTGGGTACCTGAGCACTGTGGAGCCAATCCCACAGAGCATAGCCCTACTCCCAAGCTGCAATGGCCTGGTCTGCTCAGGTTTTGGGCATGGAGGCAGGGAGATTCTTCCATAACTAACATCTTCTTTTGCTCCCCCTGTTAAAAGCTGTCTGCAAATAGGTTACAAAAGATCATATATTCAAGCCTTCCTTCATGAGTGCTAGCAAAAATAACTTAGATTCTGACCTCAGCTATGACTCTGGGAGCTGAAACCCTTGATAAATGCCCATCATGCCTATGCCCCAATATATCACTGGCCTTTGTATATCCCCAGTGAGAGGAAGCCAAGCCTGGGAGTCCACAAGTGTACCTGTGATGCTATTTTGAATATCTGCACAATCTGCCTTGAGATGAGTCTCAGTTTGATGGCCCAGGTGAGTGGAACTTGGTTTTTGGGCGGCGCTTGGGAATGTTCCATCACCTTTCCTCACCCAACCCCAATTGAAGGCTTAGGGGGAAAGGTCTCAAAGGAAAGAGAAGGGCTCTGAAATGAAAGGTTGGCTGCCATATTAAAGATATAAACAAAGTAGGAAAACATTTAGAAGAGACTAGGATTAAATAAAACAAAACAGGCTTTGCACTTTTGTAACCAAAACTGAAAAATACCCTCAAAATATGGTGAACAACAAAATGTTCATATTGAACCATTCTAGTGGGCATTATTGTTATCAGTATTGATACATACAGTTAATGAACTTCATTACTTAGACAAGTTCATGGAGGATAGGTCCATCAATGGCTATTAGCCAAAATGGTCAGGGACACAACCCTATGGTCTGGATGTCCCTAAGCCTCTGAGTGCCAGAAGCTGTGATTGGACAACAGGGGATGGATCACTTGATAATTGTCCTGTTCTGTTAATTCTCTCTGAAGCATCTGGCATTGGCCACTGTTGGAAGACAGGATATTGGGCTAGATGATCATTGATTTGACCCAGTATGGCCGTCCTTATGTTCTTACTTACAAATATTATTGTTACTGCATCCCATGTGTTGAAGATAGTTCCTCATTCCTCCTCTACCACAGCTGAGGAATTTCAGCCCCAGCTGAGGAATTCAAATAATTTCACAAAATAGGTTTCTAGTTCTCTTTCATTTTACTATAGGATCGTCATTCCCCTAAGCAATGAGATCATTTCTTTATGAGCACTGGAAATATAAGGCCAGGGGAGGGGTAGCCATCTGTAGTAGAATGCACTACTCTTGATTATGTTCACCTCATCAGTTTGTTTACACTGAACCCCTCCCTACTAGATAGAATGGCTTCCCTTTGTGTTAAGCAGGCTTATGTTTGATGTGAGAATGAGCAGATGGAGATAAAAGCGGTTCTAACAACAAGAGTGCCCTTCCATTGTGCTTAAAAAGACAAAATATTACATGGTGTCAGAAATAGATAGAATCCACTGCCATCTACAATACTAGGGATATTACTGGCTTTTCTACATCCAGAATAGACCGGGCATCTGGCAGCCACACAGATACATAGAAAAGATTCAGACAATTTGTTGTGCTGATGTTTCCCAGACCATATGGGGCAAAACCTGAAGGAACAAAACTGCAGCTTCTTTCATTGTGTATCATAGTTGTAGATTATTACAGCAGACTTTGATTTAAAAACCCTGAACAATACCAAAAGTATAACAACGATCCACAAACTGAAGGCTACATTTGCTAGTAATGGAATCCACAAAATGATTAACACTGGCAATGGACCTTGATGTGACCGAAAATTATTTGCCACTTGGATTATAAACATCATAGGTAATCTACAAAGCCATGATGTATCTGAGGGAATGCTCCAGCATATGTTTTATGGGTAAACTAGCACTGATGACAAAGGTGCCTACCTCACTCTGCTTGAAAATTGGAATGCACTAACAAACATAAGCCATCTTTCAGTCTTTAGGAAAAGATCTTCACTTAGTACTGTCCTCTTCAAACAAACAACTGGAACCTGTAGTAGTGAGCTGCAGCTAGATGCACATTATTGGTATGATGAAGTAAACTATGACAACCCTTCTTTTTCTTTCCCTTTTCCAAGGTAGATAGGGTTGGTTCACTCGATCAGTCTTTTCCAGCTTACCAATTCAATGCTCACTGTATGTCCGCTCCATCCTCCTCTACAGTCTATCCACCGTGTTCTTCCCATTCTCTTTTTCTCTGCCTACAAACCCTAGTCTCAAGCGCCTCCTGAAAAAGATTCCTCTCATCCCTCCTTCATACATGCCCAAACAATCTCAGCATCCTCTCTCGCTACTTCTCTCTGATACCATAGCCCTGATGATACCATTCCACATATGGTCCAGCAATGTCACCTTTCTCACTGCCCTCAAACATCCTATTTCAATGGCTTCAAGTCTTCTCGAGTGTCTCTCTTCGGTCACCCATGTCTGATCTATACAGACAAGCTGATCAGATAAACATAAATATTGAGGTCCCACACCTAAATTAGGCCTCTTCATCTTGGGGCTAGCTAGTGGCAAACATGGTAAGACCAGCTCTTCTGTATGGATCAGAGATAAAAAATGACAATCTAGCTCAAAACTGAAAGCGAGAAAAATTTTGGATTTGTCGTCTACCTAATTTATATAACAATCAGTATAGGCATATAGTCACTGCAAGACATTGTCATTTCAACCATAGAATGTGCATTTTATATTGTTTCAGTGGACAGTACAGAATGGGTATTCTTCTCTATCTTTACATATAATTAATACAAATATGGTTTATTGATATTATGACAGGAAATTATACAAGGAAGATGCTCTCATGTTGTGAAAGGAGATGTAGCAAAATGTGTTACTGTCATTTGCATTTATCACATTAGTTTGCTTACTTCTAAGCCTCCCTAAACCATCTAGAAAGAGAAATTTCCTTAGAGTTAGGAGTTCTAATTATTATGTCCTTTTAATGTGCTTAACAAGACAAATTATTTCAGAGTCCAAATACTTTGGCAAATATATCTTCCTGGCAAGGGAGCAAATAGTAACATGGCAGCAATAACAGTTTATCCTGTTCAGGGTGCACTCTAGAGTACTGTCCTGGAACAGGACTTGAAACAGATGAACTCTGAGTGAAAAACACAGAGAAATTTTTAGAAAAGAGTGATTTTAAAGGCTAACGACTCTTGCGTAGAAGCTGGGAAAAAAGCAAACTTAACATTATTACACATATCTGTAAAGCCAAAGAGTATGAATGACCCCCAAAATACCATCTGGTACGTGTTTGACTAGGTGCTGAAATACAAAATCCAATTATTTAGCAGGACAAGAGGACAAAGGTACAATCTGTTTAGAACAAGAATGTAATTTTCACTTGCATGTCCAGTTTCAGGATGTGCAGTTGCTGAGGAGGGCAAGGGGGAGAAACAGGAATTGAATCACAGTTCCTGCTAAATACATATTTAATTGCTTATGTATTTTTTATATTTTGTTTTGTACAAGACTGTTTACCTAGCTCATAATGATGTGGAATTAGTTGTCACTAAATTTTATATTTTCCTTAATCAGTCTTGAAGTGCCCCCTAGTGAATTTTTCAGGAATTGCTCAAAGGTAATAAGATTGAATAAAGGTTTCAGAGTGGTAGCCATGTTAGTCTGTATCAGGAGTCCTTGTGGCACCTTAGGGTACGTCTACACTACCCGCCGAAATCGGCGGGTAGCCATCGAACTATCGGGGATCGAATTATCGCGTCTTGTCTGGACGCGATAAATCGATCCCCGAACGCGCTAGTTCGAACTCTGGTACTCCTGCAGAGCGAGCGGAGTACNGTTTTGAAGTTTTTGTTGTTGAAGAATTGCCATTTTTAGGTTTGTTGTTGAGTGACCAGAGAGATTGAAGTGTTCTCCTACTGGTTTTTTAATGTTATGATTCCTGATGTCAAATTTTTTTCCTGATTTCAGATTAGCAAAGTTTGTGCTAGTTTCTTCATCACTGGAAATTTTAAAATTAAGATTGGATTTAAAAAAAAAAAAGTTATGCTCTAATTCAAGCAGGAATTAATTCAGTGAAATCCTGTGGCCTGTGTTATACACAATCATCCCTTCTGATTTAATACTCTATGAACTTCTAAATCTTATTAGGTGGGGGTACTGCGAAAGCAGTTTTCATTGCAGCTACTTAGGTACCATTGAGCATGCTTATTCAGTAATATTAGTATTACCACTATTGCTGTTATAATGGTCATCAGATAGAATGGTCCTGGCCTCCACACAGGGAAGATATTCACCTTTATCCTTCTCCTCAACTCTCTGGATTGGCAGGGAGCACCGCCTCTCCCCGGCTCTTTGTTTACAGCCGTCGTCCTCCCCAGTTCCAAGTGTTGAAGAGGGAGAACCCTACTCAGCTCATTAAAAGTCTCCCCCAGTGGTGACTGAACTAGCAGCTCCAGATGCATCAGTGCTCTAGCTGATATCCGTACTGACAATTCTGCAGCAATATTTCTGATGCTGTCCTTCTAAAGGATTTAACAAAGATGCTGAAGGATATGAGGGAGGCACAGCAGCCAGCCATCATGATACTGGCACTAGTATCATAATTAACATTTCAGTGCATGTTCCTATATGGCAGGGGTTGGCAACCTTTCAGAAGTGGTGTGCCGAGTCTTCATTTATTCACTCTAATTTAAGGTTTCGCGTGCCAGTAATACATTTTAACGTTTTTAGAAGGTCTCTTTCTATAAGTCTATAATATATAACTAAACTATTGTTGTATGTAAAATAAATAAGGTCTTTAAAATGTTTAAGAAGCTTCATTTAAAATTAAATTAAAATGCAGAGTCCCCCGGACCGGTGGCCAGGACCCAGGCAGTGTGAGTGCCACTGAAAACCGGCACGCGTGCCGCCTTCGGCACACGTGCCATAGGTTGCCTACCCCTGCTATATGGTCTCCTAGGAATACCTATGGAGATTATATGTGTGTGTGTGTCTGCTTAGAAATGTTGATATACTGAAGTCCTTTATACTTACAAGATTTTCAATGCACAAAAAACACCTTCCCAAAAATGAAAGACACTGGGATCACTTGCCAGCTCAAGGGAGCCGTCCGTCCCATATGCCTGGTAAAAGAGGTCCACGCTGGATGTCACATTACCAGGCAACCAGTGCTTTTCTCACCAAAGAAGTCACAAGCACAAATCTAATTGCAGCCACGCGACCAGTTTTAAACTAACCAGAATTATTTTAAAATCCACAGAGTTTCCTACACATGTATGTGTCTATTATATTTAACACACCCATCACAATGTCCCTCCATGCATATACAAAAATTCTCATCCAACCACAGTAACATGTCAATATGAGTACAGTAAATGAACTCGCCTCAGAGTTATGCTATATGTAAACCCCATAATTAATGTATTGGGTAGAAGTCTGAGGAAACAGATGGGGTCATATGTCTTGCCCTAAAAATCCAGTACAATCATTTGAGATTTGGTACGATATACACTTGCTTCTGTGTAGCCTTCAAGAACCACATAACACAAGAAAATATTGTAGTGCTGCAATGTGCAGGGGGCTGGGTCAGAAAGTGACTATGCTAAAGTTTGCATTGGAAAGAAACTTGCAAGATATGCAGTTGAAAAGATGCATAAGTATAGCCAAAACCTCAGTCATGAGGGCAGTTACTGCCTTGGGGGCAGTCTCCAGCTGCTCTCCCCCAACACCAACACCATCTTGTCTCTTTAGATTTTTCACTTCCATGCTGACGAGCAAAGTATAAATTCTTAGACAAAAGGTATTACTCACATACATCAAGAATATAATAATTGTTATCTATCACTTACCTTGCTCTTTGGAGTTAAGTCAGTGTTCATCTAAAAACCCTTAGTTTTGTAGTTTAATTAGCATGCTGCATAATTACTTAGATACACGTGTTGTTTAGACATTTACTTTTGCTCTGAAAAGCTCTTCAACAGCTGCTCCAAATCTGTGTACGAAATGATTTTATGTCAGTTTTAGAACTGAAAATAATGGAGAGCACGAACCATCTTACTTGGGCAAGTTGCCTCACTTCCCTGCTTCACTTTTCACATGGGTAAAATAAGGACAACAGTATTTACCTACCTCAGAAGGATCTTTTAAGGATTTACTATTTCATTTTTGTACACTGATCACATAAAGCACTCTATGAATGATAAGAACTATTATTAAATATACACATAATCTTTTTGTATAGCACTGGAGAATAAGTGGCTCATAGCGCAGATCTTAAACTTACATTGCCTACCCCTTGAGGCTCTGCTAGTCTGTGTTCTCTATAAGTTCTTATGCTGCTCTCTTCACCATATGCAAACACCTTCCAGTAATGCATTGTGACATAACTAATGTTTGCCACATGTAGTTCATTCTCTCTGTCATCCTTCCTAGACCGTACAAGTCCAGAGGAACATCTGTGATGTGGCCTCCTGTATAACACAAGCCACAGAACTTCCCTGAATTAATTCCTGTTTGAACTAGGGCATGCCTTTTAGAAAAACATACGATCTTGATTTTAAAAGTGCCAGTAATAGAGAATCCACTCCATATAGTAAGCTGTTCCAATAGCGAACTACCCTCAGTTACAAATTTTCAGCTTATTTCCAGTCTGAGCTTGTCTAGCTTCAGCTTCCAACCAATGGATCTTGTTATACAGTCTAGCAGACAAAGAAAGAGCTCATGATAAAATTGTTGCTCCCCATGTAGTTACTTATAGACAGACCAAGACTTTAACCTTCTCTTTGTTAAGCTGAAAAATGAAGCTCCTTGAGTCTATCACCATAAGGCAGGTTTTCCAATCCTTTAATCATTCTTATGGCTCTTATCTGAACCCTCTTCAACCTATCAACATCTTTCTTGAATTGTGGACCCTATATGCAGTTTTGGTGGGGTTTTTCCCCATAAATATGTACACTGCTTTGTGTTTATATTAGACATGGCAAGTTCAAAGAAGTGTGTCTTGCACTTGACACAGGAAGTGTAACTGTTCCTAGGTCCTGTGGGAGTTTATTACTCAGACCAACCACAGGAAAGTTCCATCTCCTGCACAGAGAAACTTTACCCTTGTGGTAGGAAGGTTCCACTATGCCTGGGGAGACAAATGTCAACCACAGTCTCCATCTCCACCTATTCTGATCCTAGACTATTAAGCACCTCGAAGATAAGGACCAAAACCTTGAACTTGATATTCTATGGGAAGCCAATGCAGAGGGTGGAGGAAATGTATGATGTGCTCACTGAAAACACACATTGCTGCATTCTGAATTAGCTGGAGTTTCCTAAAGGCTGATAATTTCATCTCCACATATATTGCATTGCTGTAGTCCAGATGGAAGGTGACAAAGGCATATATAACTGAGTGTCACAATTACAATTAACTGCACCTCTGTCCCTTTCTGTGGTCTGCTCAAGATCACCCCTTCAGGTCTCAGGCCTCCAGCTGTCACTTCTCAGTGGGTGGGGACATGTGTCTTTCTCCATCTAGACTAAGGATTTAGGCTTGAAGTCTCCCTGCAATTCACTGATTATCACAGAAGGTCTGCCCTTAGTCCAGACCTGCTATTCACTCTCTCTGAGACAATGATGGGGTTACCAGTGACCAGCCAGCTTTCACAAAGCACAGTAAATTTATTTTAGGACAAAATCTTATCATAAACCAATAAACAGTTTACGCGCATGCTAAGTTTACCAGGTGTTGCCCACCTTCCACACGGAGACCCTGGCAGGTCCCACTCCTTCAAATCCTTCCAGCAGGATTTTGCCCTCTCTGTTACACCCTTATGTCAGTTTTTATATCAAAATTAGGGACATTCAGCCAGTTCAGCTCTGTAAGCTCTCTCTTTTTCTCCTGGGTCCCTTGAACCTGGTTTGAACCATATATGCAATCTACCTCAGGGACTTCTACTTCTTTGGAGATGTTTACCAGTCCTAAGGTCTGAAATAATTATCCCCCACAGGTTTTACACCTTGGGGAAGCTGGGTAACCCTTCCCTCTAGAGTTAGCATACAATCCCTAACTCACTAAGATATGTAACCCCTTTGAGGTTTAGAGAGCATGGCCCCTTTAAATCTTTTTTCCTAGCGGGGAGGGGGAGAGTAAGAAAAAAGGAGGGAAACTCCACGGGGCAGCGCTGGAGCTCCAGGGAGAGAGAGAGCAGCCGGGAGGCCCTAAAAGAGTGAAGAGAGAGAACCTGCCTGAAGCCTGGGAAGGACAGGGCCGATCGGGGACAGCCCAGGACAGGAGCCAGGAGGAGCACTGTGCCAGGGAGGAATCGCCCGAGAAGGACAGGCCGGAGCTGGACCCAGTATCACGGCTGCCCAGAGCTGCATGGGGCTGTGAGTACTGGGGCTTGGGACTCTGCATTGGGAACAAGGAGGGAGGCTGTAGCTAGTTAAGTGGGGAGGTGGTCGCTCTGTGTGGCTTTGCAGAGAGCGGCAGAAGAGGGCACCGGAGGGGTTTGTTGGGGGAAAGTTCACTGGCGCCAAAGACGACCAGGAGCACCCAAGTCTCACCCCTGGACTGGAACTTTGCTCAGGACTCCTGAACTCTGTGTGCAGACACATTGCTCAGTGTCTGCCCTTTCACACTGTGCTACCACTGGGCCCGTGGGGCCTTGGTTTGAATGCAGCCCTGTTCTACTGCTCCCCCTATATTTCCCCTCGTTGTATTTCTCCTCTCATCCCTCTGTAAATAAATATTTCCCTTTCTTATATCCATTGTACTTTTCCTGTGGGTGGGTGTGTTCACTCTGGTGGGTTTGGAACAGGTGCCCCTGGGGTGGAAGGGATTTCTCCTGCTGCATTCCTGCGCGCGCCTTCTCTTGGCCAGAGCTGCCTGCAGAGCAGGCTCCATCTTGGCCACGAAGGCGCTAAAGTTACAGATATATGTAACATTTATAGATACAAACGTTTATTACTAATTCCGGTGCGTATGTGATCTGGCACACCTCAATATAATAGTGTTTTTTAAAGTTTCCATGCTTCCTAGGTCCCACATCTGTCAAACTGAGGCCAGGTCTGGGATGGAGGTTTTTAGCTAAACAGAGATGGTAGAAGGTGATACTTGTGGATGCTGTTCTGAGAAAGCGCAGCACTAGTGAGGAATCCAGGAGCACTCCAAAACTACAGACTGAACTGGACAATTGCAGATGTGTACCTTCAACCCAAGGAAACTGCACTGTGACTCAAAGTGCTTTTCTCTGCCCACCAGCATTACCTCGGTCTTCCTTGGGTTCAGGTTCAACCAGCTGTTCTGCATCCATAAGCTGATCTCATCCAAGCACCCGGCCATTTTGGTGGCAGTGACAGAGGCACCTCCAGAAATTTTTCCCATGTGTACACACAGTCAATCCCTGTGGAGCCATCCCTGCTGCTACCACTGTCCCCAGTGCCTGGCTTGTTGAGTCCGTGCCATGTTCAGCCCCTAACTTCCAGTCCATCCTACCCAGGTGCAGTGTCACTCCCAATCCCTGAGAGGAGAGATGGGTTGTTGGAAGAGAGGTAAGGCCAGGCAAGCCCCTGTGGGAGAGGCCTGGTACAGGAGCTGGCCCCATGGCGGCAGCAACAAGAAGTAGCAGTGCTATCTACCCCACCACCTGCTCACACTTGGCTGCATGCCCCTTCCATCATGATGGGGAGACAGCAAGGCCAAAATTGGCTAAGTGACTTTGCAACAGGATGCACAGAGGTTGTAATGCCACTCATTCAGTTTGGCCTCACCATCCCCTCATCATGATGGAGAGCCAGTCGGGCCAAATCTAAGTGGGCAGTGACCAGGACTGATCTTTCTCACCTCTGCCAATGGCACACACAATGCATAAAGTGCATGCAGCTGCAGGCAATACTGGTAGTTGTATGTGACAAAGGACAGGGAGAGCTATGTATCATCTGCATATTGCTTGCACTTGAGTACACATCTGTCTAGCTATATTGCCACCTATTACCATAGTATGTCAATTTACCAGTTCTCCTAGTGGCTGTATGTTGACTGGGACTAGGGAGAAAACAGCTCTTCATGAGACTCCATTGGTGAGGAGTTTGGGGCAGAAATTCTCTGATCATACTCTGTGGCAAAGATTTGAAACTCCTGGGATTAGTCGTGTTTAAAAAGGGGAGGAGACTCCCCAACAGAAATACCCCTTCAGATCCACCCCACTCATTATCAAATTGAAGGAATAGTTAAAGACCACTTTCTGGTATCCTTACCCATCAGTGAGACTTCTTGGGGAGTTCAATGGGGCTTTGCTGAGACCAAAATACTACTCATCGTAAGTAAGGGGGGTCAGAATTTAGGCCAATCTTCAGGACATATTGCCTAGAATATGCACTGGAGTACAGACGCTTTGTGTTGTACTATGGCCACAAAACAGCCCTAGAGCTCATGCCAGAACAATTGCCCCAAGTGTGGAAGGATCCACCATAGGGTAGCATAGCAATTCCCATACCTCTCTACCTCCTCCCTTCTGCTAATATAGGAAGTGTGGCCAGAGAAAATTGAGTGCATCCATGGCTCCCTTATACCTGGCTGATCCTCATTGGTATCCACCCCTTGAGGCCACTGGCAGCCAGCCTAACTTTAGAGCAACCTTCAAGCTGCTCTGAGTTGCAATGGGGAACCTGGTACACAGCTGGCTCAGGACTATCAGAGCACATGGGCCACCTTTTTAACCCCCTCCTTCCTCGAGCTGCACTATGCACGCCTTAGCCACAGCTGAGGATTTGATCCATTGTATCCAACCCACAGGTGATTTTAAGTGACATTTGAAGCTTTACCACAAAAATAAAAAACTTGGTCAATCTTTCCCAAAAAGACTCTGGGTGGAAATTGGTGAGATTGTTTCTAGGCAGGACAACTGCTTGTTTTAGTGAATCTAGCGTCTTTCAGCCAATAATGGTCTCGGATTGCTCTGACTTTGCCACAGATCTCAAAGTGGAGCTCATTCAGGCATCTGATATAACTCTGTTACAATAGAGCCAAAGGAAACTTTCATGAATGTGATCTATTTTATTCACCTAGTAATTGATCAACTCCTCATAGCAAGAAAGCATTGCTGCATTGGAGTACAGGCAGCCCATATTAACCAGATATTTACCACCTGGAACAGTTCCAGGGATCAGAACTTCTGATGGAAGAAAAAACTCTCTCAAGCCTTCATCACAGCTACCGGGGCCTCACAAATATTCTCCATGTCATGTTGATCAAACTGTGTATCCATTGTCTACTGCTGTCACTCTAGTGTCCTCCCAACCCATCACATTTACTGCGGGTCATCTGTAGCTCATACCCAAAATTGCATGGGTGGACCCACTTTCACACAATGATGTTTTGTCTACCTTGTATTGAATGATTTACTTTTAGGCAGGTTTGGATCAAAAACTTTGAAGTTCAGAGAGAAATAATAAGGGAACAAATCCAAACGTGTTTAACTTTTAACAACATTTTAATTATGTTGCTCCCACATAAGAACAAAAACAGGATTTTTCCTTGTTCATTTTAATCTTCATTCCACCAAATGAGCAAAATTATTACTAATGCAGGAAGAGTACATTGCAGAAGTACAAAAATATTATTTCTTTATGTTTATGCCTGTCCCTTAGAATGCCAAGTGAAAAAAGCAATTAGAAGAAGTTCCTTTTGAGTTTTTCTGTTTGATTTGAATGTTTTCACTGCTCCCTTGTTGTATTTTTAAACAGAGAACAAAATTGCCATACAGTGTGCCTGCAATAGGCACCTTAAAAAAAAAATCAATGGGAGCTTGTGTTTGTGCCTCTCCCTCTCTCTCTCTTCCAAAGGCACTTGAGTAGGTATCACATTTCAGCATAAGTGTGTAAACTCATTGGACTGGTCATCCAAAAAAAGCTAGTATGGGAGGGGGAGACTCCAGAATACAGGAGCTATAATATTAGCTGTACATTCCTACCTCAAGCCATGGTCTATCAGTTAATCCTTTAATGAAAAGGTGGTGGCACGTTCTATCGAGTAAGTTTCACAAGATTTCTTGGCTGGGAGGAATACATAGTGCAGTGATGATCACCTAAATCTGTCATGGCCCTTCAGGAGATTACACAACCACAGGGGGAAGCTTCATTTAATACTGCAAAAAGGCACATCCTCTCTACAGGGTAGTAACATTTGCAGGTGACTGTAGCAGTATAATTATAACAGCAAGAATGCCTCCCTTATAAAATAATTCCTGCATTGTATGGAGGAAGGGGGCATGGGGGATAAAGTTAGCTACTGTCATTTAAAATATTTATTATAAAAGATGACATGCTTTAGTGCAATGAAATAGCCAATAGTAGATCTGTATTTAGTAGCGTGCTCAAGAATTAATCTCTATCTTCTGTCCAATGCTGCTATCGCTGAGTCAGCGCCATTCTTTTAAGTGACCTGATTCTGTAATCCCATTATTAATATCATGAAAATGGCTTTCCTCTATACTGTTTTGTGCTATCAGTGGAAAAAGACAGTACCAACATGCATTAGTTCTCACAGGTCTCTGCTAAGATTATTTGCATCAGTACAAACTGAATTAATCATAGCGACATCTGAATAATCACCAGTCACATGTTCATGTCAGAGCTGTGTTGGTGGCAATGGTTCACTTCTTTTGTAAAATGTTAGAGTTTCATTTGTGTGTTATAGTCTCATGAGACATGCATATTTGACTGTTTTCTATCAGGATGAGATCTTGCAGTTTACATTGTTATTCTTTTCTTATTTCTTGGCAGAGACATATGTATTCGGGTTTATGTTCTCTAATCAGCAAGTCTACGGTTGTAAGCTGTACGTGTTTAAAATGATAAGCATGGGGGGGGAAGTTCATTAAAGGAAATAATAACCATGAGAATAAGTATCAGAATAATGGGGCCCTTTTATTTTTCCAAGACACTGAATTTGCTTTTAGTATCTTCTGCCTTTAGATGATATTTTATAGATCTACAATTTATAACTCCAAACAAAAGAAGCAGGCTACAAGAAAGCTGTTCTCCGATAGACAGCACAAGCGGTGTAACTCATCGTACTTCTCACCTGTGTAGCAATTCAAATAGGCTGCTCTAAATATATAAAATAAAAATATATGCAGATTCATAGACTCCAAGGCCAAAAGGGACAACTGTGATAATGCAGTCTGACCTCCCAAATAAAACATACCATAGAACTTCCTCAAAATAATTGCTAGAAAAAACATCCAATTTGCCATGATCCTTGGTAAATTGTTCCAGTGGTTAATTACCCTCACTGTTAAAAATTTGTGCTTTATTTCCAGTCTGAATTTGTCTAGCTCCAATTTCTAGCCATTGGATCATATTATACCTTTCTCTGCTAAACTGAAGAGCCCATTATTAAATATTTGTTCCCCATGTAGGTACTTATATACTGTAGTCAAGTCACCCTTAATTTTCTTTTTGTTAATCTAAATGTATTTATATCCTTGAGTCTCTCTCTAAAGAATGTTTTCTAATCCTTTAAACATTCTCATGGCTCTTCTCGGAAACCTACCCAATTTATCAACATCCTTCTTGGATTGTGGGCACTAGAACTGGACACAATATTCCAGCAGTGGCTGCACCAGTGCCAAATACAGAGGTAAAAGAACCTCTACTCCTCCTTGAGATTTCCCTGCTTATTTATCCAAGGATCACATCAGCCCTTTCAGCCACAATTCAGCTGATTATCCAGGATGACCCGCAAAAAAATTTCAGAGTCACAGCTTCCCCCGCACCCTGCCCCATCATGTAAGTATGGTACATTCTTTTATGTATACATGTACCCATAAAATGCATATTGTTTCCTTCTGCACAGCTTACCAAGTGATCCAGCTCGCTCTGACTCAGTGACCTGTCCTCCTCGTTATTTAGCATTCCCCCAATTTCTGTGTCATAGGCAAACTTTATCAGTGACTATTTTATGTTTTCTTCCAAATCATGGAGAAAAATGATAGGGCCAAGAACTGATCCCTGAGGGACTCCACTAGCAATACATCTGCTTGATGATGATTCTGGTCATGTCTTTTAAAAATATGTATGACAAAAATGAATATGCTCCCCGTATAACTCAGTTGAGGTTGTCAAGCTGTCTGGAGTGACTCAGGAGCATTAGTACCAACCTCAGGGCAGACTGTCAAGAAGCAGGGCACAAACCCCAAACTGGCTGTCAGTTCTATACTTAGATTTCACCAACCCAGCATCAAGGGTGAACACCTCAGACACTACAACAGCCTTAACATGGAGTCACAGACAGTCCCATGAATCCTCCATAGAGATCTTGAGGAAACCATCTTTGAGGTACTCTGCAATCCTTCGCTGAAGGTTTCTGGAGAGGGCTGCCTTATTTCTTCCACTGTGGTAAGACACTTTCCCACACCACTCAGTGATTACTTCAGCAGGCACCATTTACTCCTGAGGGCATTCTGTGCTAAAAAATTAAAAATTCTGCACACAGTACTTTAAAATTCTGCAAATGTTATTTGTCAAATAAATGTGGAGGCTCCAGAATAGCATTGGGGAGCACAGGCAACTGGCTGCACAGAGGTGGGAGATCACTGTGCAGCTCCCTCCCCGGGACACGGACTCAGCAGTGAGGCTGCACACAACCCTGACACAGCGCAAGCACCGGGCCTGCCCCAGAAACACCCCAGGGCCCTGCCCTTCCCTGCCAGGTGCACCAAGTGTGGACAGTCAGGTTCAGCAAGGCAGGATCCAAGTGTGGAGGGGCTTAGTATGGAAGGATCCAGGTGTGGGTTGAGAGGGTTCTGGGTGGGGCAATCTGTGTGCAGATGGCTCAGTGGGGGATCTGGATTCACAAGGGCTTGTTGGAGGGTTCTGGGTGCAGGGGTAATGGGACTCTGCAGGGGGGTCCAGGTGAAGGTGGCTGGGGCTCAGCGGGGGGGGGTTGGGTGTGGGGGTCTGGGTGTGGGATCCAGATGCTGGGGGAGTGGGGCTCAGTAGGGATCTAGGTGCAGCTGGTTGGGGCTCGGTAGGGTGGGGATCCAGGTGCAGGTGGCTCATCGGGATGGTCCAGGTGCAGGGGGAGTGGGACTTGTCAGGGGGGTTCTGGGTGTGGGGGGCTGAGGCTTGGCTGGAGGATCTGGGCATGAGGGGGTCTGGATGCATGGGGGTTGGTCGGATGGGGGAGCAGCTCCCCTTACAATGATCCCTCCCACTGCAGCTGAGAAGCAATGGGTGCAGGAAGTGCACAGTGGGAGAGTTTGCAGAGCTTCCTACAGCTGGGGGAGAAATCTGGAGGTGGGTCTGACCTGGCCCCAGATGCCGTGCAGGGGAAGAGGAAGTCCCCCCTCCTCCCCAACCCAGCTGGGACTAGCAGCTGAGCCCAGCACAGAGTAGGAGCCACGAGTGTGGTCTTCCCCAGTCCAGCCCCCTGCCACACAGTGATTTACCTCTCTGCTGGCTGCCCTGGGCACCCGAACATACTGCTAGGGAGGGTCACCTGACCACTCTTGCGGCTTCCATTTGCTTTCCCGTCAGAAAGTCATTTTTCTGTGGGGGACATAAATTCTGCACATACACAGTGGCACAGAATTCCCCCAGGCGTAACCATTGCAGCACACAGGCTAGCAGCATAGGGTGTACGGGGAGATCTTGGCGAACCAGTAAAGTGCCCAAACCACTACTGCTTATATCTAAAAGTAACCAAGCCAGCAGACCATAAGTGAGCCTATGCAGCAGCCTTAGCATGACCAAGTCAGGAAGTGAGAGGGTCTGGGTGACCACAAAAAGAGCAGCTTGACCCTGCGTCCTTCCTGATGAGATCTCTGTTGAAATTGTTCAGGTATGCATTTTAGAAAAACAGGAAGATTATCTATATGTGCCCTCATCTGTATATATGTGCCACATCTATATGTGCCACATCTGACTAATTGATGATCAGAAGGAAACCTAGTGCTTAACCTTTGAAATTGCTTGCTTAACAAGTTTTCTTTGAGTGACGTGTTATTGCAATACTAATGAATAATCAAGGGAAGAAAGTTTGGAGTAGTTGGACTCTTCAGAGACTCTCCCTCTGGACACATCTTGGGGTCCCCACTGACAGACAGAAGATTGGCCATTGAAAGACTGCCGCTGTGCCACTCGAGAGCCACACCCAACTTCGGTAATTATTGAGGGTTGGGGGTGTTTTACTAACCTCTTGTGGACGTGTGTAAGTGCTTGAGATTAAGTAAAGTATAACTTTAAGCGAAAGCACTCTTGTGTTGTCCTGTTTGTGCCAGCCATCTATCGGTTGGACAGGCGTCACTGATTTACTTCCTGACACCACCTCACACAGAATAAAGTTACCAAGAGCTTTGGGTTGAAATAACTCCAGGTAACAAGGGACCTGGTCTGCAGCCGGACACATGCAGGAGCTGTTCCCTTTCAGCCTCCGTTACCCTTAGGAGTGAGATATCAGCTAAAATCACCATTGCCAGTGGAAAATGGTGCCTGTATTCAGTTCAATTGCCCTATCTGCATATGCTCATGCCCATAAGCTACCTCCCCTCACCATTGTCCCAACTCGCCTATCACCCCCAGGCTGTACTCAACATGGCTGGGACTGCGCAGTGCTCTGTGAATCCCAAGTAGTAAGAATGTAGTGCTTGTAACTTGTGTGGATCCAGAGGAGTGAGTTCAGTATACCAAGTTCCCATTTATCTTGTGAATCACTCACAATAATACCTCTGTGCATTGTAACGTTTGCAGCTGGAAATGTGGCATTGAGGGTCTCTCCATCCACACCAGCAGAGTGGCTCAGCCAGAAAAGGAAGAGAATGAAGATGATGTGGGATGACATGTTCCAAGAGAACTTGCAAGCCTCTGGTGCTTCGGATACCAAGCACAGGGTTGGAGGATCACCATTGCAGACAGAATGGGCAGGGATAGAGCAAAGCACAGGAAAAGGAGAGAGATGTAGCAGGAGATGCTAGCACTTCAAGCAGCAAAAAGACATGCTGGAGACTTTTGTTGACCTTCACGTTCAACAGACCCGTGCTTTCCTTCCTCTTCCACCCATAGAAAACTGCATTCTGGGACCTCCCTATGCACCCCTACATTCCACATGGCATCCAGGGCCACTGCACTACCCCTATCACTCCACCCTGGGGGAAGAGTACAAACAATCACAGCCACACATACACCAACTGTGTCTCTCTCAGGTCAGTGTATGTGTTTGTGAAATAAAAATGACTGTTCTTTCCCCTTCAACAATTCTTTTCCCTTAATTTATAAAGTTTCATTCAGTTATAAATGTGTCTGGTTGCATGGGTTTGGAATAAAAGTCTATTTATGGAAACTTAATTCATCTATTAGTTTATAGCATATGCTGGCTGGGGCTGACATCATTCACAGATAATAGCAATAGGTGCATTTGCAATGTTGTATTACCACACAGAGCACTCATTAATAGGCTCATATGGAGGTGCAAAAAACAATGCCAGGCAGAGCACATTACAGCAACACACAATACTGTGGCTCACTAACAAACAGGTCTTTCAAAGCCTCCCTGAGTTGTATAGCCCCCCATTGAGCTCTTCTTATAGCCCTGGTATCTGGCTGCTCAAAATCAGCAGACAGACATTCCACCTCCACCCCAGTGGAAACTTTTCCCCCTTTGCTTCACAGATATTATGAAGCAACAGCAGGCACCTACAACCATTGGGATATTTTTTTCCACTGAGGTCTAATCTCATGAGTAGACTGCACCCGTGGCCATTCAAATGGCCAAAAGCACATTCAACTCTCACTCTGCACCTGCTAAGCCTGTAGTTGAAGTACTTCTTGCTATTGTCGAGGTGGCTGGTGTACGGCTTCATGAGCCATGGGATTAACGGGTAGGCTGGGTCTCTCAGGATCACTGTAGGCATTTCAACATCCCCAGTTGTAACCCTCTAGTCTGGAAAGAAAGTCCTTTCTTGCAGATTTCTGACCAGGCCTGTGTTCATAAAGATGCATGCGTCATGCACCTTCCCTGACCATCTCAAGCTGATGTCAATAAAATGTTCCTGGTGATTCACCAGCACTTGCAACACCATAGAAAAGTAGCCCTTTCTGTTGATGTACTCTGTGGCAAGGTGGTCTGGTGCCAAAATAGGGATATGCGTGCCATCTATTGCACCAGGAACCTCATTGCTGAAAAACCATCCACTGTGTCCTGCACATTACCCAGAGGCACAGTCCTTCGCAGCAAGAGGTGATTAATGGCCCTGCAAACGTACATCACAGCAACCCCCACAGGGGATTTCCCAACTCCAAATTGATTCCTGACTGACTGGTAGCAATCTGGCCATTGCAAGCTTCCACACAGCGATCACCACTCGCTTCTCCACTATCAGTGCTCTCATTTCGGTGTCACTGCACTGGAGGGCTGTGGCAAGCTCCTCACACACTTCCAGGAGTGTGGCCTTGCGCATCCGGAAGTTCTGAAGCCCCTGCTCATCATCCCATACCTGCATAATGATGCGATCCCACCAGTTTGTGGGGCTTTTAAAAACAGGTGTGAAACATTATGGGATGCAGAAAACTACATCATGGGATGTTGAAACCATGTCCCCTGTCACCCCTGTGCGACTCATTTGCCCCCATGAGGCATTGCAAACCCTTCCCAAAACAGCCTCCATTAGACGGTGGCAAGTTGCCTAGAGGGATAGCTACCCACAGTGCACTGCTCTCTGCATCTATGCAAGCGCTGCTAGTGTAACTTAGGTCAACTTAATTTTATAGTATAGACTTGCCCTCAGAATCCAAGCAGCATAAAGATCCAGTTTTTCTGGTCAGGGATTTTTATTCCCTTCCCCTAGCGTTCAAGCTGATGGGATGAGTCCTTGTGCACATCTCCTCTTCATGGGTGGGGAGGGAGCAATCAAGGAAGTCTTTGACCTTTGATGTTTCACAATGGTTCATTTGGTTTCAATGGGCCTTTTTGTGTGCAGAACCCAACACCTTCTGTAGGAAGCCAGCCTTTATGTTAATTAATGCTTCTTTCCTGTTTGATGAGTTACGCAGTTACAGCTGTTTACAATGCAAACACTTAATATAACCTTATAATATGGGGGTAAAGATGTTAAGTGAGATTAATATATGCAGCGCATCCCACAAGCATTTCATAAAGTCTAAATACTAAACATGTTTTTTATCAATCTAATACCTATTTTAATACTACTAACACACAGCGAGACAGACTGTTTTCCAGCTATGTATTCGTCAGTGTTCAGTTGGGGCCAAGGCATGAAGTGGCACCTTGTCTGCCAGCTTCACAGAGTTGATAAAGGTGCAGATAGAAAGATGGATTTGACCCACTGTTTTACAACCTCATTGAAAACTTGCACTTTACTAAGATTTAGTATCTTCACCCACATATTATGAAACCTTTTTATTGCAGTAACACTTCAACAAGGAGGCCACAGGCCCATTGTGCTCAGTGCTATGAGTATATTTACCTTGCAAAATTAAATGAAATAAGTTTCATGGAACTAATGATACCAAAATGACTATTGGAAAGAAAAAAAAACTTAAAGAAATGAAAGAAGCACAGTCAACATGGACAATGCTATGATATATTAATGAATGAGGAAAATGATGCCATGTCTCCCACAAAAAATGAATGTACAAATAGGTCTCAAAGTATAATAGATGTAATAGATAATATAAGGGTGATACCAATCAGCAACTACTGTATATGTACATGAGACAGAGTCAACAGTACAATATAGAAAATGAGCACATAGAAAAATATAGCTATGTAACCCATAAATAAACAGATCTGAATAAATATGCTATGTTTATCTCAGAAAAAAAATCACTCACCATCAAAGAGATATCAGAACAAAAAATACACTTGCAGAAAATTTACCTTGGACACAAACCTCCAGCAAACAAAAATAAGGAAACCAACAATAAAAGGATCATGATGCAAAATTTAGAGAGATGAAAAGAACAGTGAAAAGAAAGCAAAAGTATAGAACTGAGAAAGCATATCCAGTCAAAACAAACATTGAGTTGCAGTGGGATAATATATTCATCCCTTCTTAAAAGGGGGTAGGACCCATCATTTACAAGTGGCAAAGCCTCTCTTGAAAGGACAACAGCCAATTTACATAAACATTCTGCAGGGCTATTTCCTCATTAATTTTCTTCTGAAATGGTTTTCTTCTTTGTATGTTGAAAACAATGCTTCACAAAGCTCCATACAGGAGAAAATCAACTGTTTAATCCTACCAGTTACTGTACAATTTAGTTACCATAACAACTTGATGTAGCCTCATCTCATGATAGGTTTATGATAGCTTGTCCATTAAACTGGTTTGTCACTAACAGCCACAGACTGTAGACTACTACATATCTGAGCAGACTCTTTGCTGCCAATAGCCACAATTTCTCCATTTTCAGAATTCAGAAATCTCATGAATGAGAGAAAATGTAGATGACAAACAAATGTAAACATTACTTTTATTGCTAACATAATACAATCACCACCAATAAAAAGCCAACATTTACCATCCTAATATATATCGGGCACTACGGTATTTCCCTACATTTATAAAAGGAACTAACTATATTATTTCAGACACAATGATCTGAAATAGTAGTCCCCTGTAGCATTTCAGATACCAATGAATTAATGGTCGCTCTGTTCATTTATCCAAAATACATACATTTATAGCCCCCTCTCTCTGTATCTGAAGTCTAACTTTTAATTAAGGTTAGTGAGTTATTTTTGTGCCTATATTTTGTTGCAATTCTTAGTTCTGCAGGAAATGGATGGGACATTGGTGGCTATTATGAAAGAAAGAAAATACCATAACATTCACTAGAACCCACAACAAATTCTCTGGCAAGTGGGGACCTGGCAGCTCCCAGATCCCCTGTTTATTTGGAGAATTGTCCTTTACAAACATTTTCAAATGTTGGAAACTAGTCGCTCACCCCAGAAAATTTGGTTGGGATTCACTTCTACCAAAGCAGATCTAAAAGCTTATGTTTAAATGAAATTGTGTGGACTGTGTCATGCTGTCATAGGTTCACAGGGCCACAGGACCAGGGAAAGCTCCAAGCTGCCTTGCTACTTGGAGCCCCAACCGGGCACCCCCACAGCACAGCACCAGCTTGGGTGCTCCTCTTAGACCTCTGGCCTTTCCAAGACACCTTCCTCTTCCCTATAAACACAGCAGATCATCTGTCTTTAAGGGGCACTAAAGCCTTTATAGGATGGGAAAACACACTGTTCTGCAGTTTAATTCTGAAGGGTATAGAGAAAGTTTTTTAGTTTAATTTTTGAAAATGTCTACACATTTTTGGGTTCACAACTTAATGTTTTGGGCCTGATGTTCAGAGGTGGTGAGCACCTATGGCTCCCAATGACATTAGTGGGAAATGTCCCCTAAAAATCAGGTCCTGCGGGTCTCAAATTGAGCACCCAAAATTAGTGACCATTTTGGAAAATTTAAGCCATAAGCTTTCTGTGCCTGCATTCTACAGCTTATATCATTAATGTTTGAAAAGTTTGTTGAAATCTGCAGGTCTAAGATGCCAGAGAAGTTTTATTATTGTATGGAGCCAGACATTTAAACCACAGTACAATCAAATTAAGCCACTGACAAATTTAGGCTCAAAAATTGACATTTTAAAATTATCTGTTTACAAATATCTTCTCAATTATAAATAACTATTCAGAAACACCACACTTCACACAAAACCAGAAAATTCTTCACACAAAATTCTGCCCTATCATAAGCATACACAACTCATTGGCTTCCGTGGAAGCTCTACATAGACAATAAGAATGGCCATACTGGGTCAGACCAAAGGTCCATCGAGCCCAGTATCCTGTCCTCTGACAGTGGCCAATGGCAGGTGCCCCAAAGGGAATGAACAGACAGGTTATCATCAAGTGATCTATGCCCTGTCAGCCAATCCCAGCTTCTGGCAAACAGAGGCTAGGGACACCATTACTGCCCATCCTGGCTAATAGCCATTGATGGACCTATCTTCCATGAATCTATCTAGCTCCCTTTTGAACCCCGTTATAGTACTGGCCTTCACAACACCCTCTGGAAAGGAGTTCAAGAGGTTGACAGTGTGTTGCATGAAAAAATGCTTTGTGTTTGTTTTAAACCTGCTACCTATTAATTTCATTTGGTGGCCCCTTGTTCTTATATTATGAGAAGGAGTAAATAACACTTCCTTATTTACTTTCTCTATACCACTCGTGATTTTATAGACCTCTATCATATCCCCCTGTAGCGGGATGGTTACCCCCTCCGGCCCTGAAAGGGTTAAGGCCAGCCCTGGGAGAGGGCTGGGGCTGTAAGGAAAAGCCCAGGCTGCTTAGGAAAGCAGGCACAGCTGGGGCCATGCCCCAAACAGAGCACAGCAGGTCCTTATAAAAGGCTGCTAGCTTGGAGCTAGAGTGGCGCTCTCTGATCTTGGATGGAGCAGGGCCTGGCTGTCGGTAGCAAAGGTACTGGGAGTGAAGCAGGGCTGGGGAAAGGCCAGAGGAGCAGGAGAGCTCCAGGCTGGCAACCCCCCAGGCTGGCGACCTCCCCAGGCTGCAGGGCCTGGTCCTAGGCCCACCCCTAAGGTACTGGGTGGTAGAGGAAGACAGCAGGTCCTACCCCCTTGCCTGTGATGACTGGCTCTTATACTGCAGTCTGCCCCAGGGAGCGGGGGTTCATTGCTGACTGGCAGTAGCCACTGGCTGAGGCAAGGTGGAATTAGGGGGTTGGGGTCCCTGGGGAGGGGAGACCCTGAGAGTGAGGGGTTACTGCCAGGGGGCAGCACACCAGATAATGGGGCAGCGGAGTCCGGGAGGGACACGGGGCCAAGCTGTGGCGGATCACCGGCCTGCAGAGGGCGCTCCGGGCTGGAAATCGAGCTAATTCCCTGAGAGACCAGCTGGAGGCACCGCAGGGGTGAGTCCACACGCTTACACCCCCCTTAGTCGCCTCTTCTCCAAGCTGAGAAGTCCCAGTCTTATTAATCTCTCCTCATACAGAAGCTGTTCTATACCCCTAATCATTTTTGTTGCCTTTTCTAAGCCTTTTCCAATTCCAATATATCTTTTTTAAGATGGGGTGACCACATCTGCACGCAGTATTCAAGGTGTGGGCATACCATGGATTTATATAGAGGCAATATGATATTTTCTGTCTTATTATCTATCCCTTTCTTGATGATTCCCACCATTCTGTTCACTTTTTTGACTGCCGCTGCACATTGAGTGGATGTTTTCAGAGAACTATCCACAATGACTCCAAGATCTCTTTCTTGAGCGGTAACAGCTAATTTAGACCCCATCATTGTATATGTATAGTTAGGATTATGTTTTCCAATGTGCATTACTTTGCATTTAACAACATTAAATTTCATCTGCTTACCTGTGGGCAGACTTTAGTTCCAGAAATTAACATATGATAAATATCAACACTTTTTGGTGGACCCATCAAAATGGTTCTGGGCTATATGACCATTTCTTGTTTGCTAGGCAAAAGTATTGGACTAACAGACAACTTAGAACAGTCTTGACATCAACAAGGATCCTAGTGCAAAATGAGAGAGAAGGGGAATAGAATGAAAAATTTAATTTCAGCCCTACTAAAAATACTGGAAACAGCATTTGCCAAATAGAAAAGTCAAAAGAGTTACAAAAAGCAGTATGATTTCAAAGTTAGAAAGTATTACAAACAATGAAGAACAATGTAAATTAAACTAAAAAGTACTCAAAGCTTCTTTGCAAGAGTAACAGAAAAGCAAGTATCAAATTCATAAAAACTCATTTACTGGATTAGCCTGTACACTATGTCCCTGTCTGAACATTTCAGAATCCTCTAATACACAAAATTAAACAGTCTATTGTGAAGATAAATCCAATGAACTAACACAAACAGTGGATATTTGAAAGGCTGCACTACCTGCTTACAAGCACTCTAGCCACCTCAAACTTCATTAAAGTCAATTTTTTAAAAGTTAATAGCAGTTTTCCTTTGTCCACAACCACACCTTTCATTTCTATTAGAAAGCTAGGATAAAAGGTAAAACTGTATTGTTATGCTACAGGGTGCTGCTGGCTACCAGCAAGCATGTCTTTGATCTATGGGCAATCACAGACTGTGCTGAAGCTTATGGGTGTGCTATCTACCTTTAATTCAGGAAAACGATGGAGCAATTAGAAGTCCTTTCTTTAGAGAAAGCTGAAGAAATAGAAGCCACCACCCAAAGCACCGAACCACATGGAGAACTAATTCAGGGGGAAAGGTGTTTTTCCTAGGACTGATTGGAAACTTCAAGGTTGGGGCATCATTTGGTGGAGCTGTGTGCGTCAAAAGCAAACAGGACCAGAAAACCAAGGGAAAGCTACCAGAAATCCAGAGAAGTATGGTGAGTGTAGCCCTTGGATGAAGCCAAGATAGAATTTCTTTTGAGAACAGGGGCTGGCTGAAAAGTAGGATTAGATTTGTGAGCAAGGAAACTTTCTCATTTGTTTCTACACTGTCAGGGAAACAGGATTTTGTGTACATTCTTTGTCAATAAAAAAAGATTGCACAAAATAAATGTGTGTGTCTCATCTGTTTACTCTAATGGAAACAACCCAGCAAGAACCCTGACAACTAACTAAACACTAAGACAAGGGGCAACAGTATTATGGGTAGTCATATATTGTATAGCCATGTTCTGTACAAGTCTACTGAAAACAAGGTAGTTCCAAAAGGTACAGTCAAATGACGTGCAAAGCCAACTTGAATACAATGTACATTTTGAGTATGTTTTACCAAGAGCACTACTCTTGTTCTCATCTAAATAAACACTTCATGCTGTATCTCTTAACAAGCAGATGGATATTACACCACTCCACGGTACTATGAGTAGCACCACCTGCAAGTTATTTTATTTCCAAGGAAATGAGTACTTAGGAATTGTCAGAGACCTGATTAGATGGTGAAATGACTAAAAGTGTTAGAACTGAAATAGACTTCGATCAATTGAAAAAATGGCTTGTTTGAACATTAGAGATAATTAGCAAAGTGAAAATGGAAGCAATATCATACTGTGTTGAGAGCAACTAGATTGGAGTTTATTTGCTGTTATTTATTGAATGTATTATTTTTATCTGGTTTAGAAATATTGTAACACTTTCCTAATAGCTGCCGCATCATTCCTTGGACAGTCCCATAGATGTATTTTGAGTCAAACTGACTAAGTAATTGACAGTAAAATTTTTTGCTTATAACTTGATCTCTTTTGGAAAGACAACTGAAATTTCAGAAGATCAAGTAGGAAGAATAGCATTTGGCTTGCTGAGTTCTTTAGAGTTTTATGATAAGATTGACTGGCTGTATTTGGAATGGATGGAAGTGAAACACTAAATCAGGAATGTATAACAAGGTATATTCCAAGACCTCAGTGTGAATAGTACAGACTGAATTAGTTTTTTATATTCCTGGGACAGTTCATATCATTACATATAAGAATGAAATATTGGCTTATGACTAACTTCAAGAGATTAATGATATTTTCATCGATTCAAAGGTCAGAAGGGACCACTCTGACCTCCTGTACAACACAGGCCATAGAACTTCCCTAAAATAATTCCTAGAGCATATATCTTTTAGAAAAGCATCTAATCTTGATTCAAAAATTGTCAGTGGTGGAGAATCCGCCATGATGCTTGATAAATTGTTCCAAGAACAGAATATTTTCTGGACATCTAGCGTCATCTCCCCTTCAGAATGTTAGTTCAGAAGGAAAAACTGATTTACTTGAAAGTAATGCCCATCCTGGAAAGATTTCCATTCAGAATATATAATGGTCACCATTAAAATGTCTGTGTTTTCCAACAATTATCGTATAGAAGCTTAGACTGGACAACAAGGGATGGATCACTTGCCCTGTTCTATTCATGCCCTCTAAAGCATCTGGTGCTGGCCACTGCTAGAAGATAGGATCCTGGGCTAGATAGACCATTAGCCTGACCCATTATGGCCATTCTTATGGTCTTACAGTGGCATTAAGTACCAGAGTTTTTTCTTATGCCAAGTATGAAAACAAACTGTAGCATCTCAGACATCCTTTTGTAGTAAGTTAATCTTGGAAAATATTGATATCTCTGTGTAAAGATAAATTTAGTGACGATATTTGTGTGACTATCAAGATGCACTGTTCGTCATGGTAACTATTGACAGACAAAAGAGTTTTCAACGGAAGTAAATGCATTGTTTTCAGTTGAAAGGATATAAAGTGGGACAAGAGTAAAACTGGACCAAGTAAAGGGGCTGATTCAAACCCATTCAAAGTCAATGGGAACCTTTCCACTGACTTCAGTGGGCTTTGGATCAGGCCTTCAATCCCTGAAAATCTGAATATTTATCAGTGCAGGATGGCAGCTGGAAACCAGTCAAGTCATTTCTTGCACACAACCTGCCTGCAAAGGGGAAATAAATATATTAATTAAATAGGCTTAGAGGCTCTAAACCCTCCTCAATAACTAACTTTTATTCATGGTAAGCATATCTATGAAAAGTGCCTCTGTCACCATAGTACTTGAGTGCCTCGCAGTCTTTAAAGTATTCATCCTTACAACACAAGCCCTGGGAGGTAGTGCGCTGCTATTATCCCCATTTTACAGGCAGAGAACTGAAGCAGAGATATTAAAGTCACCCAGGAAGCCAGTGGCAGTGCAGGGAACTGAACCCAGGTCTCCCAAGTCCCAGGCTAGCACCTTAACTACTGAATCATGCTTATTCTCTACCTTTGCCCCTTATAGCCCCTTATTAATTAGATGCCACTATAACAGCTTAACTAACTCAGAAGTAATTAATAAACACCTAATTACCTAGCTGACGTCTTGGAATAAAAACATTAGGAAGTCAGAACTACTGCACCCTCAGGATCACATTTTCTACACTGGTTCATGTGGCATATGCCCATGATTGCTGGCAATGCACTTGGTTACACTAGAAGAGATTTTCAGCATTACAGCGATTACACAGTTGCTGTCAATGAGAGAATTAAATCAATATTTTCCAGAAGAAGGGAAAAAATGCCCTTCTCTCAAAGTGCTGTTTCACCTTCCAGGGCTGGAGACAACTACTTCCAGGACAGCACTAGAACTAGAAACTGGGGGGTATTGGGTTTTTTTTGGGGGGGGGGTGCACATATAGTAGAACAACAGTACACGATTGTGATAAACTGGAAGCAAGCAGCATTTATACAGTAATCTATAAACTAATCCATATCCCCCAGACTGAGTTTTTTTCCCCCACTTAGTCTATACCAGTAATAAATGTTTATTGTAAGGATTTTTAAAATATCAGCTTCAAAGTATATGACTTCTGCTTGCCCAAATGTCATGTTTCTGCTCAGGAACTCAACTGGTTATTATGAGGCACACCAGTAACTGCTGCCCCCAGAACCTGTGTTCTGCAATTACTTCCTCTTCTCATTTAGGTCCCTCCTGAAGACTCACATCATTTGTTTTACATCCCATCATAAGAAAAAACAAAAGCACACAAACCAAGTTATTTCCTCCTTTACTACAACCAGGACTTCCCATCTCATATATCCTAAAAGTTAGTTTGTCAGCTCTTCACAGCAAGGATTGTCTTCATTGTGTGTCTTGTACAGGGAAGAGCACATGATCCATGTCTAAGAAACAGTGAACAATAAAATAACCCTTACATTTAAACAAACTGTCTAAAGATGAATATTAAGTAGAGTTGGTCAAAAATTGGAATTTCCAATCCTGGGAGATTGGAACAGTTATTTTGACATTTGTTTTCATCCTGAATCAGGATGACAATGATGAAATATTGTTCTTCACAGAACAGAATGTTAAAAAAAAAAAAAAATCAATCCAGAAGAGTTAAAACATTTCACTTTAGTTTGTTAAACTAAATCAAAAATTTCATTTCTGCTCAGTTCGACATTGAATTGTGCCTGCCTTGGCTACTTAAGTGCCTCATAGAAGTTGTATTTCATGTCCCCGTTCTCCTCTATGGGCCAGGCTGCCTGCCCAAATGTTGTTGTGACGTTGTGCAGTCTATATGGTTTTATAAAAACATGATAATAAGTGAATATAATGTAACTGGAATCTGCTTCATGCAAAAGGTCTCTTGTAAGGTATCATTACAAAGCTTATAATCTACTGGGTGATCATCCTATTTGTATAAATGTACCACTCTTGTATCTAAAACTAGAAATATGAAATCTAACTCTGAGGGCCTATTGCAATTATGCAAAGTGTGGGCCATTAATGGTGGTTTGGAATCTTGTTGACTCCAATTAACTAGAGCCATTGTCTGCAGATGGATGTATTTAACTGTGAGTCTTCCTGTATATGTATGTGCTGGCAAGTGAGTAATGAAGTCTTGCAGTGACATATGATCATGTCACCTGAACTGGAATCCATCTTTAACCTGGTGCTTTTCCAGTGAGGGGTGGGGGAACCCAGAGGGACAAAGGATCCCCGCCTTATGCAAACGATATATAAAGGGGTGGAAGAGAATAGAGGGAAGAGAGTAGCCATCATGAAGAATCCCCTAGCTATCACCTGAGCTGGAACCAGCGCTCTACCAGGGGAAAGAATTGTGCCCAGGCCTGGAAGGTGTCCAGTCTGAGAAAAAACTTACTGAAGCATCTCTGAGGGTGAGATTATCTGTATTCAGTGTTTGATTAGACATAGATTTGCACATTTTATTTTATTTTGCTGGGTAACTTACTTTGTTCTGTCTGTTACTACTTGGAATCACTTAAATCCTACTTTCTGTATTTAATAAAATCACTTTCTACTTATTAATTAACTCAGAGTATGTATTAATACCTGGGGGAGCAAACAGCTGTGCATATCTCTCTATCAGTGTTATAGAGGGCGAACAATTTATGAGTTTACCCTGTATAAGCTGTATACAGGGTAAAACGGATTTATTTGGGTTTAGACCCTATTGGGAGTTGGGCTTCTGAGTGCTAAAGACAAGCACACTTCTGTGAGCTGTTTTCAGGTAAACCCGCAGCTTTGGGGCAGGTAATTCAGACCCTGGGTCTGTGTTGGAGCAGACGGGTGTGTCTGGCTTCAGCAAGACAGGGTGCTGAAGCCACTGAGCTGGCAGGGAAAGCAGGAACAGAGGTAGCCTTTGCACATCGGGCGGCAGCTCCCAAGGGGGTTTCTGTGATCCAACCCGTCACAGATGTCTTCCATGATAAAACAGAGGGGAGACCAGGGTGTAATATGGGAGATGTTGGCCAGCCACAGAGCTTGGCCCATAAAGGAAACGAGGCACTCAAACTACAATTCCCATGAGGCACTGTGGCAGCTCAGGCAGATAGGATTAAGTCAAACCTGACATGAAACAAAATGTTTCTATTTGATTTGACTCAACCTGAAAAAATATTTCAATTTTCCTAGTGTTAAAAATCAGTAAATTTCTTCAAAATCAAAACTTTCCTGCAGAACATTTTGAACTATTTTTCAACCAAATAAAATAGAAAATTCCTGACCCGCTGTAATAGAGAATAATTGGGCCTTCCCCTATTTCATTTCTATTCTACTAAGACCAGAACAATCCACAATACTGTATACTGAGCTAGAGCAGAAGAATTCCAGACATTTTGAGCAGATGAAAGTCAAACTCTGGCCCCCACTCTGCTCTATAGATGCAATTTTGGCAGACTCCTATAAATAAGACTTCTTGTGTTCCAGAAGAGGCCGAAAATCACCTGACTGGGACAGATTAAAGAAAAAAAGAGGATGTTCTTAGTCTTCTCATGTTGACTGTTTTGACACAAACTGAAGTACTGATGAGGGCAGAAAAAGAAGGAGCTTGTGTTTCTAATCCAAGAGACAGGGAATTTGTTTAGTTAGTTAATTTAAGCCCTGTAACAAAAGCTGTTTTACGTTCTGACATTAAACAATGTAAGAGTAATTTAAAACCCGGAGACAAATTCACTATTGGTGAAAGCAGCTGCCTTCAGTGATGTTGTCCCTATATATGAAGCAGTGAACTTGGCCTGTTAGTACTCTCCGAGCACTGCTGCTGTCAAACAATGCATCTGAGTAATTTGTGACTGTGTCTAACTATGGGCAAACCAATCATTTGTACCCAATATTCCCTCTGTCCTTCAATCTGAATTTCCCTCCCCAGCCTTCACGCACCTTGATAACAGCTGCAATACACATTTTATGCCAAGGAGCAATTTGCAGGCACAACACTAAACATTTCACAGCATCACTAGTTATTCATGTGCTATTATTTTATTTTTTTGGCAGCTTTTCAAAATATCATAGAAGTGTTGCTTGTCACAGTAACAAGTATGTTCATGCATTTGCCTTTTCTGTGAAAATAATTTTACCACAAAAGAGCCATTCCAGGGTCTGTCAGCAACAATACAACTTCAAATCCTGTAGTGTTAGCTTTTAATGGCACTAATCATAAAGTGATAAGTAATGAAAGTTATCTTGATATATAAAAAATGTAAAGGATCTCGGGTAATACAAAAGATTAAGTGATTGAGAACTCTTACATTGTCCCTAGATGTTGCATATTGCATCTGAATGTATATCCCCACCCTTAACTCACGTCCCCATGGACAGGAACAGGAGATCCATATTAAAATGGTATGCAAAATGTGAAGCTGGATCAAGACCTATCCCGCTTTACAGTAGAAAAAGAGCCATCATGTACTTTTAGTCTGGATAATGTTGATATGAAAGGAGGTCTCCATGACAGTACACTGCATGTGCCTCACTCTGCAGCTGCATCCACTTCAGCTAAATTCACAAACCACACCCTGCAAACAGGGGGCCACTGCACTCAAAGCCACAAGTCACAGAATTACTCCTAACAGTGTAGTACATAGAAAGCAATACACATACATTCTGATAGCTACAGATACCACCAAAACCAACATTTGTAAATGCAAAGGATTCTTATCATTGAGGAAACTCATTCTTCAAACGGTGCAATTCCAGGAGTGCGTGTGGTGGTGGTGGGAGGGTCTACTTTCAGATCAATAGCCTTTAACATAAAACATGCATAAAATAATGCTCTCTCAAGACCTTCTAAAAATTGTTTTCTTAAGTAACAGGATTATTTAATTCTGCTAGTAGCCAGTTATTAATACTAATACTGGTGATCAAGTGTAACATTCAGTTTCCAACACTTTTAATTACTTCAGTAAGCACATCATTGCTTACTCTTCTGATTTTGGGGGCGGGGGGGGGGGAAGGGGGAGGGTGTAAACCACATTTTCTCTTCTGGTTCCTACTAATTGATATTCTTACTCCATGGTAAGCTTGAACTTTTTACACCACTGAAATCAGACATCTCAACAAGCTTTTGGAAAACTTCTACTTTTTTAGCAAAAACAATGAGGAGTACTTGTGGCACCTTAGAGACTAACAAATTTATTTGGGCATAAGCTTTTGTGGGCTAAAACCCACTTCATCAGATGCTGATACAGACTAACATAGCTACCACTCTGAAAACTTTTTTTTTTTTTACTCTTTTCTTTAAAAAAATCTCACCCACCTTATCAAAGCTCTGTTTTGTTATTGACTTGAAGGTATTCTGATATTCCGGACGTTACAAAATTGAAACAATACCAAACATATTTTGAGAATCTCCTATATTAATACTGCTGCTCTTGTTTCCCATACATGTTCATCCACATTATGTGCCACCATCCCTTGCACTGTAGAGGACTGCGCTTTTCATCATCCATAGATAGCAGCTGGTTTCAGTCCAAGTGACCAATCTGGATTGCATTCTGCAAGCTAATACTCTTTCCGAATTTTCACCTTGTCTCAGTTTTCAGTTTCCTCCCTCCCCTCTCTCCCATACTCGTAAGAGTAAAAAATATAGATGCAAAACGTAAAAGTTCCTTCTATTCAGGGGTGTCACTTTACAGAAGGGGAAACTGAGGAAGCAGTACAGAGAAGTTAAGTGCCTTGCATAACATCACAGAGGTAGTCAGTGGCAAAACTGGAAATAGATTCCCAGACCCTTACTCTAAGCACTAGACACCAGGAACTCAGTAAATGCTTTCTGTTTACTTCACATTACCTATAATTGATTTATGTGTACAACAAATAATTCATCTGAGTTGCTTGAACTAAAACAGTTTCAACATCAAAAGCAGAATTTGAGGCAAGATTCCCCTTGATGTTTCTGCCTCAACATTTTTTTAGAATAAGGAAAATAACATGATCCCTAATTTGAAATTTCAAATTAGTTCTGATGAAACTTTTTTTAGTTTTGATGAAACATTGGAAAATCGTGAGGGACGGGGAAGCATTTTGTGGAAATTATTGGTTTTGGGAAAAGGCCATATTTCAATCAAAAAATGTGAATGAAAAAATTTCAACCAGGTATAGCTTAAAGAATTTCTCAGCCATAAACCTGGATATTTACAAAGGTTTGGTTTCATCAATATAGGTTTACATAATTATCAAGAACTATTAATATTTAGTTTTCATATTGTTGCATGGTCTTGTAATACTAAAGATTCCTGTTTTAGAAACAGTTGTGGCCAGGTACCACAGTGATGAAAGTGATATAAATACCTCGCTGGCCAAGATTGGATAATATGGTTTCCTAAATGGTCTCCATGTAAGAGACTCATATGTCAAATATTATATCCAATAGGGCAGTCTAAAGTCTTTTGTATACAGGTTAATCTCAGAAAAAAGAAATTGATTTAGTGAGAAAAGGGTCTATCAGCGACATTTATTATATTTGCTTTCCCGCAGAAGCAGCAATGAAAATTCATTATTGTGCTGTAATTGGCCAGTGAATGATGCTGAAATGGGAAATATGCTACTTTTCCTCACTCAGCAATGGAGAAAGAGAATCATCCTTGAGATGCTCGCAGCCCAAAGACAGCTCTGCAACCCAAAGGTTTTACATCTTCAGTATTTCTACTGGGCCATCAGCTCAGCCCTAGACATTTTAAAACACAAGCGAACTCAAAATGAGCATTCAGTCACCCCACTGGATTCCATTGTGGGTTGTAATAGATTGTGTTTTACTTGAGCAATTACAATTAAATAATTTTGTGATGAAAATCTTATTCAGAGGCTCCACAGGAACAAAAACAGCAGCATAATTCAATTTCATTTCTTACTAAAGATCCATTGTTGATCTGTGTTTTTCATATCAAGGCCTTTTACCCATGTGTCTTGTAAGAAGCAAAGGACATTTCTCTAAACTCATTAAGTTCATAACAAAGACTAGAAGGAATACTGTTCTTCATTTTTCAAAAGATGACATATGGTGTGTTCCATTGGACTGTCAGAAGTAATCTCAGATAACTTTACCCTAAAAGCTGTCCAATAATGTAAAAGCTAAATTTATTTTTATACTAACCATTAGGAGTGTACATGCTGCCTAGACTTCCAGCAAACAAAACAAAACAAAAAACATTTCACACAGCATCTCTCTCATCTGAAAGTCTCAAAGCATTATGCATGTGCCAAGCTTCACACAATCCTTGTAAGGAAGGGAAGTCATATTAAACCCATTTTAGGGATGGGGAAACTGAGGCACAGAGCAGTTAAGTGACATGCCCAAAGTATCAGGGCAAGTGATTAGAACCCGGGAGGCTGATTTCCCAGTTCCCCACTCTCACAACCAGAGCATGCCATCTCCATCTGTCAGAGCAGCATTTTCTACAAGGGTTGGCTGATACTTTCCATTATAAACCCCACTTTTCAATTCCTTCTACCTTTGCCAAACTTTAGCCATTAGGGGGCTGAAATTTCCCATGCTTGCTCTATGCCATGTGCTGAATTCTTCTGGGAAGTTTCAACAAAAAAAGTTCAGTCAATTACAAAAACAAAGTAAGGAATGGGACAGTTTGAAGCCTTCAAGAGGGATGGAGTTATCTTTGTACTGCATAGTGAAATCTGTTTCTGCATTTATTGTAAGGTTGGTTTGAAGGCTTCAAACTGTCCCATTCCTTACGGCTACCAAAGAGAGAGAGTGGGAGAGGAAGGGTAGTCCAGTGATTAGGGAAGTAGTCTGGGATTCAGGAAACCTGGGTTCAATTCCACTCTGCTAAGATTTCCTGTGACCTTGGACAAGTCACTGGCCTCACTGTGCCTCAGTTCCCCATCTTTAAAATGGGATAATAGCACTTTCCTATCTCATGCGGGTGTTGTGAGGATAAATACAATAAAAATTCTGAGGTGTTTAGATACTACAGCAAAAGGGGTCAGATAAGTACATAAGACCTGAGATCACTATGGTAATAATAGGTAAAATCTTTCACTGAAGTGTACAATACACAGCTGCTAACTGCAACTCTCCAAGTCATGTCTTCTCCTTGAGATTGAGGTTCCTTACACAAGCTGCTGCCCTAGGCTTCACAGGACACTTCTGTCCACATCTTGAGCTCACAAATTGGCAAAGAGGGGTAGACTTCAGAAACTTTACCTTTAAGCAACACTCCTTAGTGGTGGAGGGACAGGCTGCATAAAATTTACGCAATTGACAGTTTTTCTGAAAAACAAGATTAATTAGTGAAAACAGAAACAGTTTCAATAACAAATCTAGATTTTAGGATGAAGTTGTATCAACATTTTCTTCAAGAGTACCATTAGAAGATAATGTAAATATCTTTGCTCCCCTGTCCCTCCACCCCCCCACCCCCAAATTTTGGTCACATGATTGTTCACAATCGAGCTGGAAGAGCATATTGAATAGGGTCTGGCAGGTCAATAGGGTTGAGTTCTATTCAATCTCTTCATAAATTACTTGGATAACGGCATATGAAGTTTGCTTATAAAGTCTGCGGATGACACCAAGCTGGAAGGGATTGCAAGTGCTTTGGAGGACAGGATTAGAATTCTTAATTATCTTGATTAATTGGATAAATTGTCTAAATTAAACAGATGAAATTCAATAAGGACAAATAAAGTACTACACTTAGGAAGGAATAATCAATTGCATAAATACAAAATGGGAAATGACTGCCTAGGAAGAAGTACTGCAGAAAAGGATCTGGGGGTTACAGTGGATCACAAACTAAATATGGGTCAACAATTTAATACTGTTGCAAAAAACATGAACATCATTCTGGGATATATTAGCAGAATTATTGTAAGCAAGACGTGAGAAGTAATTCTTCCACTCTACTCAGAACAGAGAAGGCCTCAACTGGAGTTTTGTGTCCAATTCTGGGCACCATACGTCAGAAAAGATGTGGACAAATTGGAGACAGTCTGGAGAAGAGCAACAAAAATGATGAAAGGTCTAGAAAACATTATCTATGAGGAAAGGTTGAAAAAACTGGGTGTGTTTAGTCTGGAGAAGAGAAGACTGAGGGGGGACATGATAATCTTCCAATACATAAATAAGCTGTTGTAAAGAGGAGGGTGATAAATTGTTCTGTTTAACCACTAAGGACAGGACAAGAAGTAATGGGCTTAAAACTTCCTATAAGGGACAAATTACCTAGGGAGGTTGTGGAATCTCCATTATTGGAGGTTTTTAAGAACAGGTTAGACAAACACCTCTCAGGGATGGTCTAGACCAGTGGTTCTCAAACTTTTTCTTTTTTTTCCACGGACCACTTGAAAATTGCTGAGTGTCTTGGAGGACCACTTAATGATCTTTCCAAATGTTGTTTTTACCATTAGCTACCTATTGTAAAGCACTTTGGATAAAAGCGCTATTTAAAAAAAATAATTAACTTTTTTTGTTCTACAATAAAAGCACACAACTCATTTTAATATCAGTAGTCTTTCCTTTCTAATGCGATGGATGTGCCCTCTCTCCCTCGCCGCGGTAGCCCCTGAGTTGGGCGGGGAAGGAGAGGGGTCTCCCCAGCCATGGCAGCCCCTGAGCTGGGCTAGGAAGGAGGGGGATCTTTCCCCCACTGCGGCAGCCCCCAAGCTGGGACTGCGAAGGAGGGGGGTCTCTCCCTCTCTCCCCCACCGCAGCAGCCCCCGAGCTGGGGCTGGGAAGAAGGGGGTATCTCTCCCGCCACAGCAGCCACAGAGCTGAGGCTGGGAAGGAGGGCCGTCTCTCCCCGGCAGCTACAGCCCTGGAGCTGGGGAAAGATGCCTCTCTCTGGCCGCCACAGCCCTGCACGTCCAAAATTCTCCCCACCCTCTCTTCTCATCCCACTGCCCCTCCCACCTACCCCCTATTCTCCCTAAGGACACCACCTCACATTACATGTGTGTCTTCTCCAGGGTCCAGACACCTAATTAGTGGAGCCACACCTGCGCGGCTTCACTAATTAGGTGGTAGCCCTTCATTCTGTCTTGTGTGGCCGCTCAGGCATGCACCTTAGAGGGAACTATCTGCAGACCACCGGAATGCAGCTTGCGGACCACAGTTTGAGAACCTCTGGTCTAGATAGTACTTAGTCCTGCCTCAGTGCAAGAGGTTGGACTAGAAGACCTATCGAAGTTACTTCCAGTCCTACGTTTCTATGATTTCTGTGATTACTTTTGTGAGATTCTATTCCTGGCTATAGGTGCTAACTTGTACTCCCATGTAGATTAATCAGATTCTATCTTAACTATATCACAGAAGTAGCATGGATTTGCCTCTTTTTAAGTCCCTCTTATCAACTTTGCCTTGCCATGAAACAAATTGACAGACCCCGCCCCTCTGTCACAACAGGCAATGACATGCATTTCATAGCCCTTCCTAAGTCAATTGAACATGACACTCACAGTTAACTTCACCAGTGCAAAGTGTCCCCAAATGGCTCAAACAGCAACTACATCAATCCACACATTTCTGACATTGAAAACTTCACCCATATCTGATTCCCTCATTTTTTGGTGCTTAAATAATAATGAACCAAGGGCTATACAACAGAAGAGAATTAAAGGTGGTCCCTGCCCTGAGGAACTCATAAAGTAAAGAAACACAAAAGTGATTCAAGTTCCTTCAAAATTATAATATAGAAATGAAAGAACAGAAAAAAGAAACGCTATAAAACTCTTCATTGACAGCTTGTCACCTGCATGAAAGAGACGCTAAAGCAAAGACAGATGAATGCTTCCTACCCACCACAAACGAAAATCATGCAGCCATTTTCATCACAAATATTATCATGAAGCTTTTTTCAAAAATCCTTGCAGTATAAAAACTATATGTAATGGTGGACAATGGAAAGAAATGGTAGTTTTAGCCTCAGAAAAGTAATTTTTAAAAATTATTCTGTAGGAATTAATAGTGGCCAAACAATTAATAAATGTTTGGTAGGTTGGTTTAAAGTTCTACATAGATGGAATTCCCTATTAAAGTCTGCAAAGCTGTTCTGAAAGGAAAAAAAGGACATCATTATTGGTATCAGCAGCCCATTTATCTGAAGCTTCCTCACCAGCGCATTATATGTTAACAGGTGTGTAACAGCATTGGCACACACCTCTTTGGCCAATACGTGCCTTCTATCACTCAGTTTTGAATGGGGCAGCACTCACCTCTCACAGGCACCTCCTTCCTAGTCAAGCATGAGCCTGCTTTTCTTTCAGTTCTTACAACGGGGTGGTACTCAGCTCTCAAGCGCCCCCCACCACCCAGCCAGTGGTACTTTTGGCAGGTCTTCAGCAACTCAGCCCTCTGGCTGAGTGACACACACCATCCCCCCTTCCAGGGTATACAGCCTCTAGTTCTAGCCTTGGTATGGGACCATAGCATCAATGCTTCCTCCCTAGAGGTACTGCCTTCTTTAACAGCCCAACAGGGGCCCATCTCGGTACAGTTCGTTGATGTCCTTTCGGCAGCCCTCGCCTGGGCTCGGTCTTCAACCAGACCGGCAGAAGCCATCACGGTACCCTCACCAGGTCTGGCTAGGCCCTGGGCTCAGTCCCCTGGGCTCAGCCTGCCCGCACTGTCCATGATCCTCCTGCTCTTCCAGCAAGCCAGGCACCTGGTCATCCCTTTTCAAGTTCCAGGCAGCAACTGACTGCTCTGCCTCTGCTACTTCCTTTTATATGGCCCTTCTAGCCCCTCATTGGCTGCTCCCCTGCAGCCCCTCTGATTGGCTGTCTGGAGGACTTTTCCTCTGCTCTTTTCTGGGGCAGAGTGAGGCAGGACCGGGAGACCTCCAGCCGGGGACCCCTGGACCTAATCCACTCCGTCACACAGTGACATAGTACACACTTCAAAATAGAGTTACTAGGTCACAGACTGGAAGAGATTGCTCTGCACTGACCAGGATGATATAAAAGGTATTTTCTATCTGTAACTTCTGATATCATTTTATAGTAAGACTTTGTCTACAATAGGAGAGTCTTGCCAACGTAACTATACTGGTTCCCCAACCAGCATAAGCTATACTAGTTAAGCACTTTTATAACAATATAATTGTGTCTACACTAGGGTCTTTTCTGGCATAGCTATGTTTGCAAAACTTTCCAGTATAGACTTGCTTTAAGTAATATTTTCTAACCCAGGAGAAGAGAAGTTCTTAAACCATCATTTTTGTAGTTGGTTCACACAAGACTTGAGAGCTCATTTTCAAGCAAACTGTAGATCTTTTCTCCCAAGCAGAAACAAGATATCACAATAGCAGCCCTGTGAGGGTCAGAGGGGCAGTGATGGGAAAGAAAATGATACCCAGGAACTGTTTGCATCATGAGGGGAGTCAGTAAAATGGGCCCAAGTTGGGCCTAAATGGGGCTACCCCTCTTCCCCAGGCCCACAACTGTTCAGGGGAGACCGTCAGAAATTGCAGGGAAGAGTCAGCCAGAGACTGAAGCCAGCAAAGCAGCTGCAGAAGCAGTGTTAAATGTACTTCAAACTACAATGATATTTTCTGTAGTTTTGACAGGACTCTTTCCCCTCCCACCCCTCAATGGTGATTGGCTGTTTGCTCCATCCACTTCCTGCCCCAACTCACAGTATCTTCACCTCAGCCTTATTCCAGAGCTACCCCTCATACCTTCTCCCTTCCCTTCCCTTATCCTGCCATTTAGCTAATCCCATTCTTACTAAACCCCAGCCTCCAAGAAATCACCATGCTAATATGACATTTGCTGCCATGACATAGTTCACTTTGTTTGTGTGTTCACTCTCTTTTTCACTACCCGTGTCCTGTCTTGTCTATTTAAATTCTAAGCTTTTTGGGGCAGAGTCTGTCTACAACAGGGGTCGGCAACCTTTCAGAAGTGGTGTGCCGAGTCTTCGTTTATTCACTCTAATTTAAGGTTTCGCATGCCAGTAATACAGTTTAACATTTTTAGGTGGTCTCTTTCTATAGGTCTATAATTTATAACTAAACTATTGCTGTATGTAAAGTAAATAAGGTTTTTAAAATGTTCAAGAAGCTTCATTTAAAATTAAATTAAAATGCACAGCCCCAAGGACCGGTGGCCAGGACCCGGGCAGTGAGAGTGCCACTGAAAATCAGCTCACGTGCCGAAGGCGGCACGCGTGCCATAGGTTGCCTACCCCTGGTCTACAACTTGGTACAGTGCCTGTCACAAAAGGGCCTCAATCATAACACACTACACAGACACAAACATATGATGATCAATAATAATAAAAGATAGATAATACTTCCTTATGTTGTGCTGGACATGCCACTTCAAATATAAATGCTTTCCTAATATATTGTACCTAAGTGCATGCAAATTCAGAATGAAATGTATTTATTCCTCTATTCTTCAGAACAGATGGAGACATCACCAAGTCCCCTGAAATCAAAGTCCATCTGGGGAACTGGTAAAAATTAGAATTTCCCATCTGAATCCCTACAAATTTCAGGTGTTAGAATTATCATAATCACCTCTGGGCCTGCTTTAGAACTAAATCTGTACCAAAACCAAAAAGAGTCAAATTAAATGAAATCTCATGAAAATAGCCAGTCTGGTGAGATTTTGGCCCAAGATGATACATATACTATGAAAATCTGTTAATTCTTTTTGAGATTTTCACCATTTGGGGCTATAATAATTTAAAATAATCTTTAAAGGGTTAAACACCATTGACTCTGATGCTGAATCTAATCCTGATTTGGTCTCAAATCTCATAAATCTAATCCAGGTCTGAATATAAGATCCCCAGACCACGTATCATCCAGTTTTACATAAGAGTGATAATGTACAATAATGACTTACAATTTTGCCAAAACATTACAAAAAGTTTCAGTTCAGAAACCACACTTTAATTATGATTTCTAATACCATTTTGTCTAATTGTTTTGTCATGTTTCTTCAAAAGAATGACTATGAAAGAGCTTCTTTTTTTGAAAGCCAGGAAGAAACTGACAGAGGACTGATGTTTTAATCTATGTAAATCTAAAATTCAGAAAGTGATATGGAAATGTTGTGATAATTAAGGTGGTACAGAGCATTAAATTAATCTGACAGTGTCTAAACTGTTCATAATGAGACAGGCAATCCAATCTGTCAAAATTATCTGTAATTGTCTGAAATAAATCAGGACTGATATTTCAGAAGTGATGGTCTAATTCACTGTTGATTGTAACACCTACAGAAAATACAGTAGGTCCCTTTAACAACTTTGAAAATTCAGGTGATCATTTATAGTGGCAATTGTTTAGAGAAGCAGTGTAAAGCTGCAGTTTAGCTCATTAGAAATATCAGTGGTGAGTTCATACTTCTTCAAATATTATTCCCTGCAAAAAAAGCCCACACGGTTCAAAGAACATTAAGTGTGCATGTTTAATAAAAATTAAGGAAATTACATAGTTAAAGTTGTATGAGAAACCTTAACCCTGTCCCCATGTGTGGGAAATAAAGCCTTTAGTTACATAACCACATGATGTCTTTCAAATACAATACAACATACATTTTCCTACAATCTTATATCAGCATGTGTATCTTTTTATAAAGTTTGTTTATATAATTAATTTCATAATGAATGGGTACAAGTGGGGCAGAGATAAGGTTGCATGTGCAGTCTTAACATAGGCTAAGAGTATTAGGGAAAGTATCAAGTAGTGCCTAAGTTATTTTGTGTGGAGTTTACTAGGTGGTGTTTGGGTTTTTTTTAAGAAATAAGGGGAGAAAATATTAAAGAGGGACTTCAATCTCCACAGCTTCAAAGATTCAGTGATAATAATGAGGATGATTAGCTGCAATAACCTACTGCAAATTTATTTTAGTAAAACACTAATAGTAAAAAGGTAATTTGGGCATCATATCTAAGAATTACATTGGTTACAATATTGTAATCTACCCAAAGGTCAATATACTCCAAAGACTGAAGGTATTAAAGATCCTCAAACCAGTTTGCTCCCAGTCTTGTGAAACAGTTTAAGTCTTGGAAGGTTAAGGTGGAATTAGGTACTATTGCTTTCTTCCCTCATTTAAATTAACAGGATTTTAGATGTCACATCAAGGTATGCATACATGGTTTAAAAGCATCAGTCCACTATAGTACTTCTCCCTGTAGAATGCTTATTTACTCCATCAGTCTAAATACTGCAAGCCCTCCAACTTGGACAATCTGATTCATTGGTATAAAAACCATGCTGCTGCTACTAAACCATAAGGAAAGGCATGGATTTATCAGGAATTCAGCATTTCAGACAGGATTTGGGTATTTCACTGGAATTTTTGCCCCCTACATCATATATATTATTTATACTTTATCAGGAAACATATTATTGTTACCTTTTAAAACATTAATAGAAAAATTGTTACCTGTAATGCATTTCAAAGATCAGTAAAGTGCATGGATGTCAACTGGATATAACCAGTCCTGTCAAGTCTTTAGATAGCCAGGTTATAGTCTTCTCTATCCCTAGAGCAATAAACCCCATCAAACTGACTCCAAAGGGTCTCACAACCCTCACACTAAAGAAATATACATAATAGGAAATATATAAGGCTCTAATCTTGCAAGGAGCTCCATGCAAGCGGACTCTTGCATCCCACCATCCTTCTCCCTTTTTGGTTGGTGTAAGTCTTCAATCTTCTTAGCATATGCACAATGTGCCTCAGGTAGCACGTGACCAAGATTCATCGTCGAATTTGGTCCGCTGGTTGGATCATTAGCTTCTGCAGCCTGGGCTGGATACTGACAGAGAGTGCGACAAGAACATTGATCTTTAGCGAAAAGGAAGAACTACAAATGAACTCTTTAAAAACCATGAGAAATCAAGATTTTCCAGCTCTAGCTGTGAAGACAAACACCAGTGCAAAGCCACTTAGGGCTTAGAAAATTATATTAACCCAGTTACATCGCTCGGAGGTGTGAAAAATCCACACTCCTGAGAGAAGTAGTTAAGCCAACCTAAGTTCCCAATCCCATATAGACAGCACAAAGTTGATGGAAGAATTCTACTGCCTCTTGAGTAGGTATATTTAGTACAACAATGGGAGAACCCATCGCAGTGCTGTAGTGTCTACATTGAAGCACTACAATAACACAGCTGCAGTGCTGCCTCTGTAATGTTTTAAGTGTAGACTTAGGTTTGGTCCACACTTGGAAATTAGGTCGGTATAACTACATTGCTCAGGTGTGTGAAAAATCTACACCCCTGAGAGATGCAGTTATACCAACCTAGCCCGCGGTGCAGACAATGCTAGGTCAACGAGAGAATTCACCCATTGATTTAGCTAGCACCTCTCGGGAAGGTGGACTACCAACTTCACTGAAGCAGTGCAGCTGTATGGCTGCAGCATTTTAAATGTGGACAAGCCCATAGCTTTATACACACACACCCCAAAAATTTCAGAAATAGCACCCGTTAGGCACAAAAGTAGTGAGCACTGGCAATTGCATATTAAGTCAAAAGAGAGCTGCTGTTGCTCATTATCTCTGAAAAATTATCTGATCATTTATGTGGGAGTTAAAAATGCATGAAAATATATGGTTTTACTAAATAATTTGGATATTTTCTATACTTTGTGTACACAGTATGATGAAAGGCTGTAAATCTGAAAAAAAATCCTTGATCAAAATAAATACCATGTGTGAAAAATGTGGGAAATCTCATTTTTAAAACTTGTGACCCTCAGTTCGATGATTATGTGTTGCTTGCTTAACCAGGTGTTAAGTCACTCTTACCTAGTTTTATAGGTCTGTAGGAACGGAAGTCAGTGGCTTCAGATAACACAATAATCAGTTCTTAAACAATACAGTTGTGAATTCCTTTGAAGTTTCACCTCTCCCATGCTTTGGATCAACAAGCTGGCTGGGAACCCCTGGGGTGGAAAGTGAGGAATCCAAGCAGAGAAAATGAAACAAGAATTTTGCTGGGGTTTTAAAAAAATAACTCAGCCCTGAAACTGAGGGGGAGACACAGGAGGCAGGGTCTTCAGGGAAACAGTTGGAACCCCAGTCCCCAGAAGCAGGGTATAAGAGGGGCTTTCCTAAGCTTTCAGGGAATTGCTAAATTTTAGGTAAAACACATGCACGTAGGCCTTTTGTTTTAACACTTCTCTGTGAATGCTGTGTTTCAATGGATAAATATTAGGCTCTGTCTACACTTACAATGGTATGGCTATGCTGCTGCAGCCACGCCATTGTAAGGTGGGCAGTGTCGCCGCTCTTTATCGCCAGGAGAAAGCTCTCCTGGCGACAAAATAAACCACCTCCAACGAGGGGCAGTAGCTCCATCTCCAGGAGCACGACTCCCACCAATGAAGCACTGTCCACACCAGCGCTTTTCGTCGTTAAAACTTTTATCGTTGAGGAGGGTATTTTTTCACACCCCTGAGCGACAAAAGTTTTAACGACGAAAGTGCCACTGTAGACAGGGCCTTAGTTTTGAAGAAGCTGTTCTAAGTCATTGTATTTATCTACTGGGCACAGCTCCAGTTGGACATGCTGTGAAAACCCAGTTGGTAAACCAGGGTGGCTGAAGCCTGGGGATTTGGTCTGTCAATGGGAGATTCCTGGGATTCCAATGTGGAGGTGCAACTCTACCATCACTCAAGAGAGGTCAAAGATGCAGCTAACCCTGAACCATGACAGGATGTAAATAAATAAAATATTAGAAAGCATAAATCATAAAACTATCAAATGTGTTCCCCCAAAGTGAAAAACAAGATAGGAATAATTATGGAATAATGGACATTCACAAACATGGGCAAAGATTATTCATGTTACTACCATCTATTAATTTTGTTACCATTATAAGGCTGCAAGGAAGAAAGTTAAAGACCCACAACTTATTAATTTAAGAGCAAAATTCTCTCTCCTAAATTGTCATTGATATTTTTATAGGTTTCTGCTGAAAGGCGAGGCAAATGTAAAATAAATCCTTCCCTGTAAAAATGCAAGTGTTTGCATCTGTTACACAGCAAGCAATATTAGAAATTGTTAAAGTGTCAAAACTGACTAAAACCAGGATAAAATGGCATTAAACTACACTGGGTGCAGTTTAAATCCTGTATGAACTCTTCATGCAGAGAATTCTAGCTTATTGAACAAACTTTCAAAGTCCCATTCTTGTATAGTTAGCAGAAAAATAGAGTGCATCCAAGCAGCCTTGTCAAAGTTACTCTCTATAGCCAGGGAACCAGCTATGATAAGGGTTTTACATGGCTTAGCATGATTTAAGATGAAATAGTTTTTTCCCATATTATCTGCTGTTCACCCAGAAAAAGCTTGTTTGATCTAAGTGAATCAAGTGAAGCTGCTTTCCCTTGAATTGTAATGATGAAAGTCATTTTTTATCCAAACCCTGTTAAGCACTGCTTTCCAACTGATGCATTCCTAGAGATAGAGATGAACTTCACAAACAAAAATATGTTATACATGTTAAGATTGTAAGTGTGTTTCACTGGAGCCCAACTAACCACCCCACACATCACATTTTTTTTCAAAAATTCTGTTTCTTTAAATTTTCCAGACCCTTTTTGGGTTTTTAACAGTTAAAGGATATAGTCAGTTCCCCACTGCCACATAATCCTCCTCTATTCATCAGCTCAGCTGATTTGCACCTCCTGCGCAATCTTAACTTTGCCTCCTTGTTTTGAACTGTGATAGAATTATGCTGTTAATGCAAGCAAACAAAATAGACACTAGGATGGATATTAAAGAAGTGCAATCCACCCATCCCCCAGCAAATACCAGAAATTTGATTGTGTTTGGTTTGGGGTTAAATGGCATCACACCATTTAACCAATAAATCAGGATTGTGCCTCTTCCGCCTAACCTCTAGCACTCAACCCACCTCTGAATTCTCTCACCACCACACTCCTTCTACAAGGGAAAATGAGGATACCACCTCAGCCTATGAAGACTTATGGCCTCCCATACACCCAGCCTACAGGTTAAAAAAAATCCAGCAGCCACATCCCATGTCTCTTACTCACTTATTTCTGGGAGCTGGCCCTTTCAGCCTTCAGCTGCACTGAACACTGGTCACAACTTGCAACAAACTGAACATTCCTATACTACCTCTTCAAATTAAAAATTCCTGTTCTCACTCCTTTTTAACCTAAAACCAAGCCTCTACTATGCTACAAGGCAGACAAACACCTTCACACCTCACCAATTTGGCCCAGAGAGAAAAATTCCTTATTCATCTCAGAAGAGGCAATCTGGTCAGACCCATCGGATCCTGGAAATACAGTCTGACAATATCTTAACTATGTAGGAGAGGGCCAGAAATAGCAACAAAGATGGCTGCCAGATGCCCAGGAGGATTTCAAAAGGAGAGGGGCTTTGGTATGAGAGCCAATCAGCCCTCCAGCCCCTCTTGGTCAGTCAATAAGAGGCAGAGAAATTCCTCCCCTTCCCTGAGGCATGAGGAAGGGAAAGTACACTTGAGTATGAGCACTTGCCCTCTCCTCAGGTTTCCAGGGGTTGACCAACTCCCTCCTCTTCCAACCAAACCTTACACCATCACTAAGACTGTGGGGAGGCGTGTGTAACACTGTATGGAATATGTGTGACCATTTATAATATTATTGATACCAATATTACAAAGTTGCAATGAATGTTATACAAGATATGCCATGTAACATATCAGTGGAAAAGTTATGATTTGCTAAATATGATGTTTGTTTATATGTATGTGTCATCTTTGTATTGTGAGTTATAAATGTGTGGTATATTGATATTTCAAACTTGTGCTGTGTATCTGGGTGACACTCCCAGAAAGATTGGCATCAGAACTAACCAGCCTGTTTGATTGCCCATCAAGGGCAATCATCTGTACAATGAACCCATTGAGAGAAGCCAGGAGCTATGCCTATGAGTCAGCAGGACATGTAGGGACATGCCTATGGACAGGGAATGTGAAATACTTTTCCATGCCCATGTGCTGTGAGCTTGTGTTTGGGATGAAGGATGTAAAAGCCACATAACAGAGAATATAAAAAGGCAGCTGCATCACCTCCATTTTGTCTTCAATCCTGCTTCTCACCTCTGGAGTAACTTTTCTACAAACTGAAGCTTTGAACAAAGGACTGATAGACCCATCCAAGCTCTGGATGTGTTCCAGAGGGACTTTACAAGCCAGCAAACTCACTAATGCTGCTAAAGAACCTGATATATGGACTCTGAAGTCCTATGTATGTATCTAATTGCTTTGACCATTTAACAATTCTCTTCTCATTCTTTTCTTTTATAATAAACCTTTGGTTATAGATACTAGAGGATTGGCTGGCAGCATGGTATTTTGGGTAAGAGCCAAACTAGCATTAATGTGATAATGTGGCTGGCCCTTTGGGGATCAGAAGAATATTTAGTACAGTGAATAGAATTTTAAGTAACTTCTCACTTTGTCTCCCAGTCAAACAGGTCCAGTAGAGATTGGAATGCAATAAAGGGGGCTGTTTCCCCCCCTAGCTTCTCGATAACCAGTGTGGGGGATCAGGAGCACAGTTTTGTGACTGGTTGGTGAATCTAACTATAGTGTTAACCACCAGTTTTGGGAGAATCTACTCTCCTTTTTGCAACCTGCCCTGACCTTGGCATTTTCAGTGTGGTACCCTAGGCACCTTGGGTCATAAGATAGTACAGGGTGGTGGAAATTTTTTTTATAGTGGGGGTGCTGAGAGCCATTGAACCAAACTGTAAATCCTGTATATAATGGAAACCACTTCAAGCCAGGAGATGTGGTAGCATCCCCAGTACCCCTAGTTCCAGCATCTGTGAGGTAGTAAAAATACTGAATGAAATATAGTCTCTGGAAAAAAAATTAGCAGGTGCTTAGCACCCACCAGCAGCCAGCTCCCTCCTCCCCCTGCGCAGCACCTCCCACCCACCCTCAGCCCTGTCAATCAACTCCTCCTCCTCCCTCCCCATGCCTCCTGGCCGCTGTGATCAGCTGTTCTACAGCATGCAGTAGGCACTGGGGGGAGTGGGAGAAGCAGGAAGAGGCGGGATCAGCGGCGTATTATCGCCTAGGCCGACAAGGCCTAGGCCTAGGGCGGCAAATTTGCAGGGGCAGCAAATTTGAGCACCCCCGGAGAAGTTCCCCTGCTCCAGCTGCCTCCTCCGCGAGTGCGCCGCTGCTTCCTGTTTCTCTCCCCTCCCTCCCAGCGCTTGCGCCGTGAAACAGCTGTTTCGCTGGGCAGGGAGGGAGGGGAGAGAAACAGGAAGCGGCGGCGCACTCGCGGAGGAGGCAGCTGGAGCAGGGGAACTTCTCCGCCGCTGTTTCGCTGGTCAGAGAGGGAGGGGGGAGGAGGGGGAACACGGCATGCTGGGGAAGAGGCGGGGCTGGGGTGGGGATTTGGGGAAGGGATCCAATGGGGCAGGGNAAGGGATCCAATAGGGGCACGGAGGGGGCGGAGTTAGGGCGGGACTTTGGGGGAAGGGGTGGAGTCGGGGCGGGGCCAGGGGCGGCAATTATTTCCGGGTCTAGGGGCGGCAAAATTATTAATCCGCCCCTGGGTGGGACAGAGGCAGGGCAGGGGTGGGGTCTTGAGGGAAGAGGTGGAGTGGGGACAGGGCCTGGGAGTGAGCAAGGGTTGAACACTCCGAGGCAAGGAGGAAGCCAGCACCTGTGGTCTCAAGGCACGTTAAATTATTTCAGAGTTCTGTATATTTGCTCAGCGTGTTGTGTTAGTGGGGAGGAATACTTTATGAAAACATTGGAATGATTGATCTATTTGATGTTATGAAAGGTGCTGGTTAAAATGTGCTATAGTTTTATGAAGCTTATGGAAGCAGTACAAGTTTGTATTTAATTATATCAACTGTACTGGGCAACAACTAAGATATGTAGTTTTTTGTAAAGCAGTGCTGTAAGTATGTGTTAGTATAGGGTGACCAGATGTCCCGATTTTATAGGGACAGTCCCAATTTTGGGGGCCTTTTCTTATATAAGCTCCTATTACCCCCCACCCCCGTCCCGATTTTTCACACTTGCCCTTTGGTCACCCTATGTTAGTATGATAGATTACCTGAAATTGATTTCTTGAACAAAACAATAGGATCTTATCTCCCAGTGAGATACCGCAAACTTTTTATACATTTTTCCAAATTTTAGGGGTAAAGTTAAGACTGGACAGGCAACAAACATCAGGTAGGGTGACAATGATGAACGGTTATATGGCAGTTAAGCAGTTAAGGTATCTAGTTACTTCCTATTTCCAAGCTTAAATTAATGGGGTTTTTGGTCATTGTTTTGTAAATGGTGTAGGCTTTTTTGGTAATGAAAGTGTAATTTTTTGGCTCATGAACTGGGCTCATAAAACACATTTTCAACTGCAAACCTTTAACTATGGCTTTTATTCATTTCCATTTTTCTTTAATGCATGCCAAAATTAAGTCAGCATGGTATATGATGTCTGTAGAGAAAGCCCTCACACCTGAGGATTTATGCATCCCTCCTTCTACAAACTTTATCAAGCACAAAGAAAGAAGAGGATGGCACTGGAGTTGAATACATGCAGAGCTCACAAATGTCAAAACTGAATTAACACAAACACCCATCATTCAACTTAGAGCTGAGACAAAGCTTGAGAAACTTCAGCCTCAAAGGAATTTCAGAAAGTTAGAAGCATTGAAAAGTGAGTCTGACAAAAGCTGGAACTCACCTTAATTACATCATACACACGTCAAGTGATATGCATGTAATAATTTGCAGAACCATTTCAAACTGCATTAAAAGGCATCTATTACCATTAACTGCATTCTCATCCACCTCCACTGGGACATGTCAAGCTTTTAGAAACTTCTGAGCAATTTCAGAGATACCTGAAATTCTCTCCTTGGCCTTCACAAAAAAATGGGGAATTTCCCCACTCCCCCAAATTATATTGGTTGGAAATGCAATGTGAGCCCTGTGCCAGTGACAAGTTTCAAGTTCAATATCTTGAGAGTTGCTGGTTTCTAAATGAAATAATCCCAGGTTTCCAGTGAGACACTGCACTTGCTTGCTCTGGAAAGTCTTAAAGTATCAGTCCTAAAAATAATGATGTTATATATGCAAAAGTAATTTTTGGTCATTTTCAGAAGTTTCTATAACCTTTCCCTCGCAGACCTGTACTGTTGGACATATGGTTAGAGCTGGTCAGTAAATGTTTCTTCCTCCTTTGAAAAATGTCTAGTTTTCAGTGAAAAAACAACATCCAAACCAATTATTTTTCAGTTGAAAACCAAAATAATTTCAAGTTGTTGAGTTTTGGTTTTTCAACGGAAACTCCCACAAAATTATTTGAAAATGGACATTTCCCAGAGAAATGTCCATTTTAACAACAACAAAAAAACAACAAAATTTTTCTTCCAAAAAGTACTGAAAAAACATTGAGGGAATAAAATTCAACCCGCTCTACTCACAGCAGCTATGGCAAGCTGACCTGGCAGGTCCCTCCATGTGATTTGCCCTAGCTACTTGAGAGAGGAACTCTTTCTCTAAGACCATGACCTCCCACAACTCCTACATTCCACTGGAAAAATGAAACTGTCAACAGACATGGGGAGCATGAGAGTGCAGGAGAGAACTTTCAGAGAAAGAGGAACTAGACTATGGGACTAAACTTTTCAAGAGACAGAAATTACCAGAGAACCAACACTTTCAGAGCAAAATGCAATATTTCCTTGCCTTAGATTTCCCTCAATAAACTCTCTCAGACACAAACAAAAGAACTCTATGAACTAATAAAACCTGCATTGCTCATACCAGCTGGGAAGAAAGAAAGAGAGCCACTTATTGCCATTTCCTTTTTTTAAACTACTTGGGAAGCACTCAGATACTATGGTGAGGAGGGCAGATAGACAGATGAAAAATAGCACTAATAAAATGTTTTATATACTTTGACTGTAAAATACAAGGCAAATATAGAATGCAAGATAATGTTGTGTGCCATAAAGGTTTCATTGGCACCTTCTTAGAGGGTAGAGCTCACTGAAAGTCAAATTTTTCCAGGCATCTTCATTAACAGAGAAAGAATCTAAAACATAATCCCTTCTGGCATAGGTGAAGCACTACAGAGGCTGTAACCTACACCTCCTGAACTGCACCACTATCCTTGGAAAACACAGCGCATAGTAATTTTGCTTAATCTAGTCATCCTACTACATACAGGACAAAATGCCAGTGTGGGGACATTCGGGCCCATGGGAGGGAAGAAGGTTATCAGGAAGGTGAACTCTACCTAATCTTAAAGACAAATGGCAACATACATTTTATAATTCTAGAAGACAAAAATATGTGAATTATAGTAAGAAACAAAAAAGAGCATCAGGGCTAATAAAATTGTTTTACTACTATGAGAAATTATTTTGTTTAAAAATAACAGTAGTCACAAATTAAAAAATATGATTATGTTAAGCAGAATTCAGTCCTATATGACCTTTCCCATTGATGGCATGGGATGAGTAATCTGTGGAAACACTAGTCTTGTCATATTAAGCGGTCCATGACAGCATTAGTACGGTAGACCTTCAAGGTTTCCGTCATGATAAATGGTTACATTGCGGTAGCACTAGTTAGCATGCAGAGTGTCAAAATCCCTTGAGTCACAACATTCGCACAACCATATATCACTGATTACACTGTAGTAAGGCAAACATAACAGATTTCATTCAAATAAACTGCACAATTGGAAAGCTGTTTTAAATTCCATTCAGTAATGAGAGTTGCTTTATTATTTTAGATATTGTAAGAATACAAATTCACTAGATTTCTGGTCAATAAAAAGGCTGCTTTTAGAGTCTATAGAAATGCTAAAACTAAGCTTTCAGGCTTTCAAGGATTTATGTGTAAATCAAGTTAAAGCTCACAATAGGTAAACTGCATTGCTCTGTATTGTTTCTGTTTAGAAATATTCATAGGCATCTTTGAACCAAATCCAACTTTAGTGAGTGGACTGGAACATAGAATTATCATAAATCCATCAAACATTGAGTTTCCCATTTTTCTGAAGTGATATTTTATGCCCCCAAAATATCTTTATGCAAACTTCCTTTCACTTTTCATGGGATGAAACTCAGTAGCATTGAACAATTTAAAGTTCTTCTGGGGAAAAAGTATCTACTCTGATTAAAGATCAACAGTATCAAACAAACCTGCTTCAAAACTTACAAACTGAGACATTGCTTTAGGAATCCTGTACCTTATATATCCTTGTTTCAGAGAAGCTCCGTAATAAAGGATTGGATTCCAATTCCCTCATGCACAGTAAAAGTACTCAAGGAGTAGCCCCACTTTATTCAATGAGACCACTTCATAAGGTGCTACTCAGTCAGAGTAAAGAATCAGATTTTGGTCTTAAAGGTCTAGGCACACTGCACTAAAATAAGCCATAGTGTTTAGAGATGGTTGGAATTTTCCACCTTTTGAGTTTGATTAAATATTTCAAAAAATCAGTTTTCAATGGGGAAGAAAATCCTTGGGAGTTTTCAACCAGTTCTATCGTGGCTTGAAATTTTCCCAGTGATCAGCAGAATTAACTGAAATTTTGAAAAACCAGCATGAGATTTAGAAAAATTCCCACTTTTTTTTAATTAGTGTTTTAATTAATTGAGCACAATACTAACTCTCTTCTTCATACAATTGAAGAGAACATAATACTCCAGGGAAACATTATACAGTAGTGGAGACTGAAGTCCTTTATTTAAACATACTAGAACAGCTGCAGTGCAAGATGCCCCAGTCTTGCCAATATGCCTCAACCCTTTCCTCGAGAGAATACTTCTAGGACAGTATCCATGCATAATCCTTGGCCTCTGTGCTGATTCTGCCATTTACAATACCACTGAACACCTGGTGTGGTAGTTTGGGACACGGGTAACTAAAAACTAGGTGGTCAGAGCAATTCACCTCACAAAAACACTGGAACCTCAACAACTGATAAATCTGGACTGGATTTGAAGGGACTGAGTGAAGATCTGTGTATCAGCAGATCCCTGTATGGGATGGGTTAGCAGGTAGTGGTGACACACATACATTTCTTCTTCCCACCCCATTTGTTAAGTGGCAAAATATAATAGAGCTTGAGACTTTATAAACATTTGAATGGCGCTTCCTCCACTCTGAGTTTTATTCTTTATTTCTTTCAGGGATAGCATGAACTGGTCTCGATCGAGGAGGTCCCTTCCAGTCTTATGTTCCTATGTACAGCTGCAGGAGAGGAAAACCACTGCTAGGGAATCAAGGGAGATGGTATGATGACACGGGTCCCCCACCTGGAAATCCCTAGTCCTCCTATGGATCCCATGAGGTCTGCATATTCTGGAGGCTGAACTCAGTGCTCATGCCATAAGGTGGAGTGTTGGTAGCAGGAGCCCCGCCAGCTTTTTCGCCGCCCTAGGCAGCAGAAGGTCCCGCCCCCGAAATGCTGCCCCCGACAGAGGCAGTGGAAAGTCCTGCCCCCAAAATACCGACGACTGGGGCGCCGGCACCCCCGAAATGTTAGTGCCCTAGGCAACCGCCTAGGTCGCCTAATGTGTTGCGCCGGCCCTGGTTGGTAGCCAAGAGGGGGCAGGAAGAATCCCCACCCTACTATAACGCTCCGGGGAAAAATTCACAGGGGAACTTCAGAGTTTCCCCCTCTATACCATCTGTTTCTCCCTCTACTGAAGAGAGATGTAATTGAAAAGTCCGTGTTAGAGCTTCCATCTCCTGGAACTTCCTCTTGTTTTTATATAAACCAAAGGATGGCAATGAAACATAGATGTACCATTGTGAAGATAGATTCAGATCACAGTTGCCAACTTTCCTGCGGTAAATAAGCACCCCGACTTTCACAATAAGCCAAAAGTCAAGCTAATCCCATTTCAAAATAAGGCCAAAACAAGCCAATCCCTAAGAACCCCAACACTCTATGTGACTAGATTCCCATGGCATGCAGTCTGGGACTGTGGTGGGACTGCTGTGCACCCCTGACTCTCTCCCCCCCTTACCCCTGCTTGCCTCCCCTGGCCCCTGCTTGCTGGGAGCTGATCAAAAAAGAGAAGCAACAAGCTAGAACAAGCAACAAGCTACAAGCAAAAAAACTAGCCAACAAGCAACTCACAAGCCAATTAAGCCAAAAACAAGCCCAATTTCTGCGTTTTTTCCCCCGTGGGTTTGGCATGTCTGATTCAGATGGGAGTCTAATACTTATGTTTGTCATATACCAAGACAAATTAAATCCAATGTTCTGTAAAGTGAAATATTTTAATATGCTCTAGAATGGAATTGTTCTCAAAATGTTAATATAATTTACACACATCTAACAATAGTTTTCATAGCAGTTCAGCTTTTTATATTTTTATCTAAGAGATCTCTCCTTGTCTTACAAATGTTTTTTTCAGCTCTTCTGCTCCCTGTGTTTATGTGCAGCTTCCATTATCTGTCAGAAATTAATAAATTGTTCCAAATGAAAAGTGTTTGACATTTTAACTTGTTTGAAGGTTCACACACACACACACACACACACACAGAGCAAACCACATTTGTAGCAGTTTTGTACACATTCCCAAAAAAGATGCTTCAAGAACCAGTGTTATCATGGCAATTATACTTTACAAAATACGATGCAGCTTCTAAGAAAGTCATGCAGCACCTATGAACAAAAGATTGCTTTTTTATTATTTCTTTAAAAAAATATTGCTTATGGATTCTACCTGCTTACTGATAAATTTGACACTATTGGAAAAATAAGGCTGCTGATTTAACAAACAAAAATTATTCACATTGGGAAAGGTATACATCATTAACCATTTTCTTGTTTTTAAATGCCTTCCTCATATATTGTACACAGTGCAATTCTGCCACCTAGAGGCCAATACAGAAATGAGGCCTCTGATTTTGCTGTGCACATTTCCCGGACTCGTTTAGAGAGCCACTAATTGATACATTTCCTGTCAGGTAATTAAATGCAAATATTTTATGACTGTATTCATATTTGATGTTATACTGCACAGTAGTTAGTGGGCTGCACGAGATCAATGTCAGATAACAGAATTGCCAGGTGAAAAATTTTGATTTTTCTATTATATACATAAACACACACAAAAAATTATCTGCTGTGATGATTACTTTAATCATAAAGGATCCCAAAATACTTCCCATACAGCAGAACTTCATTTACTCAAAGGGATATTGGTGGAATTCCTATAGACATGGTTTCAAACTAGGAGGAATTGTTTAATTTGTGCATATTGGAAGATTTAACCTATCTCCACAGAAGAGGGATTCTGTATTATACATACAGATGCAGCAAATGCAGCTGCTTCTGTGGCAGACAGTTACAGCCATTTAGTGCACAAAGCACCACATAGCAGCCTGGGGAGGGGATATTTTGGGCTACTCCACAGCAAACTATTACTTTTAGGAAGAATGTCAAGGGATATAAAATTTCAAAATAAAGAAGGAAAGATGTTAGGATTTTAAGGTGTCATCTGAAAATCCACACACAGAGTAATCTACATAGGATTCAAGTTATCCAGCTCACAGGGATGAAGAGCTGATGACTAGTCTCTTGGGATTTGAACCTGTGGTTTCAGGGAGTCTAGGCATATCAAATATTCAGCTTAGACCAATAAGCCATCCCCTCCAGGGGGATAAAACAGTCATGCTGAGGTCTCCCATAAAAAGAAGTGCTGAGATACCAAATACTGTATTATAATACATATATTTATTTATTTCAGTATTTGGAGGAGAAAATACCCATCTATTTTCACAGTCAATAGACTTTAGCCACCATGACTAATAGACTGAACTTAAACATTGTTTTCCCTTAGGCCCCTTATTCCTTTTTACACAGGAGAAAAACCCAGGGACTGCAACCAGCATTAACCCCTTTGGCTCCCAGCCCACAAAGCTTCCAATTGCTGCTTGAAAAGGCCTGGACAAGAATTCCCTTCAGAGTTTATTAAAGCCATTCCTAAATCATCACTGATGAATAACAACAGCCTCACCCTCCTCAGCAACAAGATACTCTTCACTTAACGTGTACAGCCAATTTCATCCAAGGATCTCCAAGTGTTCGGCAAGCATTAATTAAGCCTTGCACTACCCTTATGATATCTGGAAGGCAACTATTGTACCTAGTGGATGGTGTCTGAGAGAGAAAGGAAACTCAGGCAAAGCACAGAGAAGTTAGTTGAGTACTGGGAAGAAGAGGAGGTTACTCACCCTAGGCAGTAACTGTAGTTTTTCGAGATGGGTGTCCCTCTGTAGGTTCTCCACTCTTGGTAGGTACGTGTGTACCCCACATACTCTCAATCAGAGATTTTCATTAGCAGCGTCCATTTGGCCCATGCATGTGCCAAAGGTATCTTTGTGCCCTGTGCCAAGGCTATATCAGGCTGCGTGAGCGAACCACCCCTTCAGTTCCTTCTGCACCACTAAGACTCAGCAGGAACTCCAAAGCAAAAGGGAAGGAGGGCAGGTAGTGGTGCACCCATAGGGATACACATCTTAAAGATCTACAGTTATTGCACAGGGTGAGTAACCTCTTCTTCGAGTAGTGTCCCTATGGGTTCTCCACTCTGGATGACTCCCGAGCAGTATCCCCAGTATGAGGAGGGGGCTTCGGAATGGAGTCCATCACATAAGAGAAAACTGCATTGCCAACTGCAGCATCAGACCTGGAGGCATCAGCCAATGCAGAGTGTCTAGAGAAAGCGTGTACTGAAGACGACGTAGCAGCCCTGCAGATTTCTGAAATAGGAACATTTTTAAAGGAAAGCCATAGATGTAGATGATCTAGTTGAGTGTGCCGAAATGCTGGTAGGGGGTGAGAATTTTGACAGTCTGGTAGCAAGCCATAATACAATCCGAAATCTATTGAGATCTCTGGGTAGAAATGGGAAAACCCCTGGATCTATTTGCAATTGAAAGGAACAGTTTATTGCATTTGCTAAATGGTTTGTTCTGTTCAGGCAGCAGGATAATGCCCTCCTGACATCTAGAGTGTAGAGAACGGTCTCCCAGCTGGAAGTATGTGGTTTCAGCAAGAAAATTGGCAGGCATATGGTCTAATTCAGGTAAAATTCAGAAGTCACTTTAGGGAGAAACCCAGGATGTGGCCTTAAAAACACCTATTCTTGTGAAACATTGTGAATGGGGAGTCTGCTATTAACACCCCAATCTCTCTCTGGGCTGAGGTAATTGCCACTAGGAAGGCTGTTTTCCTTGATAAATTCAAGAGGGAGCAGGTGGCCACTGATTCGAATGGGGGCTTTGTAAGGCTTTCAAGAACCAAATTCAGGGTCCAAGGAGTAGGAACATTTATCTGTGGGAAGAGATTCCCCAAGCCTTTCATAAATCTTGCAGTTGTGGGGTGAGCAAAGAGAGAAACCTTCAATAGTAGTACGAAAGGCTGTCAGGGCCGCCAGGTGAACTTTGATGGAATTGAGGGACAATCCCAATTTCTTATGCTGTAGCAGGTACTTCAGAATGAGAGGAAGCAGGGCAGATTCAGGAGCAGCATTGTGGCACTCGGATCAGTGACCGAATCTTGCCCACTTCTAGAGGTCAGTATTTCTGGGGGAAACTTTTCTACTATTTAATAGTACATGTTGTACCTTCGCAGAGCAGGATGACCATAGCCCCATGAACCATCGAGGAACCACACCTTGAGGTGAAGAATACTCAAGTTGGGGCATGTCAGGCCTCCTGAGAGAGGAATTGAAGGACAGTTAGTAGATCTATCCGAGGATAGAGAGCAAAGTGAAACAGGTAAGGGAACAATGCCAGCCCTGACCACATCAGCACTATTAGAATGACTCCAGTCTTGTCCTCTAATGGAGGAGCTCCCAGAGAATAGGAGGGCGATAGCACCAGGGATGTAAAGGGGTCCACAGACTGAGAGGTTCTTGATACCAAGAGGTGCTCTATGCCCACTAACAATGGAGACTGTGGTTCAGCATTCGCCACCAATTCCCTCTGGTATCTGAAGTCCTGCAGTACCAAGAGATGTTGTAGTACCAAGTGTTTGTCCTTATCTGATGCTAACAGAGCCTTAGGGTGCTTCAGGACTGGTGCTGATGTTGTTGAAGGCTTACACAGTACCATGGCACTTGGTAAGGGTATCAAGAACGGAGTCAGAGATGAAGGTACTGATCCTCCATGTTTGATACCATCCCCAGACAATGGTACCAAGGTCTTTCCAGAGCCTAGTTTGGTCTTAGAGCCATGGTGTTTTCCTGCATCCCCTATACCGGAGGAGCCTTTCATGTCTACAGTACCGAGCCTCGAGGAAGACCTCTCAGAGGCTGTAGATCTGGCCAGAGACCAAGGTCTTTTGAGGGGGAATCCCTGTAAGGGGAACTAGATCTCCTCTTCCAGGAGGCTTTAGAGGAGGGCTCTGGGGATTTCTCTTTGCTAGGAGAAAGCTGCACCAAGATGGAAGGGGCACTAGATGATCCTGGTGACTGACATCCAGAGGGGTCCTTACCTGGTTCTGAAGTGGAGTGGGGGAAACAGTCCATCATGAGGAATTGAAGTTTGACTTCCCAGTTCTTCCAAGTCATAGATTTCAGTACTAAGCAGAAGTTGCACTTCTGTGGCATGTCTGATTTGCCCAGGCAGCAAACACACTTAGAGTGTCTGTCACTGACTAGGATTGCCTTTTTACAGGAGAGGCAGCATTTGAACCCTGGTGTACCAGGCATGCCCCTCACAGGGACAATTTCCCCAGTGGGAGTCTCTAACCAGAAAAAAAAATATATAAATATATATATATTTAAACCAAACAATCCTCCCTCCCTCCCTCCCTAGAAGCTCCGAAACTACCATGGTAGGCAAGAAGCAAACATACTAGCTTCATCTCGGGCTGAAGCCCGAGGAACTGAGAGGGTGGTTTGCCCACAAAGCCTGATATAGCCTCAGCGCAGGGCATGAGGATACCAACAGCGCATGCACGGTCTGAACGGATGCTGCTAATGAAAATCTCCAACCGAGGGTACATGGGGCACATGCGCCCACCAAGAGTGGAGCATCTACAGGGACACTACTCAAAGAAGAACCTTGAGTAGAAACAAACACTCCCAACTACATATATACATATTGAGAAATTTTGGGGTGTTGTGGTCATATTTTGTGCATTGTTCAAAACCTATTTTAGCAAAAAAGTCAAACATTTTGCATTTTCGTGCACTGTAAATCATTTATATTTTAATTAGGTTTAACTTACTCCATCTCTTTTTGCCATCATCTCTTTCCTTTTCTGCTATGTTGTCCCTCATCTGGCATTTTCCGTATCCATTTCCCTTCAAACTAGGTTGTTGTCATCCTTTTTCTTCTCACTCAGTGTTTTCTCCCTCCTGACTCCCTCTCCATGGCCTCAGACAACCTTATCTTCCTTCAATAATCACTTGCCCCTCTCTCACTCCCCATCCTCCTATCTAAATCCCCCATTTCTTCTTTGTTCTCTCTCCTACACCATCCCACCATCTCTCCCTCTTTCCTTCCATTACCCTCAATCTCACCACCTCCTCTGCTCTGCTCACACAAAACTCTCTGCCATTAGATTACCCTCAGACACCTATGGGTCTCCCATAGCCACTCCCTCATACATCCACACTTGCTGTCCCACCCTCCACTCACACCCATGCACCCACTGACTAAAACTCCCTGCTCACCCACACTCCTTCCCCTCATATGGCCATGCATTCAATACGCACTCTCTCACTTCTCTTACAAACACCATGCACCCCCCACTCAGCCCCGTTACAGTCCAACCTACCACCTTACCCATCCACATTCCTATTCTCTCACTTCCTGTTCCCTGCAAACACACCACCTCCTCAGACTCATGTACCCATAGCTCATCTAAGCAACCACCTGAATCAAGCACCCCATTTCTTATGGGTCCCTGAACCAGTCCTTTTTCTGGACATTTCATGACCTTCCCAAAGCCTTCCCCATTTTGGGTGCATCACATTCCCCCCACCTCCCGGTCTCATGCTCCCCAGACAGGCATCTCTACCAGACTTATCATAGGAACACACACACTCCTCCCCAACCCTTGACCCCCATTGCACACTTCCCACCTGAACCCCCTTGTCCCAGCAGTGGTTTTAGAGGGAACAGATAGAGAAAGCAGCTCTGCCCCCTCCCCTGCCCACCAGGGCCGGCTCCAGGCACCAGCTGAACAAGCAGGTGCTTGGGGCGGCCACTCGGGAGAGGGGCGGCACGTCCAGCTATTCGGCGGCAATTCGGCGGAGGGTCCCTCACTCCCGCTCGGAGCGAAGGACCTCCCGCCGAATTGCCGCCGCAGATCGCAATCGCGGTTTTTTTTTTTTTTTTTTTTTTTTTTTTGCTGCCTGGGGCAGCAAAAACCCTGGAGCCGGCGCTGCTGCCCACAGCCCCCTGCAGAGTGGACGGAGTGTGTGTTTTAAGACACACACTCACAGTTACAATTGTATTTTCCTTTGTTTGTTTTTTGTACTGGGGTAGCTCCTAGGGTCCCAATCATAGATCAGGGCCTCTTTGTAGTAGGTGCTCTGTGAGTAGGGTGACCAGATGTCCTGATTTTATAGGGACAGTCCCGATCTTTGGGTCTTTTTCTTATATAGGCTCCTATTACCCCCCGCCCCCGTCCCGATTTTTCATACTTGCTGTCTGGTCACCCTATCTGTGAGCATGTAACAAAAGGACAGTCTCCGCACCAAAGAGCTTACAAGCTAAACATAAAAGACAGCAGGGGAGCACAAAGTAACAGACACTTAACAGGTTTTTAAACCACTTGCGCTCTGAACTAGAATCAAACCTTAGAGCACTTTTAAAGGTCAAGTGGCACCAATGTAGCATTATGCACCAGTGCAGCTTAGCTGTTTTTTTGGAACATATGGAGCACCATTAGTGCAAGCTCCAGTACTGGAAATGTGACATAGCCTTAACAGAATGCATGTATAATACATGTAAAATGTTAATATCCTGAGTTAATGAGCACTGATGATAGAAACCCACAGAAATCCTCACCTCTTCTTTCTGCAGTCTTCATTAATTCAGACTAGTTGTAGAGGAATAAATACTCAGAATGAACACCACAATGAATATAGAATAAATACAATGCATCTTTAACTAATACAAACTCTTACAACCATTTGGTGTTTGGCTCACTTACGCTTCGTAATCTTCATGCCCTCCTGTTCCATGTACCCCAAACCATCACCATGTTTTGGATTCTCTCGCCTCCGTATTGCCCAACCTCAATTTTTCTACAACTTAATGGGGGTTTGTTTTTTAAACACTATTTACTATTTCTATTCTCTATTTTCTGTTATATCCTGGTTACTTGATTTGAGATTTGGTAAATTTTCTTGCCCTCTCTTTTTTTAAACAAGAGAATAAATTAGAAGTTCTGCAATTGTGATGCAGAATACAGAGCTGTCACACAGAGCAGCTTGGACATTAGGACTTATTTTGTTGAAACAGCAATTAGCCACTGAACAAAGGTTGTCCTCTTGAGTGCTAAGTATCATTACAAAAGGCACTTTTAAGGATCTTTATAAACATTCATTTGAACCTCTGCATCCCTGTGAGGTAGGTAATTGTCTCCATTTTACAGAAGAGTTAAGTGACTTGCTCAAGGCCACACAGCCAGTCAGTGGCAGAGCCAGCACTATAGCGCCTCCCAACTCCCTGTTCTGTACTTAATCCACCCCCCTATGTTTCCTATTTTCCAGCATGACAAAAGGTCCAGAGGTACTGTATTGATAAGTGCAATCGAGGTGCCAACATATATCTAAGTGCCCTGGATCAGCACAATAAGCCTCAAATTAACATTACACTTTAAGGATAACTCCCTTCACAGCTCCACTGACTCCTTGTAATAAATGTTGTTCTTATTCAATGACTTCTAGTATAGCGCCAAGTCTAGTGAGAGATTTTTACCTTCAATGTTCTGAATAGAGGCTTGCAGAAAAACCTGGGAAGGGGTTAAAATTTTGTTAAATTATATTTCTCTCAATTTGACATAAAACGAGCGGTGACTGTATCAGGGCACTTTGGTTTGCATAAAACAGTAATTAGTTGTAAGATTAAGGCTTCAAATAAGTAGAAATAAATGGTGGTTTAAATTTAGAAAATCCAACATGGCTGACCAAATGGCAGATATGGGGATGATGTAGTGGAAGATTCCATCTCTGAAAGATATGGAGTGGCATAGTGGAAAATTTCATTAACTGATAGGGCATGACTCAGCAGAATCTTCTAAAATCCAAGATGGGGTGGGGCTGTTGTACCCAAAAATAGGGATGATGTCATGGGGCAGGGCTGAGAAGCTGGAAGCTGATTGCTCTCTCAGGCTCAGCCAACCAGTATGTAAGGCAGACAGCTAGCAGGCTGAACTTGTAGTGGGTCTGGAGGAGAGCAGAAGCTGCAAGACACCTGCAAAGAAGCAGCTACCTGGAAACTAGCCACCTGCAAGAAGCCTCAAGCAACAGAAGCAGCAGCAGCAGCAATAGAACCCTGATGTTGCCTTGGCAACAGCTGCCATAGCAACTCAGCCAGCAGTCTTTGCCAGCAGCAGCTACCAAATAGCCACAAAGACCAGTAGGCTTCTGTATCGGTCACCAGAGGGCAGCTTTCACCTCAGCAGCAGCAGTCTCTCTCTCTCGCAGCAGACAGTGTCGGACATCAAGCAGACAGCGCCTCCTTTTGACAGATCAGAAGGACCCTATTGATGATTCAGAAGGTTCTAAGAATGGTAGAAGTAAGTGTAGTCTCCTATTCACTATCAAGGAATGTATGGGTTTCACTTGTAAATAAAGCTGAATGCATGTGGTCTGAATGAAGATCTTCCACTACCCATCCGATAACTGCCTGGCCAGAGCTTATTGGATGTTGGATATTAAATGTTAAAAGTCAAATATTAAATGCTAGTGTTAAGTGAATGGTTACATTATTATATGTTATATAGTCTGTGTCTTATTTGCTGCACCACCATAATTCTTTCAACTGTAAATCTATTGCATTTTGCTCTGTTCTATATATTTTCTTGCTTTTCTAAAATACATTGTAATGACATTTCTTTAAAAAAAGAATTTTGTTTTCGAAGAATTACTGCTTGTGTGTCCATTCTTGAGTGGAAGGCTGTATCTGTATCCTTTTGGAGGGTTAGCAAGACTAGTTTGCTCTGGGGAGCCCTCTGGAGGTCAGAGACAAGACCCTGGTAACACACTGGCAATTCCTTTAGGGCGGGCCACAACCTGGTTGCCCTTTTGTTAAATTATTGATGGGCTAAGTGCTATTTAATAGAGCCCAACACCAGACTTGTAGGTGACATAATTGGCGTCTAAAATCTTAGGATAACACAAGTGCACAGGTTGGGTCAAGAAGAGATGTGTCCTCACTACAAGTTATTGCCTAAATGCATTAGTGGGAGTTTATCCAGGGCTCTAGCACTGGCCGGTTTCAGGGAAGTCCCCCACTGTGCAAGCTTTATCAAAATATTTTATAGCAAATTACATACATTTACAAAACTTAGTAAACCATAGTGGAACACACAAGATGGCAAGAAGAAACATCTTAGCTCAAGGTGGGTGGGAGCAGATAGACGGACATCTGGCAATGCAATATGAAGCATTTTGTCACTGCATCATTGCTGTGAAATTTGCCATGCTTATGCAGTTTTATTAGGCTTCATGGAATGGGTTGAGTTAAAACTCATCAGTCGCGATCTAGCCACAGTGACCAAAAATGGAATGAGTAAGGCATTGGTAAGGCACTGGTAAGGAACAGGTTGAGGAAGATTGCCATGTCAGTTCCTGTGCTTTGTCAGTTCTACAGCAGAGAGACTGTGGTAGAAAGAAACTGAATTCTAATGGCTCCTTAGCGCTTGCTAAAATTTCATCTCAGGAAGCAGCTGAGAGAACCACTTTGTTAAGCAGCTCATCTCCAGAGTAAGAGAGAAGTCAACCATGTGAAAAGTAGTCATTTGTCTAAAGGTTCATCAAGCAGACTCATTGGCATTGCATACAGGAGAACATGGACCAGAGCAGAGAAGATACATTTGTTAGCAGGATGACAATGCATCCCTATGCATTTTATTGTTGGGGAAAACCAATGTGGCACCTCAGCTCTGTACAGAGGGATACAGAATTTCTTTAGAAAAGTCTCCTGGTCTAGAGTGTTGTGAAGTGAAAATGAAGTTATACCCTTCACTAAAGAATACACAAATAAATTGCAGTGCTTGGGCCTTGAAATTGAGAGTAATTTCCTAAATATTTTTAGATGCTTGTTTGTATGGCATTATTGAGTATACAGAAAACAGGTTGAAAGCTCACATAAAACACTTCTGATGCAGCGTTTTCTGCAGATTTTAAGTGAATCTCAATGAAGCTTTTAGTTGGCCCTGAAATCACACAGTAACAGATGCAGAAAGGAGTTTAATAAAAAAAAAAATCAGACAGTATTGAGCATGTAGGTAGAGTACAACGTTCCATAAAAATGGGGATGTTCTTCCAAATTAGCAGCTCTGGGCTAGATCCTCAGCTAGTGTAAATCAGCATAGCATAGCTCTATTTAAGTCACTGACATCAGTGGAACTACACTGATTTTATACCAGTTGAGGATTAGTCCTTTTTCTGTAATCTTTCTAGTGTCCCAGTCAATTTATAAAATACAATGGGCAATCCAAGACTGACGGTATGAAAACCCGAAAATAAGTTTAAGCTTTGATTCCCCTATTACTCCTCCTGGTGTATGGAGTTTAAAGAATCATAGAAACATAAGGCAGGAAGGGACCTAAAGAGCTCATCCAGTCCAGCCCATTATTGAATGCAATGAGTCGATTTCAGACAAATTCTCTGATTTGTCAAGGTCATTTTGAATTCTAATCCAAAGTACTTGCAACCTCTCCCAGATTGGCGTCATCCATAAATTTTATAAGCACACGCTCCACTCCATTCTCCAAGTCATTAATGAAAATATTGACTAGTATTAGACCCAGGACAGACCCCTGCTAACCCCACTAGATACGCCCTCCTAGTTTTACAATGAGCCATTAATAACTACTCATTTAGTATGGTCTTTCAACCAGTTATACGCCCACCTTATAGTAATTTCATCTAGACCACATGTCCCTAGTTTGCTTATGAGAATGTCATGTGGACCTGTGTGTGTCAAAAGCCTCACTAAAATTGAGATTATATCATGTTTACAGATTTTTCCCCTCCCCCATCCACTAAGCTTGACAAATCTATGCTAGCCTATTACTTATAATACTATTATCCTCTAGGTGCTCACGCATTGTTTAATAATTTGTTCCAGTATCTTTCCAGGTATCAAAGTTAGGCTGACTGGTCTATAATTCCTTAGGTCGTCTTTGTTCCTCTTTTTAATGACAGGTACTATGTTTGCCCTTCTCTTCTCATGGCCATACTGATCACAGCCAGCTTCTTGGGTGTTGCCTTTGAGTGACCAAAGCAAGTACCTTTTTGCCCTCCTTCTGACTCTCATCAGTTATCAACAATTTGATTTCCTTGTCTTCAAAGATGGACCAGAGTGACTATCCCAAGAATAATCTCAAACATGTGCTTTTAGATGTAAAACACCTTGACATGTGTTGAAGTTAGTTTTGCATTCATGAATAGTTTTGCATGAATGGACATTGATGATGCATTTGCATGCCCAAATCAGATGTATGCAAAAGTGTGTGTAACTGAATGTGACTATATGCACATGCTAACCTGGACCTGTGTGTGGGTTTAGCCTTCCCCTATTGAACTCCACTTGCAACAGATTGGTACTTAAAGGGTTGTATATATTCCAGGTCCCTTGAATTCAAATGTCTAATGTGTACTGTCAATTCTCTATTTTGAAATGAAAAGTTAGTTACTAAATGCACTAATGTATATGAAGTGCACAAATGCTACCTTGAGGAGCACCTCAGAAGAGCATTTCAAACAACATGAAATATTCTAGTTTTATTTAGGGCTCAGGAAAGATGTATGTAGCAACGAACAAAGGCCTCCATTTGCAAAACCAAACCAAGTAAAACTGAAATGTACAGTAGCCAAAATAGTATAAGACCGTATTTAGAAAGCAGGACACAGGAACAAGCTGAGCGAGTCATGGTGCCCTTGTAAAGCTTTTTGATTGGGACTCATGGCTGCAAACCCAACATTAGGTCTTCCATTGACCTCAAACTCTTATGCTATGCCAAAGTGGGGACTGAGGGCCACTTCTACAGGGGGATAAATCAGAAGTGTGTTCACAAAACTGGTTTTAGATTCTGGAAGTAGTTAGAAGGAAGTTGGATGGGAATTTTCCTTTTAAAACTGCAGTGTAATCCAGCCAGAGCTATAAAAAAAGAGAAAGATGATGTCCTGATTCTCTAGAAGACCTAGGTCATCACTAGAGAATTCTAGTTTGCTTTGCACTGACATATTACATACCATGTTGTACAGGATTATGAGTAGCAGTCACTACTAGCCTTTCTACCTATCTGTGTTGAGGTGAGCCCCACAACACAGTGGCCCCCTGAAATTCCAGACTCAGTAGCATTGTCCAGACCTAACAGAATGCTGTTCCTCACCAAAGACAGTTTAGGTTATCAGGAACATTATCTGCAAAGACGGGTTGCTGAGGTAGAAAAATACAAACAGTACTTAAAATGGCAATGGTAAGGAATAAAGCAAAGAGCTAAAGCAACCTCTGTGTCTATTCCTCAAGATCAAAGGACAGCCAAAGCCAAGCCAACCGGGAGTCATTCCACAAAGATCAAGTCAATTCATTAAGGCAGGAAAGAATAGACAATCATTGAAGCTGCTAGGAATTCAAATGATGGGAACAGAACTTCTAGAGGATTCGAGCTGGTTCAGAGTTTTAACACTTTCTCCCATGCTTCTCACCACTGATCCTCATTTATTTCTAGCACAGGTCTAGAAAATCTTCAAGCTACCAAATGGCTGGATATGTTCCTTGTCCTCTAGCTGCAGTGCTGATGTACTGTACTTAACCTATTCACAAATAATTTAATCAGAAACCTTAATAAGTGAAACCATCTTTTCCCCTAATTTTTAGCATGGAAAATAGTGTATTGTTAGAAGACTCAGATTTCCGTAATGCTTTCCTTTCAACAGATTGTGATTACCTCTAATATTGTACACTGAGGCTGTAGCATTAAATCAGCAGATATTTGTAGTGCTTCACTGATGTTAACCCCTCAAAAATAAAGGAAACAGCAAGCACTTCAAAAAAGCGGTTAATTGCAGGAATGATTTGTTTAACTTCCAAGTCTTTTTGTTCAGATGAATGTTTGTCTTTCCACAAAGAGGGAATACAGAAAGGATTAAAAATCTCTCACAAACAACTTGGAAACCAAGCCAGCCTCCTGGTTTATATTACTTTTTGTAAAGGAGCCATCATTAGATGTGCATACTAATTTTCCCTTGAGAACAGAACAGCAGCATTATCAACTAAGTTGAACATTTTTAATGTATTTGTGACCCAGCTATCAAATCAAAATGTGTGAATTACAGTGCTGCCTCTTCCATTGATGTTCATAGTTTTATAATAAGATACTGGCATGCACAATGTTTAAGAGATGATGATCATCTTTAGAAGGAGGGGAATGTACATTCCCTTCTCCCTCTGAAGCAAAAAGGGAAAATTGCCATTTGGTCGTAATGCACAAAATAACTCACAATCTCTTTGATAATGGATTCATCCAGGGCTCCCCTGAAAGATAGGACACTAGAGTATTGTTAACTACAGTAGACAGAGGATCTAAATTACTCTTTGCAGCTCTAGCAAGTAAGTTACTCTTTGCAGCTCTAGCAAGCAAGTAAGTAAAGCTCAAGTATTGCCATTAAAAACCTCAGTATGACTGTTTGGTGCATGAGGTAGAAGGAAATGGCTGGCAGAAGCTAAAGAGAAACAGAAGTTTGGATGCACTTATTAGATGCACTTCTTTCAAGTAGGTATGAACATGCCTTTAGTTGGAGCAGCATGTGTAAACAAATAGCTAAAAACCATCCTCCCAGATTGGTAGGGAGTGAGTGTATAAAAAGATTTCAGAAAACAGAATGAGCACACACTCTCAGAGGGCACTGTGAAAGAAGATGCAAGGAACACTAGAAAATGCAGAGGAAGCTAAAAGGAGCAGGAACTGACAAGCAGAGTAGGGAAGGTCATACTGTTGCAAAAAAAAGCAAACATAATCCTGGGATGTATTAGCAGGTGTGTCATAAGCACGACACGAGAAGTAATTCTTCCAATCTATTCAGCACTGATGAGGCCTCAACTGGAGTATTTTGCCCAGTTCCGGGCATGACACTTCAGGAAAGATGTGGACAAATTGGAAAAAATTCAGAAGATGGCAACAAAAACGATTAAAGGTCTAGAAAACATGACCTACAAGGAAAGCTTTAAAAATTAGTTTGTTTAGTCTGGAGAAGAGAAGATTGAGTGGGGACATGCTAAGTTTCCACGTACGTAAAAGCTTGTTATAAAGAAGAGGGTGATAAATTGTTCTCCTTAACCACTAAGGACAGGACAAGTAATGGGCTTAAATTGCAGGATGGGTGTTTTAGGTTAGACATTCAGAAAAATTTCCTAACTGTAACGGTTATTAAGCACGGAAACAAATGACCTGGAGAGGGTTGTGGAATATCTGTCATTGGAGGTTTTTAAGAACAAGTTAGACAAATCACCTCTCAGGGATGGTCTAGATCAGGGGTCGGCAACCTCTGGCACGTGGCTCGCCAGGGTAAGCACCCTGGCGGGCCGGGCCAGTTTGTTTACCTGCCGCGTCGGCAGGTTCAGCCGATTGCGGCTCCCAGTGGCCACGGTTCGCCGTCCCAGGCCAATGGGGGCAGCGGGAAGCGGCATGGGCGAGGGATGTGCTGGCTGTGGCTTCCCGTCGCCCCCATTGGCCCGGAGCGGCGAACCACGGCCAGTGGGAGCCGCGATCGGCCGAACCTGCCGACGCGGCAGGTAAACAAACTGGCCCGGCCCGCCAGGGTGCTTACCCTGGCGAGCCGCATGCCAGAGGTTGCCGACCCCTGGTCTAGATAATCCTTAGTCCTGTCTCAGTGCAGGGGACTAGACTAAATGACCTATACAGGTCCCTTCCAGTCCTATATTTCTATTTAAGGTCCAGCATAAAATCATAGTGTAGCAAAAATGATTAAGTGTATGGAACAGCTTCCACATAATGAGAGTGTAGCAGATCAAGATGATCAAGGATGACCCAAGGAACAAAGGCTCAAACACACAATCCCAACTGACCCAGTAACTGAAATAACTGAAAACAACTGAAATAACCTGAAAGAGAAATAAAAACACAAACAAACTGACTCACTCCAAAGTCAGTAATCACACCCTGTTCATTCAGCAGGGGAATCTTTCTCCCCCTCTCAAAATCCTGTTTGCAGTCCCGTTCACTAGCCTATTCAGATATTCATATTCAGCTAACGTTCATAAATGATCTGGAAAAGGGGTGTAAACAGTGAGATGGCAAAGTTTGCAGATGATACAAAATTACTCAAAATAGTTCAAAGCTGACTGTCAAGAGTTACAAAGGGGTCTCACTGAACTGGGTAACAAAAAGGAAGATGAAATTCAGTGTTGATAAATGCAAAGTAATTCATATTGGAAAACAATCCCAGCTATGCATACAAAATGGTGTCTAAGTTAGCTGTTACCATTCAAGAAAGATCTTGGAGTCATCATGGACAGGTCTCTGAAAACGTCTGCTCAATGTGCGGCAGCAGTCAGAAAAGCTAACAGAATGTTAGGATCCATTAGGAAAGGAATAGATCAGCGGTCGGCAACCTCTGGCACGCGGCTCGCCAGGGTAAGCACCCTGGCGGGCAGGGCCAGTTTGTTTACCTGTCGCGTTGGCAGGTTCGGCCGATCGCGGCTCCCACTGGCTGCGATTCGCCGCTCCAGGCCAATGGAGGCGGCGGGAAGCCGCAGCCAGCACATCCCTTGGCCCGCACCGCTTCCCGCAGCCCCCATTGGCCTAGGACGGCGAACCGCGGCCAGTGGGAGCCGCGATCAGCCAAACCTGGCGATGCGGCGGGTAAACAAACTGGCCCTGCCCGCCAGGGTGCTTACCCTGGCGAGCCGCGTGCCAGAGGTTGCCGACCCCTGGAATAGATAATAAAATATGTCACTATACAAATCCGTGGTAGGCCCACCCTTTGAATACTGCCTGCAGACCTGGTCCCCGCATCTCAAATATATATTATTATTATAGACCTCTATCACATCCCCCATTAGTCATCTCTTTTCTAAGCTGAGCAGCATAATGAGAGGTTAAAAAGACGGGGATTGCTCAGCTTAGGAAAGAGATGACTAAAGAGAAGTCGTGCCTTCATGGCGGTGTATATAGGTCCCTGCTGACCTGCTGCCACTTCAGTTTCTTCTTGCCGGATACGCCGACAGAGGGGAAGGCAGGTGGGTCTTGGAATGGACATGAGCAACACATCTCTGAGAACAACAGTTACGAGAAGGTAGATAACTGTTTTTAATTCTTTGAGTGCTTGCTCATGTTGATTCCAAGTAGGTGACTCCCAAGCAACTCCTAGTAGAAGGGGTTGGAGTTCAGTGGGTCGCCGACTGCAGCACTGCTCTACCAAATGTGGCATCGTCTCTGGCCTGCTGCGTAATGACGTAGTGCAATGTAAAGGTGTGGATTGACGACCACGTTGCTGCCCTGCCACTTGTGCCAGGAATGCCGCTGAAGATGCCTGTGCCCTTGTGGAGTGTGCCATCAGCGCGGGGTCAGGTATCTTTGCTAAGTCATAGCATACCTGGATACAGGATATGATCCAAGAAGAGATTCTTTGGGACGAAACTGGAAGCTCCTTCATCCGCTCCGCAATTGCAATGAAGAGTTGAGTTGATTTCCGAAATGGCTTTGTTCTTTCCATGTAGAAGGCGGATGCTTGTCTGACGTCCAGGGAGTGGAGCATTTGTTCCCGGTTGCTAGCGTAGGGCTTAGGAAAAAAAAAAGCAGGAAGAAAAATGTCCTGGTTCACATGGAACTGCAAAACTACCTTTGGGAGAAAGTCTGGGTGTGGTCACAACTGCACCCTGTCCTTCTAGAAGACCGTATATGGGAGCTGAGAAGTTAAGGCCTTAAGCTCAAACACCATCCTGGCTGAAGTTATAGCCACCAATAATGTTACTTTCCAGGAAAGGTAGAGAAGAGACCATGTTGCTAAGGGCTCAAAAGGAGGTCCCATCAGTCTAGAGATCACCAGGTTGAGATCCCATGGGGGAATTGGTTGTCTTACTTGAGGGTACAGCCTATCTAATCCTTTGAGGAAGTGGCCCACCATGGGGTTAGCGAAAACTAAGCAACCGGCCGAACTGCGGTGGAAGGCTGTGATAGTGGCCAGGTGAACCTGTACTGACAATACCAACAGACCTTGCTGTTTCAGATGCAGCAAATAGTCCAGGATAAAGGGAATCAATGACTGTAAGGGTGGAGTGTCTTTCTGTAATGCCAAAATGGAGAATCTTTTCCACTTAGCCAGATAAGTGGCCCTGGTGAATGGCTTCCTGCTGCCAAGGAGGACATCCCTAACAGGGTCTGAGAATGTGAGTTCCAAGGGGTTTAGCCACGGAGTTTCCATGCCCTGAGATGGAGAGACTGCAGATTGGGGTGCTGGATATGGCCATGGCCCTGCGTGATCAAGTCCGGAACCAGGGGCAGAATTATGGGCATGTCCACCGACGGGTCTAGAAATGTGGTGAACCAGTGCTGGTGTGGCCACTGGTGCTATTAAGATAATTGATGTTCCCTCCCTTCTGACCTTTAGCAGGACCTTGTGTACAAGCGGGAAGGGCGGGAATGCATATCAGATGGCCCTTCCAAGGGAGAAGAAAAGTGTCTGCGAGTGAGCCCAGGCTGTGATTCAGGAAGGAGCAAAACTGGTGACACTTCCTTTTGTACTTTGTCACAAACAAATCTATTTGGGGAAACACCCACCGTTGGAAGATGTTGATCACAACATCCAGGCAGAGGGACCACTCGTGATTGTGAAATGCTGAGATGATCGGCCAGTTTGTTTTGGGAGCCTGGAAGGTATGATGCTGCTAGATGCATCAAATGGGTAATGCAGAAGTCCCACAGCTTGAGGGCTTCCCGGCACTGGGGAGAGGAGTAAGCAGCACCCTGTCTGTTTATATCAAACATAGCTCTCATGTTGTTGGTCAATACGGATACACATCTGCCCTCCAGATGGGCCTGGAATGTCTGTCAAGCAAGGCAGACCGCTCTTATCTCCCTGAAGTAGATGTGAAATGAAAGTTCTGCCTAGGACCAGAGGCCTGGAGGCCTGAGTCTTCCTAAGTGCGCCCCGTCCATCCCATCGCCAACGCATCTGTGACTAGAGAATCTCTAGAGAATCGAGGTTTGGGGCCTGGAGAAGGGCACTCCTGTGTACATCGCTTGCAGGTTGAGCCACCACAAGAGGGACTTGATAACCAGAGGAGGAAGTGTAACTAACCTATCTAGGTAGTCTCGGGTTGGCCTGTACACTGTGTCCAGCCAGGCCTGAAGAAAGCGGAGCCAAAGTCTCGCGTGTTGTACTACATATATACAAGCGGCCATGTGACTGAGCAGCTTGTACCTGTCGCCTCCTGGGGAAAGCAGCTACAGCCGACATGCACTTGGTGAACACCCAAGGGGCCACTGATAGCCCAAAGGGGAGAACCATGAACTGATATGGGCATTGTTGACCACAAAGCGGAGGAACCGCTTGTGGGACAGTACTATTGACACATGGAAGTATGTGTCTTTCAAGTTGAGGGCGGTGTACCAGTCCCCCAGATTCAGGGAAGGAATAATGGAAGCCAGGGAGACCATATGGAATTTAAGATTTTTCATGAATCTGTTGAGGTTCCACAGGTGCAAAACTGGCCTTAATCCACCTTTGCTTTTTGGGATTAGGAAATATCGGTAATAAAACTCCTGAGGGACTTGTCCTACTGCTCTGGGTTCCAGGAGCACTTGCACCTCATCTATGAGAAGTTGCTTGTGAGAAGGGTCCCTGAAGAGGGACGGGGAAGAGGGATGGGAGGGAAGAAGGGAACAGAATTGGAGAGAATATCTCAATTCTACTGTGCATAAAACCCACTGGTCCGAGATAATCTGGGCCCAGGCATGGTAGAAATGGGGTAGACGATTCACAAAACAGGGAGAAGGAGGCTGAAGCTTGAAATGCTTCCTTTGTGGGGCTGGTCTATGGAGCCCCAAAGATTTTAATGTCGCTTGCGAGTCCTATAGAGCTTAGAGTCTCTTCATTCTGAGAACAGACCCGAGCCAAGGAAGGGCAAATCTTGAATTGTTTGTTGGATCTCATGTGGTAGGCCTGAAACCTGCAGCCACGAGCTTCTTTGCATAGCGGTGGACATCGTGCGGGTTGCTGAATCCAGTCCAGCTTGCAAGGAGGTCTTTGCGATAACCTTGTCCTCTTTGAGGCTGTCTCCAAAGTCAGACTGAGAATGAGCTGGGAGCAACTCCCTGAACTTGGACAAAGTGTTCTGAGAGTTAAAATTATAGTGGCTGAGGAATGCCTGTTGGTTGGCAATTTGAAGCTGGAGCTCCCCAGTGGAATAGACCTTACGGCCGAAGAGATCCAGCTTCTTTGCCTCCTTAGATTTGGGCATCGGTTCCCGCTGCCCTTGCCTCTCCTTCTCATTTGTTGGCACCACAACCAGTGTGACTGGCGGAGGGTGGGTAAATAGTTATTCGTGCCCCTTTGAAGGTATATAGTACTTCCTTTCCACTCTTTTGGCTGGGGGGAGAGGCAGGAGTTTGCCATAGGGTCTTGGTGGTATTTTGGATGGTCTTAATTAGGGGTAGGGCCACCATTGAAGGACTCTCAGATCACCATAGGATCAGTTTCTTCTGACACCTCCTCCGCCTAGAGGCTCAAATTGTGTGCCACTCTTCTGAAAAGCTCCTGGTGGGCTCTATTGTCCATAGCTGGCAACGTGGCAGATGAGCCCACTACTGTCTCGTCTGGGAAGGATGAGGATGATGCCCTTGGTGGGACTGGATCTTCACGACCCTCCAACAGATGGGGATCCTCCCATGCTGATACTTCTTGCGCGGTGCCAGGGGTGTTGGCCTAGGTGCCGGCTTGGACGATGGTCTCTGAGCCTCGCGGAGGTTCCCGTACCATGGAGATGACAGGGGGGCCTACCTGCCTTTCCGAGGTGATTGACAGTGATCTGGAGCTCGGCCCTGGGGCTTGGTGATGTGCCCACGGGGTCCAGAAGGGCCACTGTGTCGGCATCTGCCATTGTGGTGGCCAAGTCAGGGGGGGAATTTGCTGCCCCTCCTCTTGTCTTGAACGGCGACAAGAGTGGTGCCGGCTCTGCTTCGAGATGTAAAACTCTGGCTCCGACCCTGAAGACGAGTCCAACCTCCATGAGCACAGTGGTGCTGAATGGGATGGTGCTGGAAAGCGGTGCTGAGGGGAGGACGACCGGTGTTGCATCGTGGCCAGTTTGCCCTTGGAAAGCGTGGCTCTTCTGTGTGGTGCCAGTGCTGGTGGAGCTGTCATCGCTATGAGGTCCCTGGAAGCCTCAAACATATTCGGGGTGGATGGAAGATCCAGCTCCTCCATCTGGCTCTCCCACGCGGGGTAGTCCAATGGANCGCTGATACTTCTTGCGCGGTGCCAGGGGTGTTGGCCTAGGTGCCGGCTTGGACGCTGGTCTCTGAGCCTCGCGGAGGTTCCCGTACCATGGAGATGACAGGGGGGCCTGCCTGCCTTTCCGAGGTGATTGACAGTGATCTGGAGCTCGGCCCCGGGGCTTGGTGATGTGCCCACGGGGTCCAGAAGGGCCACTGTGTCGGCATCTGCCATTGTGGTGGCCAAGTCATGGGGGGAATTTGCTGCCCCTCCTCTTGTCTTGAACGGCGACAAGAGTGGTGCCGGCTCTGCTTCGAGATGTAAAACTCTGGCTCCGACCCTGAAGACGAGTCCAACCTCCATGAGCACAGTGGTGCTGAATGGGATGGTGCTGGAAAGCGGTGCTGAGGGGAGGACGACCGGTGTTGCATCGTGGCCAGTTTGCCCTTGGAAAGCGTGGCTCTTCTGTGTGGTGCCAGTGCTGGTGGAGCTGTCATCGCTATGAGGTCCCTGGAAGCCTCAAACATATTCGGGGTGGATGGAAGATCCAGCTCCTCCATCTGGCTCTCCCACGCGGGGTAGTCCAATGGAACCACACTTGACGGACCTCTCTGTGAGGCCAGAGTCAATGGTACCAGTTTTACTGCGGCTGAGTGTCCCGGCACAGGACGTACTGTGAAATTGCTTTTGCGCTCCACTCCTCTGACTGTGGGTGAATGCCCCCACCTCGGCTTTCTTCTGCTTTTGTGCGGCACCAGCGAGTGCAAGCAGTGCTGGGTAGGTGCAGAGATTGTCTTCAGTGGCGGTGCCGCAGGTCTCTAGACCCCGAGTCCTTTATCAGCACCACAGCCTCCCTCACCGAGGAGGACAGATGACTCCATGAGGCAAAGTTTTAACCTGAAGTCTCTCTCCTTGGTTCTTGGGTGGAAGCCTCTACAGATTTTAATGAGGAGTCCGGTGGCACCTTAAAGACTAACAGGTTTATTTGGGCATAAGCTTTCGTGGGTAAAATACCCATTTCATGTTAGTCTTTAAGGTGCCACCGGACTCCTCGTTGTTTTTGTGGATACAGACTAACAGGGCTACCCCCGATAAGTGCAAAAACTGTAGCGTGTCAGTCTGGTAGGCTTCTCCCAAGCACTTTAAGCAGGTGTTGTGAAAGTCTCCCCTTGGCATAGGCTTCTGGCAGGACCCGCACGGTTTGAAGCCTTGAGACTGAGGCATGCCCTGGTCCCCCAGAGGGAAAGAACATGGTGGGGGAAATCCCAACAGAAACTTAACTAAAAATGCTTAAACACTAACTAAGTAAAAACTACTTACAGATACAAATAGGAAAAGTCCACTAGGGGATTGCTTGCCATAGCAAGGAAGAGAAGAAGCAGCTCCAACGACCACCACGAGTGGTAAGAAGGAACTGAAGAGGTGGCAGGTCGGCAGGGACCTATATACACCGCCATGAATGCGCGTCTCCAGGGGCTCCACAGCTGACCCAATGGGTAGCACTAGGGGAAAAGCCTTCCGACAACTGTGCACGCGGTGTGCACACACCTACCTCACACAACGCACAGCCAACCTGCGGAACTCATTATCATGGAATGTTGCGAAGGCCAAAAGTATAACTGGGCTCAAAAAAGAATTAGATAAGTTAATAGAGGATAGGTCCATCAATGGTTATTAGCCAAGATGGTCAGGGACATAATCCCATACTCCAGATGTCCCTAAACCCCCGACTGCCAGAAGCTGGGACTGGACAACAGGGAAAGGACAATTCAAAATTTCCTTGTTCTGTTCATTCCCTCTGAAGCATTTGGCACTATCCACTCTCAGAAGACAGGATTCTAGGCTAGGTAATCCAGTGATCTGACACTGTATGGCCATTCTTATGTTCTTAATGATCCTGATTTCTGCACTTGTATTTGTTATTGAACAGTTTGGCCTATGGGATTGATTGTGGGCAAAGTAATCATTGATTATTTGCTACTTTTGATATGTGATTGGTATTTCTGCTCCTTGGTTGGACTACAAACTTAAGACAGGAAAATACATTACCAATAAGTAAGAATGAATAATTCAATAGTGAATGCTCACTCAGTCAGTATGACATCAAAGGGAACATTCACACACTAAAGTACTGGACTACCCAAATGGCTATTAAAAAAAGCTTTCCTTTGAATGGAAAAAAAACAAAAAAAAGTCTTCAAAATTTATGGCAGGAGAAGGTAACTAACTTGCTCAGTCACATGGCAGGTCAGTGGCAGAGGGACCCAGGATTTCTATTCCCCATCTAGTGCCCTAACTATTGGACAGAACTGCCTCAAGGTCCATCTCTCCAGTACTCAAGGTATCATGCCTTTAGTAAAGCAAACAAGATTACACTAACATTTTAGGCAGAATAGACACAGGCCCTTCATCCAGTGGGTTTAAAAGACAAAAAGTTTATACTGTATATATATTATGGGGTAACCAAGTAGAATTAACACATACAATATTTGCACTGATATTTTTTACTTGTCAAATTTCAGATTTATTCAGACATTAAATGTGACACATTAAAAATCAATATCCATTTACTAAATGAAGCAAAACCATAAGAATAAAAAACAGGAAGACACTGTACAGCAAATCTCCAAGAGTGACATTTTCCTCAGAAGAATCTCAGAAAAGTAAGTGACTGTAAATGTGAACAAAGATTTAATTCCCAAAACTCAATTTCTTCCAGTGATAAACCAATCACACTAACGCGAGACAGGGTAAACTTGTAATGGGGAATGAAATGTAACATGCCGCACAACGCCAAATAAATACTCCAGCTGCATTTTTTTAAAGCAGTAGTGACATGCAGTGGATTATGCAAGTACTGTGGGTGAATATATATACTCGGGGATGGGGGAAATCTCAGACCTTGCTGCTTGTTTTAATTTAATAGGTAAATGTATAACCTCTAGGAGCTAAGAGCAAGTACAGTGCAGCAGAGTTTGCACTTGGTATGTGGGGGGGGAAGCATCAGCCCAACATGGCAGAATTCAGAGTATTATTCTGAATTCAAGTGCATATAGTTAAATTGTCTAGGTCTTTGTTGGTTGCTACGTATTGAAAGAAAGATTTATGTTGGTATCCAAGGACTGGCCATGTTTCAGCTTTATGAAAATATTTACATTTTTACAGGATTGAGATAAGGAACACAGAGTCAGACTTTAATTGTGCTTGCCTTCCGTTCAGACATTAATACATTTAAATTCAATCCACCATCCAACCTGTGATTTGGTAATAATATACATATATAAATGTACCTAAACCCTCCCCCCACCAAAGAGACTTATTGAAAATATGTGTATCTGTATTGTTCTGTGCAAAAGAGTGGGTCGGAAATATACAAGGCAAATAAAAAGGTAATTCGCTTCTTCATCCAGTCAGGGGCAATAAACAAGCTTTTAAATGAAAGGGTGGGATGTATGTGCCTTGGTTCAGGTCAGTTCCCAACTTGCTAGGTTTTCATCTATATGTCGCTAACGAAACAAAAAAGTGCTCCTGATTAAATTTATACACGTCTCCCTCCACAGCTTCCGTCATAGCAATTAGAAAGCAAGCAGAACACATATGGAAAGAATTAGGTTTAAGTCTGAATAAGAAAGCCTATTAGGAAAGGTTTTATTTCTATGTGCCCAAGAAGCAGAGGTTGATCTAGTAGAGAGTGTGAAACAGGAACAGGCCTGTCACCCCCCAGGGCAGCATGTACTACTTCTATTCATACAACCAGCTTGGAGACATTTTTGAACCCTTTCTTACCCCCTGGAATGAGAAACATTGTGCTCTACACTCATATGCACCTTCATAAGCCCTTTTAATGTCCAAACATGGGACTGACTCTCCCACTGCACTAGAGGGAAGGGCGTACACGCAGAACATACTGCTCTGGTGCTGGCAAAACTCAGTTTCACAGTTGTGCAGAAACAGTGGAATAGGATGCAAAGCCACTTTATATTTGTGAAAGAGCAAGAATTGGCTGATAAGATAAGCAAGATGGTAGAAAGAAAAGCTTGTTTATCTGGCAGACAGAGCAACTGGGAATACTTTAAAGGTTAATATTGTTAAAGTAACAGAATGCGCAGCTTCAAAATAAATCTTATCTAAGATCTAAAGGACTAAGTGCAGCTTCAGATAAGATCTGTCTTCATAGGGAGTTTAAAGAGAAGGTCTCAAAAATGTGGATTGGGGGCAAACACCTTCTACTGAAACTTCCAAGGAGAGTTGAGCCATAAACTTTGAGCATGCTAACTGACGCCAACATGAAACCCTTGCTACAGAGAAAGAATTATCTGGAGGTACACCAATAACAGTGTGTTCTTAGGCTGTCAACAGTAGAATGTTTTTGTCCATACTATCCAGAAGTAGTAATAGACACTACAGTCTCTCTCAAATTTAGCAGGATATAGCTACCTTTCAGAAACTCCTTCCTCTTGCAGTGTTAACCTCTCATGCACCTAGCTATTAGGTACATAATTTGCCTAATTTTATTCTGAGTAGAAAGCACATGGAACCTGAAGTAGTGGCATCTTCTGTTGAGGAACAGTTGGAAAAGGTCAGCAAACCTTGTTTGTCCTATTCTTCCAGCAACCTTCTGCAAGAAGCAAACACAAATACACAGGAGGTCCCTGGAGAAGCAGCTACAGCAGCTATGTGGCATCAAGAGATTCTCTGTACTGGCTTCAGCAAGTAGAACTGAATGAGTCTCCCCATCTAACCCTATTCACTGGAAGTCTGATGGGAAAAGGCACCACCCACTGGAAAACATGTTTTAATGTAACCTGCCTGAGATATGTGTGTGTCTATAAAAATATATTTATGACCATATTTGGCCTCCTTTCCCCCCACTCTTTGTTACTTGAGTTCTTGGATTGTAAGCTTTTTAGGGGTGCCTACCTATTTACAGGGCCTAGCACAATGGGCTCCCAATCCTGATCATGGCCTCTGGGGACCATCATAATATATTCAATAAAAAAACCCTTATCTCCTACTTCAGATAATCCTCAGAGCATGATTTTAGACAGATATCCCAGGAGCCACTCTGATCATAGAGACAATATTGGCTGAGAGCGTCAGAGAGTCCTGTGCCATTCAAGGGTGTCTAGGACGACTGGCAAGTCTCCAAGAGCACTTCAATGGTTGCCTTGCCAATTGGACTCATTGACTGTCAGCCAATCCAAATAGTTGAAGTGGAAAGACAGTTAGCTGAGCACAGGAAAACCTGTAGGTCATTTTAAGTACACCGCACCCCTCTATCTACAGGATGTGGACACATGCCATATCCCTCCACAGGAAGGTTGGATTTGCTGAAGCAGTTTGCCAGGAAGAATCCACCTTCAACGCCAGTGACCAAAACTGAGCTTTTTCTTCTGGCAAGCAACTTCTAAAGTCTGGTTGCACTAGCCTGGAGGGCAACCAAGGTTCCGAGAGCCACCCATCTGTCTGATCAGATATTTAAATTATGAGCTTTAACAGGATGGCATTGTTCAACATCTTCTTTAGAAGGATAAGAGGTAATGTCTCCAGAGTAGCCAGGTTAGCGGCAGGGGTAGTGAATTATATTCTGGATAAGTTTGAGATGGCAAGTTGCCTAAACTTATCAAAACGATAAACAACCAGTAACTGAAATCTGAAATAACTATGCTTAAAAGCTCCAACACAGAAGAGACGCTGCTTTTCTCGACATATTAACTTCAGCTGGTAATTTTGATAGTCTTTATTTTTTCATAGGACATAGTAAAGGTTTCTGCTAAAAATACCACCACTGCCTTGCAAATGCATATAAACAAAGAGAAATCCCATATGATGGGACCTTCGTGCAAAAATAGGAAAGCCATGTATTGCTTCAAGTTTAAACAAATGGTTAAAGGTTTTGTTAACGTCTCCTTACCAGCAATCTGTTTAGGCAGTCAATGAATTCATTGTTTTCTACAGTACAGTGTGTGTGTACTGGCAAGGTTTGAACTCCTAATCACAGAAGTCCAGTCACAGCAGCAGCTACTGAGGCCACTAACACAACCTCATAGCAGAACTGAAGAGATCTAGTCATCACAGGATAAATTGCTTGTGTTCACTAGAGCAAAAATATTTCTTTGGAATTCACCTCAAAGAAAACTGTTGCTCAGCATTAAACATTTTCAGACAAACTGAATAAAAAAGGCACTGTTACTCAGTACATTTTGTTCATCTAAACGTAAAAAATGGTGATGGTTTTGAACAACTAGCCACTGTTTTCCTAAGAAGGCTTCTTTGTTACCCAATGGTAATTTAATGCCTTATGATAAAAGCTTGTTTAATGTAAAAGCTGCTTTATCTGAAGCATGTCTTGATTCTCACTTTAAAGTCTTTAAATTACACTAGTTCATAATAGTCTATGTACATTATAAAATTAATAGACCATTTACTTCAACCAGACATGTCTGAACAGCTAACTCCTCAAACTATACAAAAATAAACAGTATGAAATCCTACAAAGGGACATAAAGACATTGTTAAAAGCTAATAACAAAAATAATTTATACACTTATAAGCATAAGCAACGTAGCCTGTAGCAGGTTCAACAAACAGGTCCTCAGGAATATGTCTGAAAGAGATTAGCAGCTAAAATCAGAACAATTACAAGCACAAGAATGTCTCCAATTTATTATCTTTACCATAATACAAATTTTCATAAACCAAACATCTTTTGTCTGTCAAAGTCTGTAAACAAGTGCCCGTATTCTCCCCCTCCCCATTGTAAGCATGTGAATTTTTTAAGTCCTTCAATCAAGTTTCATTCCATCGCTTGCATAAGGAATCAAGAGCCTCTTCTCTTGTTAAATTATCTATATATTTTATCATACAGCCTGCAATGCAGTAAAATCACAGTGAAAGCCCTGGGAAAAAAATGATCTTTACAGCAGGACTTGAACCGTTCTAATAATAAATGCATCTAATGAAGCGTCCCATAATAAAAGTGTGGGGTTTCCATTTCCAGAAATCAAGTCAATTAGAAATCCTAGGTTCTACTTAAAAACCCCAAAAGATCTAAAAGTGTAAAGACCCATCTCCTCAGTCATTTATAAATCCTAGTTTCACTTGCAGAGATACTTTTCCAGTCTGGAAAACAGTAGTGCAATTTAATTAGTTTTACTTCTTTTAAGTTACTTAAGTTCAGTAGGTAAATGTCATAGCTCTGTGGAAAGATAAGAAGATGATCTGGTAAACAAGAAATTTTGGCAAGCCCATTCAGGCTTACTAGTCCATTAAAGCTTGTCAGTCCAAAGTGGCATTTTTAAAAAGTTATAGATAACTAAAAACAAAGCAGAAATAAATAGGCAGAAATAACTAAACTGTCTGAACTTTTGATATCTCATTAACAGCTGGCATAATCTTTAACGTTAGGGTCATTTAAATAGTAGACACTTGACCTACAGGGCATTCCACTATGACGTCCAGTCTGGAAGACCCAAATGGAACTACGTTCCTGAAGTTTAGGAAGCCTAACATTGCCACTGTTATGGGTTACTTCTCTGTGCCTCACTTAGATTTTTTCTTAAAGAGGCTTTTAATTTTTGATGGCTTTTTGTTTTTCTCGCCATTCTGGCATAGGTCCTGTGGGATGCTACTGATCCTAGGGACAGTGGAAACTTCATGAATGGGTTTGCTTTCACTGCTGGCTGAGGAAGAGGAGGTGTGGTGAGGCTTTGGGACTGGGATCCCACTAGAAAGCTGGTTCATGCTGCAGGACTTCTCCAGGATGCCATTGTACACTTTGTTCGCAGGACTAAATATCATGCTTTTAGTTTCTGTTAGGCCTGGGCAGTCAGGAGAACCCCTGGAAATATCTGCAGTTAGTGATGAGGAGTCTCCTGTGGACGATTCCTCTAGCGACAGTTCCTCCCGGGATACCTTTTGTGGAGATAGAGGTTGGTACATCTCAAGACTTGAAGGAGGAGACTGTTTCCTTCCAAAGGATGAGTTTAAGGAGTCACACTCTGAACCAGCATCCTGTACTTCCCTAAGTAAAAGCAAAGAGAGAGGAAAGAAACTGTTAGACAGAAATTGCCTTAATGCAATTAAGAGGAGAAAGAAACCAGTTTAAAATCTATGCCATTAGACTGCAACCACCCACTACACTCATATCACTAGAAGTGGTAAGTAAACGCTGAACAGCTTAATTTACAATAAGAAATGAACTGATCTGGTTATCTCAGATCCACGAATGGCAGTTTTATGTATGTAACCTTGTAATCTGATACAGATGTGATGGTAATTTTAGGTATGTGTCACACTGCTACCATTTGGGCAAAAAACAGATTAAAACTACCAGAGACCATAATAAAATATTACTTATTTGATTGCCAATAGGTAAAAAAAGCTGAATGATTTTAATCTCAGCCAAAATAAGCATCAAGCTCGGTTCAGTCAGTTGCACCTCACTGTAGAAGAGCAACAACACTTGTCCAAATAAAGCATTAGAATAGTCTCTTAAAAAGGATGGTTCTGGAAGAGCCATACTGAGGAGATCCCTAAGACCTAAAGAACAAAGCAGCCTGAAGCAACTAAATTAGAAGTGTATTTTCATACTGGCATAAGCTTGAAAAAAACCATTTATACAATATGAAATTTACTTGGCCTGTGTTTTAGTTGTTAATGAAGCCAGTTCTTTTGATAACCTTAATCCTTCTGATTGATACAACAAGTGAAAGAATAATTGTGTATTTACGAGATGACAAGATGCTGTGCTAGGATTGATTGTCATGTCACAAATTTTGAATGCATTTACTACAGAAACAAACAGGCGGAGAAGATTGGCTGTGAAGAAACAAAACCTCTGTTAACCAGTAACAGAGTAAATAAAGTTACAAAAGTCACAGAAGCAGCAGATTAATACATTTGAAAGTTTTCCCCAGGGTAGACATTCTCACCTTTCAATATACAATCTAACTAGTCCATGTGTTTCATGACTAAAGGAACTTAACTTTCTCCTAGGAGAAAGTGTAGCAACAGCAGTGAGCGCTAAAGTCTGCTTTCGGTCCAGGTTAAAGCTATAAGCACAAACTATCGCAAAGAAACTGGATTAGTTCAGTATACCCAGGACAGTGGCAGAACTGAAATAAACCTTTTGCACTGGCTAATTAGACTCAGACTTTAAGGCCAGAAGGGACCATCCTGATCATTTTGTCTGATCTTCTGCACACTGCAGGCCAGAGAACCCCACACACCCGTAATAGACCCTTAACCTCTGGCTGAGTTACTGAACCATGATTTAAAGACTTAGAGAAGAGTGAGGGGGGATTTGATAGCAGCCTTAAACTACCTGAAGGGGGATTCCAAAGATGATGGAGCTCGGCTGTTTTCAGTGGTGGCAGATGACAGAACAAGGAGCAATGGTCTCAAGTTGCAGTGGGGGAGGTTTAGGCTGGACATTAGGAAAAACTATTCCACTAGGAGGGTGGTGAAGCACTGGAATGGGTTACCTAGGGAGGTGGTGGAATCTCCATCCTTAGAGGTTTTTAAAGCCCTGGCTGGGATAATTTAGTTGGGGTCTGTCCTGCTTTGAGCAGAGGGTTGGATTAGATGACCTCCTGAGGTCACTTTGAACCCTAATCTTATATGATTCTATAACTTCAAGTTACAGAGACTCCACCATTTACACTAGTTTAAACTTGCAAGTGACACATGCCCCATGCTACAGAAGATGGTGAAAACCGCCAGGGTCTCTGCCAATCTGACCTGGGGGAAAATTCCTTCCTGACCCCAAATATGGCGATCAGTTAGACCTTGAGCTATGGGCAAGACCAGCAGCCAGGCACCTGGGAAAGAATTCTCTGCAGTAACAAAGAGCCCTCTCCATCTAGCGTCCTATCACTGGCCATTGGGGATATTTGCTACTAGCAGTCACAGATCGGCTACACGCTATTGTAGGCAGTCTCATCATACCATCCCCCTCATAAACTTACCAAGCTCAGTCTTGAAACTAGTTAGGTTTTTTGCCCCCACTGCTCCCCTTAGAAGGCTGTTCCAGAACTTCACTCCTTTATATTCACACAGTAGCACGAACAGCCCAATTGTTGTTCCATTTGGGCCCAATAATTTAATTTATATTATTCAGGTGGCTACTTCATCATTTGACATAGTTCAACCTCGAACACTTCATAATTATTTAGAGCAATCCAACCAGAGTTCTAATAATGTTTTGCTATTTGTCATACCATTGTTTCTCAGCAGTGAAGTAAATTGCCTCTTCCTCCTCCTCAGTACGATAAAGAGCAGGGCAGCTTGACACTGACAGGATGTCAGGGTCAGGGGAATGCAAGGTATGCGGCGTATGTTGAGCATGTTGAGTATGTGGAGATTGTGAAGATGATGGCACAACGTTCCGCCTTGAGCGACACACACTACTACTTCTTGCTAATGTGCTGGGAGGCTTTACAGTGGACCCTGGGGGAAGAAAAAACAAACCGTGTTAATTTAAAATTAACAATCTACTCTGAAAACCCTATCAGCAGATTCTCTCCCTGAGGTCAGGTACACCAGGTTAATGATTCTGGGAGCCAGTCTGCACCAACCCCAGTGATTCTTAGAGTTGCTATGAGGCTGCTCTCAGCTGACTCTTAGGGCATGCCTACACTACAAAATTAAGTTGACTTAAGTTGACATACAGCCACCGCAGTAATGAAAGCGGTGTTTCACGTCCACGTTGCCCTTCTTCTGTCGGCAGTGCCCATCCTTACCAGGAGCGCTGCCACTGATTTACTTATGTGGGGCATTGAGAGCCCTTGGGCCGCGGGGCTGCGGCTGTGAGGCCTGAGGCAGTAGGGCTGACAATGAACAGAGGATGTAAATAATACAGTGTCTACACAAACACTGCATTACCCTAACTACATCAATTTAAGTGCTACGCCTCTCATGGAGGTAGAGTTATTAAGTCGATGTAGTGGGCGACTTACATTGGTGGGAGCTACATTTTAGTATAGACGCTCTGTAGTGTAGACCAGGCCTCAGGTATGGTTCTTAATGGATGATACGGGTAACAAAGCTCTGCTTTGTCACACCCTCTGGACCAGGAGATGACAGCTAGTGCAAGACCCATGCCAACAGAGCATTCCTTTGACCATTTGCATTCAGATTCTGACCTCTGTGCCTCCTGGGCAGCCCAAAGAGGCCAAATCTCATTTGAGAATCTGGCCCTACATGTTTATAGACTAGAAATGGTGGTGCTGAATTAGTATGAAGTACATAATTATTCTCATCCATTCTACTTTCGTGGTCATTCAAATCTTGCAAAAGTGAGAAGCTTTCTGAACGAGCACCAGCAGCACCACTGTTTTTAAGATAATTTCACCTAACCAAAAAGAAGGATGGAAGTAAACAACACAAATTACAATAATGAATGCTACAGTCATTAAATGTGATTTATTTTTCTAGAATTGCATTAGTGCACTCTCTCAACAGGAGTGCCAGCCAAAATGAAATCAAGCAAAACACGTTTGTCCAACTTCATTTGTAATGGGACCTTTTTTCCTATTTGATAATTCATTTTTCAAGATCTGCTACACCAATCCATTCCTCCCTGCCAGGAGGTGAGAGCAAAACAAAAGAAAAGCCTGACAGGAGGCTGCAGACGTTGCAGTTTCTGGAAATCTTCCAATCTGGTTTCAGTTTGGAAAGCAAGCAGATTAGCAATGCTCTCGTGTGGAAGTGGGTCCATGGAACTACTTCAAGACTCTCTGTTGTGGACAAGTTTCCACCAAGTTTTCCATACCAAGACTACGGTAGTTTGTATTGTCTGTCTTGGACAAAAAAGGCCATGCCCAGCCAGGGGTCAAGTTTGCTTACTCAACTAAAAATGTCAGAAAATCTAAGAATTTTGCGGACAAGTCTGGACTGACACCATCTGCACTTTTCTTCCTGGGATGCTGTGTTAACCTTGGATAAACTATATTCTCCCTTCCTGTGTATTAACTAGGCAGAAGTCTAAATATAAATATGTAAGCAAACAAGACAGGCAAGGACAAGGCACATGTTGCATTGACCTCTACTTGCTGGAATCTCACATTCAGTTTAGTTACCATCCTACTCTCAGTGGTGACGGTCACTGGGGAAATCACAACTTATGATGTAACTAGCAGCACCTGACCTAAACATATCAGATATCTCTGCTCCTCGGTGGGAGATGATGAGAGCATGCAAGACAGACCAGGGAAGTGAGTTTGGGTCCAGAGGTGAAAGTGCCCTTGTTCACAATTGACCTTTCTGCAGCACCAGGAACAATGTGAGCATCACACAGAGCCTACTTTTCGTTTCTATCCTCTAACTCCTGTGCATCTAACTCCCTTAGGAGCCTTTTAAAAATACAGTGCTGGTATTTTCAAAGGAAATTAGAATCAACAAGAAATTGTAGAAGTAATTGCCACAAAATTTTATCCTTTCTTCAATTCTTCAGTTTGATTTTGATTTGAAACAGTCAAGTGTAAGCTCATCTCAATTCATCTTCACTGTCTAGTTAATCCCAGCTACAATAAGATGGTCTCTCTTACTGATGCAATGACTTAAGTCAGACATCAGGGTGGTCTGACTCTCCAGTGTATACAATCAATTGCCTCCCAGCATAAATACTCTGTTTGAAAGCTTCCTCGGACAACACCACTTTTTTGTTCCAGTCATTAAAGAATGCTTGGCAAGCTATGTAGCACACATCCTCCCACAGAAAGTATCATCTCTCTTCCTACCTGCTCGTCTGATTTGACAGAAACTCCTGCCCTTCCATAATGGTAGGGCAATGGGCCAAGAGCAAAGTTACCGGGTACATTTAGGATTATGGATTTTACTGGAAAAAAAACCCTGCTACCTATTTATAGTGACCAGACTGAGGTTATTCTTTTTTTCAGAATGAAGAGTAGGAGGAAATAGTTTTTACTGCTTCACGTTACCTTTATTTCAACTCCCAGTCCATTTACTGTACTTTCTATCTAATTAATAGAAGACTCATGCAGGGCCTTGTTTTACATCACTATTACCTTACGTTTTGTTCTGCTCCTGTCTACTTCCTGCACTCCTCCTTCAGAGGTTTCTTTTCTCCTGAATTTCTGTGCTTTAGGTTGCCCTCCTGCTCAATTTTCCCTTTACTGGTAACTCTTCTTGCCACTCAAAGTCTCTGCCCCACTCCTGCTTCCCTTCCTCAATATTTCCCTTCGGAGTATATACCACATACCATGAAACTGTGCAACTATTGGAGGGGTGTCTTCATCTAAGTCATCAACTCCCCCAGCAATTGGGTAAGGTGGAATGGAGACTCGGGGCATCACCACCCAACTGTGATCAGAGTAGAGAGAGGATGTCAGGCTTGGTAATCCTGAGTTGTGTGCTATCTGAAAGCCACAGATCTTCTCAATCTGCTGCCATCGATAGAGACGCTCTCGCAAACATGTCGTCAATTCAGAGAGTGCTTTCCTGGAAAAATAAAAACAATATTGAAGTTAGTTACTATGTCACTGGACTAAAACTTGAATGCTGGACGTAGTATGGAACAGTAACAGTATAATCACTGCACCATTTCAGAAAGCAATCACCTATTCTTAGGAGTGTGCAAAAACTCACATTACAACATCTTCTGACAGTAGATTTTTATTTAAAGTACAATAAAATTAAAATGCTGAATTCCTTCATATCATTTTCTTAGTGAACTTCACTGTTTCTGGCATAAAATAAAGCAAGGGACAATATACATCTAGTTAATGCTCTTACTTTGCTTCAAGGATTTTGTGGTCCACCTCATCTAGGGAGGAGCTGTGTGCAACATGTAATGTCCCAAATACAGTGCTTCTCTTCTTTTTAATTTTTTCTGCCTAAAATGCAGGATAAACATGAAGCCAAAGGCTGTATAAATAATGCAGATAACAAAAAATAATTTGAGAGGACATAAAGGCAGTAAGTATCTGAATGAAACAGGACTTTTATATTCTGACTGCAGAAAATGTAAGTAATCAACATTCTATCCTATCAGAATACTCTATATCCAACAAAATGGACAGGTCTGAGTGTCTTTGGCACATTAACATACTGAAGTAACTCAAAAGTAAATTACCTCATCTTTAGCAATCGCTAGTTGCATTTCTGCATTTTGTCTTTTAATGTTGTAGTACTGAACTTCAACCTCATGTGTTAATTGGAGCCATTTCTGCAATGCATCAGGAACAGACCAGTTACTTCTCAGCTCAAACTCCTTCTCGGCCTTCTTTAAAGCCATGCGAACCTAGCAGTCAAAAGAGATGCAAAAGTCACTGAGATAATTTTCCTAAGACTGAAGGTAAAAAGGAGTCTGCCACAAATACTGCTATAATTACCTCTAAAACTCATTCTTCATGCAACCACACTCTGGGATCATGTAGCTCTGGCATGTGGTTCTTTGATCTCAAGAGTAAGTTGTGAGAAGTTTCTGAAAAGTCATGCTGTGGATTTGCATATACTGTACCAGCCTCAAACTTTCTGTTCCTATTTTACCTTGGTGACCAAGCTGAAACTAACACTTACTGATATGCCACAACTAATTTCTAATACTATACATTAGATTTACACTAAAGAAAATATAAGCAACAGTCTGGTAAAGACACCTGCTGCTTCTGTTCTGGTAGCAAGAAGGAAACCAAGGTGGGATTATTTCCCTCCTTCATAGGTATAGTCTCAGCATTGTTTGGCCCATGTACATTATGTACAGGGACTTAAAATATGAAGAATTGTTCTTTTAAATATGTTTCAGTAGCATATCTACGGGGGTCCATACGCTTCACAAGTTTTAATAGTGGTCAATGTATATGCTTTTTCTATGGCTGTAAAGAAATGAAATATTCAGAAGCTTAGAAGATGCTTCCAGGACAATAAACCTAGCATCACAGAAATGCCACTTGGAAAAAAAAATACATCTCTCCAGTAAACTAAACCACAATAAAACCAGGAAATTAAGTTAAGAAAACTGAAATGTTCCATAGTTCATAAATACCTGTACTAGTTCCTCCTCTGCATACTTGAGTCTGCTCAGTTCACATTCGGCTCCCTCCCTCAACTCCCTTAGTCGATAAGCTTCTCGTTTTGCATCATTGATTTCATCCATCATTTTGCGCTCCAGGTTTTGTTTTTCTACAGCAACATTTCTGTTTTCTTCCTGTGCCTTCTCAAGCCTTCAGAACATAATTAAGCAAAAAAGTGAGAAGCTACTCAAAGAACAGTGGTTAAAGATGCAGTGTTCTGGTAAAGAATGAAGCTTATACAGATTGTATGCAACACTTCAATATAATTTGCAGCATTTATATCCAAATTCAATCATAAATCAGCCTCAAACACCTCAGATCTAATTTATCAGTTTTAATAATAATCTCCTTCATATATACTTTAAGGGTATGAAAGTAGACAAAAATACCAGGCTTATAATAAGAGTTACTGCCTTAACTATGGAGAAGGCACTCTTTCTCCATACTGGTAGAAAAACAGTAAGCAATTTGCAGTGCAGGCTTGTCTGGATCTCATGTGCTCAAAAAGCTGTAAGGAAGATGCTACAAAAAGTTTTCTTCCACAACAAAACAGGGTAAGAAACAGTTTATCCCAAATTCAGCCATAATCTCCAGTAATAAAGCTTGTTTCCTACATCAACAGGTAAGGTAACAGGATTAACTCACCACTGTCCCTTTTATATTTATCTGACCCACCTCTGTATCCATTTCTCTTTCCTTTCCATTGCTCAGCTCTCACATTACAGTTTAAAATGTCAAGGAGATATTTCAACATGTCACACACGGATATGTTCATTAAGACTGCAGTTAAATGTGTGCAATGAATTGAGGAAGGTGCATAAAACTCAGTGCCTGTTCTAGTCAAATTGTTATCTTTCACTTTATTGCTTTAAACGCTAAACATCATTACCTCAAAATATAAAGCTTAGACAAATCACTGAACATTTAAACCTTTTCAGTTCACATACCTCTCCTGCACATCAAGAAGGCTTTGCTCTGCTGTCTGTAGGCTTTCTAGATCTTTCATCATTTTTGTGATGTGCTCTCTTGAGGTCTTGTTCTGAGTATGTGCAAACCAGTAGCCTCCAAAACCAATCACTATAGAAATTGCTAGTACAAAATCCTTCATCCAGTTGTGAGATGGGCCTGTACAAATAGTTATAACAATCAAGTACTGTGCAGATTTAAAAGGTGCACTATTGAAATCACTTCTTTTCAGCACATAAAAATGGTGCAACTTGGAGCTCAGAGAGAGATTCCAGATCATTTAACCAGCAAGATCTCTCCACATCCCCACTGAAATTATTTTGGGGGCATTCTAACACAAAACCAACAGCTCTGTTGCTAATATTATATTCTATCTACGAGAGATTAACTTAAATGCTTACTGTATACTGAAAAGATAACGAATCTTCTACATGATAATTACACATTGACTCTTCATTAAGCATTTCTATTTCACAGGCTACAGTATAGCTTAATCCATTATCAAATTATGTGGCTAGTGAGTGTTGGGTCTGATCCTACAGTCCCTCCTCTGCATGCAAAAAAACTGTCCTTGATTTCCATGGGAGTCCCTCAAGGGAATGGGTGAATGATGGGGCTCAGACTAACAAAGTGAATTTTACAAGGTCAATATGAACCTAAAGTTTGGTTACCCAACTAAAAAGATATGGTTGTCATTTTCTTTTATATTAAAAAATAGTATTTAAAGTATTCAAAAAAGCATTTAATAAATGTATTGATGCTGTATGCCACATCCTCAGGAATAAGGAAGTGATCTAATCTGAATTTTAAAATATTGCATGTAACGGGTTTACAGACTCGGAAGCAACATTTGGGAAACAAGGATTCAACAGTTTAAAACAGATTATAGCTTTCACTGTATACTCTATCCTCCTCACATAAATATTTCAATAGGGAAATGTTTAAAAGTATTCCTGGGAACAGTGTGTGCCTACTTTAAGGCCACAGATGACAACTAGCCTCCTGCCTCAGTTACCCTGTAAATAGCAACAAACAAGTTCTGACATCCCACACCACACTTGAGAGTGTACATTTAATTGGGCACCCACATTCTTCTGAGTGTAGAACTGGGTGCAGCTGCTTCATCAGCATTCCAAAGGAGGAAGTTAATAAAGCAGCAGCCCGGGACAGCCAATCATCTGTTCTTTCAGCCATGCTTAGGAGGAAAGACAGGCATCTAGCTTTCACATGCAGCCTCCTGTCTCAGTTAATGCACCCAAGATTTTTAAGTGCAGGTCAGCAGCTTGCCAATTTGACGGCAAGTAATTAAATTTTACTTGCCCAAACTGAGTTTTGCTGCTTGTGAACACCAAGAATTTTCCTTATCTGGTTGGGTCCTGGGCTTGTCAAGTCAGATGCGTGTGTGTGTAAAATATTTTAGATTAGATTTTACAATACCTTTTAAATAATTATGCATGGCATTTCTAATTTGCATAGTTGTGGTTCTGTGATGGAAGGACAGATAACTGCACACCTGGAGACTTCACAATGTCTCAACAGGTACCCAAGATTCCCACATGAATCAATATGAATGATCTTCTCTAACACAGAGGTTCTCACACTGTGGTCCGCGAGCTCTATTCAGGTGGTCTGCAGATAGTTCCCTCTAAGGTGCACGCCTGGGCGGCCGCACATAAGAGAATGAAGGGCCACCCACCTAATTAGTGGAGCCATGCAGGCATGGCTCCACTAATTAGGTGCCTGGACCCTGGAGAAGATGCACATGTAAGGTGAGGTGGTGGCCTTGGGGGGAATAAGGGGTAGGTGGGAGGGGGCAGTGGGGTGGGAAGAGGGGGTTGGGGGGAATTTGGGACGTGCAGGGCTGCGACTGCCAGAGAAAGAGGTGACTTTCCCCAGCTCCAGGGCTGCGGCTGCCAGGGAAAGATGGCCCTTCTTCCCAGCCTCAGCTCTGTGGCTGCTGTGGCGGGGGTAAGACCCCCCTCCTTCCCAGGCCCAGCTCGGGAGCTGCCACGGTGGGGGAGAGAGAGAGACCCCCACTCCTTCGCAGCCCAGGGGCTGCCACGGTGGGGGAGAGAGGGCACATTCATCGCATTAGAAAGGTGAGACTACTGATATTAAAATGAGTTGTGTGCTTTTTTTGTAGAACAAAAAAAATGTTAATTATGATTACGTTTTTTTTAATACAGCGCTTTACAATAGTTCGCTAACGGTACAAACAACATTTGCAGAGATCATTAATTGGTCCGCTGAGACCCTCAGCAATTTTCAAGTGGTCCGTGGGAAAAAAAAAAAAGTTTGTGAACCACTGCTCTAACACAAACCGGTTCTAGATAGCACCTGGCAGATGAGCTTCCCTAGAGGACATTATCCTTCAGAATTGCAGTATCCTCCTCAAACAGCATAGATGAAATGATAGGCCTCACTAGTCAATCCACTAAAGCTTGTACATGTTTCACAGCAAGAAATAATGTGGTAAGTTTAAAAAGATCATTTGTTAACCAGATGGAACAAAAACAAGATTACAGAAAGGTGGGACTCACGCTATTGAGGAGATATTTCTGTACAAATAAAGGAGTTTTGCAATAAATTTTGTTGCACTGGTTGTTAATGTTCCATCTAATCTCACTTTCAATAATACGACTGCAGGAGTCATTTATCTATATGCAGTTCTGACATGTCTATCTGGACCAATGTGCATATATTATCAAGTATTTCAGAAAGTGTGCTGCGATCCTTGAATCAATAGACAACACTAAAATAAGTGATTACAGAAGCCCAAGGCAGAGTCATACTTCAGGTTCCAAGTAATTTTCTCATAAACTGAGGCCTATGAAATGCCCTGTAAAGGAAATAATCTTGGATACTATCACGAAGGCCAAAATTAAACTGATCTTTATACATTTTTTTTTCCAATACAAAAGGTATTTGAAAATGGATAAGAAGTCAATAACACTTCTTTTTAAATGAGACACGTTACCAGAAATTTATTGCATGAACTCCTTTCTTAACAATTTTTCTAGGAGCCGCCTCAAGTTTTGTGAAGCAAAGGGTATAAGCTACATTTTAACAAAAATGTAATGTTTCTATTAACTCAAAATATTAACTTTTTAAAAAAAACTTCCCAGACTTGTGGCTTTGTGCTGCATCCATTATCCTATTTGACAATTTAATAGAGCCTACACTTGTGGAACGTCTAAGAGTTTGGTCTTGTCTAGGAAAAGTGGTTGGTTTTAAGTCAAGCTTAGCTAATGCGTATTAGCTACGTCCAACTTAAATTAATTTTTTTTCTAGGGTAAATTCAGGGTAACAGTTTTAACTTGACTTTAATCATACTGGTTAAATTAAGCAAAATATTACCCAGCTTCCCAAGCAGGAAAATAATCAAGTTAAGGTTGGGCTTAACTAGCACATTAACCAAAACCCAACAAACAAAATCAAAGAAGATTCAGAGCACTATCATCAGGTCAGCCACAAAAAAGATTTCAAGAATTTACTAGATTATTGGGTGACACATTAAAATTAGCACTTTATACTACTATACATAAGAACATAAAGGCCGTACCGGGTCAGACCAAAGGTCCATCTAGCCCAGTATCTGTCTACCGACAGTGGCCAATGCCAGGTGCCCCAGAGGGAGTGAACCTAACAGGCAATGATCAAGTGATCTCTCTCCTGCCATCCATCTCCATCCTCTGACGAACAGAGGCTAGGGACACCATTCTTACCCATCCTGGCTAATAGCCATTTATGGACTTAGCCACCATGAATTTATCCAGTCCCCTTTTAAACATTGTTATAGTCCTAGCCTTCACAACCTCCTCAGGTAAGGAGTTCCACAAGTTGACTGTGCGCTGCGTGAAGAAGAACTTCCTTTTATTTGTTTTAAACCTGCTGCCTATTAATTTCATTTGGTGACCCCTAGTTCTTGTATTATGGGAATAAGTAAATAACTTTTCCTTATCCACTTTCTCAACATCACTCATGATTTTATATACCTCTATCATGTCCCCCCTTAGTCTTCTCTTTTCCAAGCCGAAGAGTCCCAGCCTCTCTAATCTCTCCTCGTATGGGACCCTCTCTAAACCCCTAATCATTTTAGTTGCCCTTTTCTGAACCTTTTCTAGTGCTAGAATATCCTTTTTGAGGTGAGGAGACCACATCTGTACACTGTATTCGAGATGTGGGCGTACCATGGATTTATATAAGGGCAATAATATATTCTCTGTCTTATTCTCTATCCCCTTTTTAATGATTCCTAACATCCTGTTTGCTTTTTTGACCGCCTCTGCACACTGAAGGGCACTATACAAAGAAGGGCAGTTAGATTGTCTATTCTGAAGTCTTCATTGTCTTAGCTGATGTCCCACAACTGTGAGCCAAATAACGGACCAATGTACTGACCAAGTGGAGTGAGGTGTCCCATTTACGGTGTATAATCTCAGTCTAAAAGCAAAAAATTGGTGTTTGAATTCTTACAGCCACAAGTTAGAAAAACCAGATAATACTAACGTGCAAGAGGTCCGAATAAAACAACATCCAACGCCTTCAGCTGAAGTTTCTGTCTGTGGCTCCGTTCAATGATTTTCAGATGAGAGATCATAAAAGCAGGTTCATTTACTGCTATCCTGTTCATAATAAATCAAATGTTATTCTCACACACATTTTCATGTAAGCTATACACAAAACTATACCGTAGAAGAATTACTGTAGCATGTTAATCTATCTGCAATTTATATGGATAATATTTACACAGTTAACACGAGTTATATCTCTTGCTATAATATTTTTTGACTTATGTTATCAAAAGCATTACACTATGTAGTAATGGTTTTTCTATTTTCTTTCCACTCTGCAACCACCACTAATTAAATCCATTTTGTAGAAGTTAAATGCAATGGCTTATGTGCAGCCTGATGGCATCAAGTCCCCTAACATACTTAATACTTGTAAAAATCCAACAGTTAATATTAAAGGGCAAAGTCTGCAAAGTCTTTTCATGTCCACACTGGCAATGTTTCTACTAAGCTGAATACATCTGTAGCTTTTCAACAGAAAGTAGCTACCACAAAGCTAAGTGATTGCTATTGAAACACTTTGGTAGCAAATTATTTTTAAAAGGAAGAAAGTAATGAAACTGAGGTAGGGAACACTGTCTGGAAACAAATGACTTTAAACTAATCCAGAAGAGAAGGTTCACCTGGGAAGTGTTGTTCCTTTGACACTACTGTCTTTAAAATTCTTCTCATACTGGGGCAATTCAACAAACTCTACCAGCCACTGAAGAGTCTCCTCTTGAGTCCAGTTGTGAACTGCAAGACAAAAGATGGACTATCACAGATATCTGATTTTCAGGAATACAAGAATAATCAGTACCACAGCTAAAAATAAAACAAAGATAGTAGATTGGCAAGTTACACAGCCAGCATAAACAAGTTCACCTGGATGGAACCACAGATAAATAAGTATTCTCATTTACTAACAAAAGTTGTTTCTAGCAGTTTGCCTTTTTCATTATATGCTCTTTAGAGACAAAGCTTAAACAAGTTGTAAGTAAACAAGTGTTTAACCAACATAAACATCAAAAATTCCGTAGCATAATTTAGATTTATTTTTTAAAATCAGGGCAGCATCTTGTGACCTATTTTAAGTGCTCTCTCAGCCCCAATTCTACTGTCCTTCATACCCTTACAGAACTGAACATATGCCAGCAGATGCAGTAACACGTAAGGTAATGTGTCAAGATCTTAGCCCGTAGTCCAGCAAGACACCTTTTTTCTGGCATCTTCATACAAACTCATGCCATTCAAACACAGAAATTGTGTATGGGTGAGGGTTGGGGGGGAAGAGAGTTGGAGTATAAAAAGAAAATATGAGGGGCAGAAATGATGTATGGTGGGTGGGTTTTAACTATTTCTTTATTTAGAAATTAACAGGTTTAAAAATCCTAGCCACTTCAGTCTCAGAAACAATACAATAATAATTATAACAATGAGCTTTTGTTTAGATAAACACTATACAGTAATATACTCATCAGATCTCTCTAGCGAAGAGGGTGATACTATGTTACAGAATGAGCATCTTTATCCTACCTGACACACGTCGGGTATTAAATTGAGTGAAATGTTGATTATGATGTTATTAAATTGAATGCAATCTCTGATTATGCATATTTAACAATCCATATGTTGACCCAATGGTAATATTCAAAAAACTGGACAGGTTTATTTGTTTTTTTGCAGGTGAATTTACATTGTCTGAGTGCTGAACAAATGAAGAAGTGATATTTTTTACCCACGAAAGCTTATGCCCAAATAAATCTGTTAGTCTTTAAGGTGCCACGGGACTCCTTGTTGTTTTTGTGGATACAGACTAACACGGCTACCCCCTGATACTGAACAAATGAGGTACAATTTAAAAAAAAAAACACACCTTTCAAATGTTCCTGGGACATCTTGTGTTATGTCAAATTATTTTTCTTACTAAGGAGGTTATTGAAGTGAATGTGGACAACAGAAGCTTAAAAAACAATTTCCCCCTTATTGAAACTGCCAGCCAGCAGTGTACATGACCTTCTGGTAATTGCAGAGGTCTCAGCACACAAGGAAACACTGTCTGGAGCTTTTCGTTTAAATAAAACTGCTGCCTCAGCCCAGGGCATAGCTTCAGGCAAGTTTTGCAACTTGTAAGGCTATACACTATAAAAGCCTCTCTCCTCCACTGTGCTTGCAAAGTTTATCAAGACCCTCTGTGCTTTGGAGCAAATCACCAAGTAGTGGCCTCCCTCTGTACATACATAACTTTGCATGCACAAACACCTGCAGGCTTTTCAAGCACTACCACCTGGGCATGGAACTGCTAGACCTGTATGTATTTCTCCATGCAACTGTATCCGGATAAGGAAAAGATAAGGATTAAGACCCCTTTGAAAATCTGACACTAACGGTGCATTCTCAATAGTGAAGCTTGACAAGGACCCTTTACAAAAAATTGCAGGAAAGATTGCAAATGCTTTCCACTTGTAAACTGCAGACACAGTTGTGTGCAAACACAACAGAATGGTTTTATAGTTCATCAGTATCCATTTCAGACTCTTTAGCACGGTATGATTAACATATGAGCTGAAGTTTCAACTGGGATTCCTACAGATTTATTGTTTACATTTAGTATATCAATGAAAGTCCAGTTTAAGCGTTACCAGATAGTTTCATGGGTGTTTTTAAACTGTTTGAGTTTTACTCTACACTGTTTCCAATGTCACTAATTAGCTTTAAAAATAAATAGCATTCAAGCACTAGTAGTCTCCCAACCCTAAACTGGATACAATGTCATTTTTGTAATGATTGATTCTTCCCATGCCTCCGGATTACAAACCCTTTAATCTTCTAGGCACTGATCTGCCGGTATTCAGCATCCTGTAATAATTAATCTTCACCAGTTTTGTCCTTTTCCTCTTAAAACTATAAATTGTGATAAGGCAAGACCAGAGGTGAAAGCAAGCCGGTCCGGACCGGCTTCCCCAGGCTGGCGATTTAAAGGGCCCGGGGCTCCCCACCGCCGGAGCCCCGGGCCCTTTAAATCGCCGCCCGAGCCCAGCTGCCGGAGCCCTGGGGTAGCGGCGATAGGGCTCCATCGGCAATTTAAAGGGCCCGGAGCTCTGCTGCAGTAGCAGTGGCCAGAACCACGGGACGGGCCCTTTAACTCGCCCCTGAGCTCCCAGCTGCCTCTGGAGCTGGTAGCTCCGGCGGTGATTTAAGGGCCCCAAGGCTCTCAGCCGCAGCCCCAGGGCCTTTAAATCTTGATTTAAAGCTCCCACACCTCTTCCGGGTGAGGCCCCACCCCTGCTCAGGACTCTGGCGTACCGGTAAGTCCTTTAACTTACTTTCATCCCTGGGCAAGACCCACTTACACCCCCGAGACCTTTTATAATGAAATGACAAAAGTCTCCTTATTACAAGGAATTAGAATGCAGTGCTTGTTAAAATCCACGACAATATACTTTGTAACAGATAATTGGAAAAATCTCAATTTACAGAAATCTCTAGTAAACCCTATTCTATGCACCAGAGTCAAACATAGGAAGAGCTGCCAAAAAAATAAATAATAAAAAAAAAAGTTCTTTGATCTTATGATTAAAAATAAGGCGACCTTCAAGATACATCACCACTCGATAAGGACAATGAACTCTAAGAGAAGTAGGAGCTGGTTCCTGTGGGAATGCTTGATGGAACATGAAGACATTTTTAAAATATTGTGTTATCTACAAATCTCATCTGAATGGCCTGAACTCTGATCCAGAGAAATAGCATTTTAATGTATTTTTGAAGAATGCAACAATTTGTGACTAATAGAAGTGTGGGACTGGAAGGGACCTCAGTAGGTCATCTAGTCAAGTCCCCTGCACACTACGCAGTAATGGTCTAGACCATTCCTGACAGGTGTTTGCCCAACCTGTTCTCAAAAGCCTCCAGTGACAGACATTCCATATCCTCCTGAGGCAATTTGTTCCAGTGCTTAACTACCCTGACAATTAGGAAGTTTTTCTTAATTTCCAAGCTAACCCTCCCTTGCTGCAATTTAAGCCCTTTGCTTCTTGTCCTATCCATAGAGATTAAAACAATTTTTCACCCTCTTCCTTGTAACAACCTTTTATGTACTTGCAAAACTTATCAGAGCCATCTCTTGGGTACAACGAATCAGGGCGCCAGCTCGGAGCCCCGTGCTTTGGGGGGCCCCGCGGGCCGGTGCGATTGGCTGGCGTGGTCAGTCCTGGAAGTGATGGGTCGGTCCCGGAAGTGATGGACGGATTCGTCACTTCTGCCCCGGGCCCCGCATGCCTCCTAGGGATGACCCTGCTTATTATGTCCCCTTCCATCTTTTCTCCAAACTAAACAAACCCAACTTTTTCAGTCTTCCCTCATAGGTCATGTTTTCTAGATCATTAATAATTTTTGTTGCTCTCCTCTGGACTTTCTCCAATTTGTCCACATCTTTCATGAAGTGTGGTACTCGGAACCGGACACAATACTCCAGTCAAGCCCTTATCAGAAGATATAGGTCAAGAAAATTTTGATTAGATGCAAGATAACTGGATCCAGATAAATACAGATCAAATCTGAAGGGCCCCTCATACACATTCCAAAACATCTTTGAACTTCTGGGAGTTCTATCATTAATATATATTCCAGTATGCCTTTTCCATTCGTAGCCTGGACCAACCAAACTGTAACATACCTAAAAGGCTCAACAGTAATTTCATATGATGGGTCTCTCACACTCTCAAATCTGCTCTCCTTTTCAGTCATAATGAATGGCCAAAAATCATTACTATGTAACAAATGAGATATACATAACAGTTACTGACAGTCAGGGTAACTATTGATATTAATGCCCAACATGGGGTGATGTTCCTTTTGTAGGAAATCACGCAGGGCAATCTCACTGTAGGGCAGGTACACTTACAGTGAGGGTTCTACTCGATTAGGAAATCTGTGACCCATTTCCTAGCAATAGCGCAGGTAGCTGCACAAGTACCACCAATAGCATAACCACTTGTGTAAACCAAGAGCAGACACTTTTTACCACTGTGTCATCTAAGCAGCACTTACACTATTGGTAGTACCAGAGATGCTGCATCTTTGCCAGAAAACAGGAAAGAAATTTCCCAGTGCAGATCTGTCCTGATACTTACATCATCTCTGCTGTATCACGGGTGTGGTTATTTTCTTGTCCTTGCTGGCCTTGCGATCTTGAAGATTTCAAAAAAATATAATCTTTAAAAACTTTAAACAAGTTTAAAAAAGCAAGCATTTCCTGAAATACTTCTGAGACTGCGAGCCAAACTCAACCAGTGTAAGACTTTATCAAATCATAAGTGGGCAGATTGCTCTGACCATTAATAGCAGCACTCCGTACTCTGCACTGGCTGCTAAAATACTTCAGGGTATAAAACTGTTTGACCCTGAAAAGTGCCTTTGTAACATGGCATTGTGTGCTTTAATATTCATTGTGTCTAACTGACTTCCAATCAAATTTGCAAGTGAAGAGATTGTTTCTTAAATGCCAGCCCCACAAGTTCAGCATGGGCTCAGAGTCAGAGTTCTTCCCATCTTACCCATCACCACCAGAAAGGAAGGCTCAGCAGGCCGAATCATCCACTGAAGGCACCTGTGCAAACCATGGTCTTCAAAATGTATCTATAGTAGCATCTGTGCAACCCCATTCCCTTCAGTGGGCTTGTACCATTATAGCGGAGTATAATATGGCCTGCAAAACAGTGACTGTGTGCCAGATGGAAAGCACCAAGCATGACTTTCAGAGCCCAGTTTGAGTTTACAGGGCTAGCAGTTAGGAAAAAAACCTCATATCTGTAAACTGAACATATTATGATATGCCAATCAATGAGTCAGTGAACATCCATTTTTAAACAGTCACTCAGATTAGAAGTTCACTTTAAGATATCGGATATCTATATCCTGGAACCCAGCTACTTCACAGACCACTGTCATGCCCCATCCTCCTACACCCAGTCATGGAATCATCAGCTGGGATGCTCCCATAGCTAAAGTCCTGAATGCAGCTGAACAAAACTCAGCACAGGGCACTTCTGCCTTGGAACTTCCTCACTCACGGATAAGAACAGACGAGGGTGTGACCCAAGAATCTCTTGATGCCCAGTGGCACAGGGCACAGGGGACATAAGATTTCAGGGATCCCTTAGGTTCACCAAAAGTGGTCATGTAAGGTGTCTATGAAAGCCTATGTCACAATGGTTATCAAAATCATTGCAAAAATATATATGCACATAATATGTAGGAGTTATGTATGTATACTGAAAATTATGTTCTTAAAGCCTTGTAGTTAAAGGCAAGTAAGTCAGAGGGAGCGAGCTTTGAGAAAGACTTCTCCAGACAGAAGGTGGGAGACATTTATCCATCTGTCGACCATTGTGTATCTTACTATTTGCATATTGAGTCACATGCTAATAAAGAAATTTCGAGAGTGCTACCAGAAAAAACAAAACCAGCAAGAGCCATTCTATTTAAAATAAAGACAATGAATCTTTGTGGGTATGGAGGTACACTGGGGATTCTTCAGTCTGGGAAGACAAACTGCCAGTGGGCTTGATCTTATGAAAGGAGGGACTTTTCCCAGTGTTTTCAACCAGGGTGGCTAAGAACTTGGGGTCAGCTATCCTGTAGGAGACAGGGAAGTGTCTTGTTGAGTTAAGCTTAGGCTCTAGAATAGTGGTTTTCAACCTTTTTTCATTTGTGGGCCCCTAAAAATTTTCAAATACAGGTGCAGACCCCTTTGGAAATCTTAGGCAGTCTGCAGACTGCCCAGGGATCCACGACCACAGGTTGAAAATGACTGCTCCAGAAAGCATGTTACAATTTTGTTTTTTATATAACCATTTTCAATATGCTTGCTTACTTATCAAAGAACAGAGATTCAAATGACAGTAAACTTATTCTTGTTTTCACTACAAATCTATCTAAGTGCTGTGTGTTAAGCAGAGTGGTAATCTTGAGCTGAATCTAATAAGCTAGTGTGTACTATCCCCTTGGGAGTAGGGATCAGAGTTCTGAGAGTGTTCAATGGACCAGAGGCTCGGCACTCCAGAGGGACGCTTGGAGGACTCGGACTTGGGCACCCACCAATGTCCATCTGAAAAAAAATCAAAGCTGGAAGAGAACATACCTACCCCTGCTAGCACATGACATCAGCGTTCATTAGTCTGTATTGTCTGCCTCTGGGTTCCCAGGAGAAATGTAAGGGGGGGGGGGGGGAGGGCTGCTCTGGACATCGAAAGCCCTACATGGTGTGGGACCTGCCCATTTGAGAGATCACCATTCTTGCAGTGTGAGACTGTCACCACTGGGATCAGCAGAGGGGCTTATGATAGAGCCTTCTCATCTTTAAAATGGAGGGGGCTGCTGAGTGGGCTTTGTTTGTGGTTGCCCTACTCTTCGGAATTCACCCTCCCTCTTGCTTTGAACTAGCGCAAATTTAGGTTACTGTCAGAGACCAAGACCCCACTGTGGTAGTCATTTGTCTTTAGTTATATCCCAGGCACTTTTTCTTTTTCGTTGTTTTTGTTGTTGTTGTTGTTGTTGGAGTGGAGGAAAACATTTGAAAGTTGGCTTTGGTGGTGGATGGGGTATTTTCAGTGAGTACTTGTTTGGCTGGTACATTTTGTTACATAGTGAAGATTACCCATTAGATTTGTTCTTGTTGCATGGTTTATGTTTTTAATAATCATTAAAAAGGGACCATGAAACTTACATAAGTACTTTATTTACACATCAAAATCAAATAATCTTCCTTTTGTACCTCCCAGCCAAGGGATTGCTGCTCTAACAGAGGAAGATGCTCCCCTTGATAGTGTATTTAGTGTATCACTAGTTTCTTTTGTATGTGACAAAATAGAGTAGATTACCAGCAGATTACACAACTGTATGATTTGTTCAGTTACAGAACTGAATCCAACACATGAAATCTATAATGAACACCCACAGAGTGGATGCAAATTTTTTAATTAATTAATTAATTTATTTTTAAAAAGAACCACACATAATGACCATGCAACAGGTGAAACTGGTAAGGGAAAAAAATACAGCAAGGAATGCAAATCCTACTTCTGACTTTGGTTTATGACAAACTTCACAGTTGCTTGGTTGTGTGATTTCTGTGTTAAATCCTTTACCCGCGTAAAGGTAGGCCCTTGAGTAAATTGCAGTTTTGTTTTGTTTTTAAAATTCATGGCAGCGTCCAGGTAATGTAGTATTCTTCTACAGGCTATACACAGAGAATGCAGTCAGTGAACGGTAACTGCTGCATTCCTTTGCATAAAACTGGCCACCCCCCGCAAAAATAGGTGCGATTTTTCCAACATCAGGAGATCAGCACAAGCCTCCCCACTGTTGGAAAAATTGCGGCAGTGTAGAGAGGCTCCACAGCCAGTTCTGAAACATTTTCCTTTTAAAGCCCCAAGCACTGTACAATATTGCCTCTGTGAATCAGCCAGCATACAAATCTAAATACTTCAGAGTGCAGAACACATGGGTACATCTGCTTCGGTCCAACTTCAAGTCCCAAGCAGAATTTGGCAGAAAGTTTGCATCTCTAAAGCTCTGATCATGCTGCGGCAATTTTAACTCCACTCTACATACTGTATGGGGCTTCTCAATGCTAACTGGGTTACATTTTTCTTGTTACATTTCAGGAAACAGGTGCTTATTTATATTTTCAAAAATTCACTAATCTAATGCTCTGAGCAGGGGTTCTCAACCTTTTCTTTTGAGGCCCCCCAACATGTTATGAAAACTCCACAGCCCACCTGTGCCAAAATAACTGGTTTTCTGCATACAAAATCTAGGGCTTGCATTAGGGGGGGCAAGAAGGGCAATTGCTGGGGTCCCATGCCAAAGGAGTCCCTGCAAAGTTACATTGCTCAGGCTTTGGCTTCAGCCACAGGTGGCGGGGCTCAAAGCCCTGGGCTTCAGCCCCATTCGGTGAGGCTTTGGCTTTCTGCCCTGGGCCCCAGCAAGTCTAGTGCTGGTACTGATGGGTGGACCCCGTGAAACCTGCTCGCAGCCCCCCGCCGGGGGCCCTGGACCCCTGGTTGAGAACCACTGCTATGGAGGACAAGTACATTAATAACAACAAATCTTACAAATAAATCAATACACTATGAATTCGTCTCACTTCAAAATTATCTCAGTAATAAATTCCACTTAGAAATTGAGTTAGGCCTGCAGATCAGACAAATATCTTGTTGATCCAAGAGGAGGAAAGCAATTTCTGTTGAGCAGTGCTTTACTGAAAAAATCCCTGACTGTAGGCCCCTTGTCATTAAATCAGGAACTCCAAGCTCTCTTTGCCTGTTAGGAAGGACTCTAAAGTGAGAAAAGACTTCTAGATCTTTTCATCACCCTGGTGGGTCTCAAAATGCATTCTATGAAGTTAGTTTGCCCACATTAGTGCCAACCCCAATATGAAAGGGCCCTAGCCACATCTGGGTCTTCAAGTGTTGGCAATTCAACAGAGATCAGTAGGGACTGCCACACAGAGGTCACTACACACCTTTTATATGCACCACAGATTAGACAATCTGGCTTGGCAGATGCAGCTTTAAATGCAAGGTTCTAGGCACAGAAGTCCATTCATTCAAATCTTCCCACTCCACAGCCTGGAGTGTTGCTACATATAATCTATACATCCAAATCAGAGGACCTGGTGAGCAGAGAAAGTACATATACCTATAAATTGTAGTCCCTACCTATAAATTATTGTTGTTCATATAAAACAATCTGAAAGCCTGAATCTCCTGTGGTTTTTAAAACTTTTGGGTACATCACTGACATGTTCTGCAAGTTCTCTTGTTTCAGTTCATAAATAATTTTAAGTTAGCTAAGGGAAAAACTCCCTAGTATTCCCTACTGAAAACTAAAGCAGCTCCTCTTACTAGGAAGGAAAAGCTTCAACAGCTGTTTGCCTACTTATCATAACAAGCAGTAAACAACAAGTCAGTCCAGACTGGAGAACATGATCAAGAGAAAACCAGTTTACAGAGAGGGGAGAAATTACCTTGCTACCAAAGTCAAGAACCAAAGAACGATCTATGAAACACAGCATACAGTACTGGTCACCATATAGTGGAAAGGAAAATACTACCTGGAGAGTGTGCAGCAATAAAGATGCTACATTTGAACAATTTAAACAGAGGAAAGTTTAAAGAGTCAGGTTATTCATCTGGCAGTCTCATTTTCTTATGGACAGAAGTTTTCAAAATTATTAAGATGATGTACATAATTTTTCACATTCGAGTTTCAAAGTTAAGACCAATTTCCAAATAGAAAACTAGGAACAAAAAAACTTGGTCAGAAAGAAGGTAAAACAAAAAACAAAACAAAAAATGCATGGAACACATGAAATAAGAGAAGGGGGAATAAGACATTTAGTCAGCATAAATTGACATTTAGTCAGACAACTCAGCTTTTAGAAAAGGGAGAAGAATGAATATAGTGAAAAAGCAGAAAACTGAGGTTATAATGAACTAAAAAAAAGTCAAGCATGCTGGCTTGGATTATTTTTTTCTTGCTTTTTACAGAGTGGGAAATGGGCCTTGTTTTTAGTTAGGATGAAGGAGAAAGACTTACAAGAAAGGACTGCTAGCTTCTCAACTCTCCAGGCACTCATAGGCCTTGTCTAGATGAGGAAAAAGATTCATTTTTTATTTTAAAAATGTGCTAGGTATTATATTTTAAGTAGTGTTTAGAAGTATGTTAGCACTTAGTGTAGACAGGTTTTAAACCTTTTAAAATGTGTTAGCAGGCCTCTTTCAATCAATTTCTTTAACCTTACGAAATAAGAAAATTCTCTGAGTAAAATCCTAGAAAGTGGAAATTTTGACCACTTCATTGGTTAACTTTGAAAACAAAGCCACAGTCCTTTGGGGATTGGTCCTGCTTTGTGCAGGGGGTTGGACTAGATGACCTTCTGAGGTCCCTTCCAACCCTGATATTCTATGATTCTATGTAATGAGAAAAAAAACAATTAATTTCCTATATAGTCTATCTACTATAGATAAACCTTGTACAGTCTCTAGAAGAATTCTGCCTTATAGTCACATAAGCCATTTATTAGGGGTTCATGGAGTTTACATTCCTTGGATGACCTGGATAAAGTCTAATTCCTTTCACAACCTTTAGAATTCTGAAGCATGTCTGACACAAAACAGAAACTGCAACAAAAACCAAATCAGGTTATAGTGTTATCCATCATGCCAAGCAACTTAAGGCAAATCACAAAGTAAGTTGCACAACAGGAGCTTATTAATCAGTAAAACCCTGAGGGCTCTATTTACCACAAAATTAATTTTCTGTGGAATCTGTTGGAGACTTTGCAGGGATTACCTGTTTGACACTCATGACAACTAATCCTACTTCAGTAAAATTCCAAGCTCAGGCTGTAAAGAACAGATTTTCCAGTTGGGGCAACACCCCTTTCCTTGAAGAGCTTCAAGCTATGCCTCCAAAGACGACATATGGAGTGTGGCACACACACAAAATCAGGTTCATATAACTGAACATGCTTGGATAGAGAACGTTATTAATAAGAGAAAAAGCTTACTGCCCTAGTGACGCCATTGCTGAAACACAAGTCAACATTCTGCTGAATACACAAGCTCATTCTTGCACCTCATACTGCACTCTAAACTCTTCCTGTGAATTACAGTTTTCACCCAGCACAGAGGGCCAAGTACATTGGAGCATGAGAGGGTAAAATAAGTGACACATACAGGGTTTCATAGAATCATCATAGAATCATAGAATCTCAGGGTTGGAAGGGACCTCAGGAGGTCATCTAGTCCAACCCCCTGCTCAAAGCAGGACCAAACCCAACTAAATCAGCCCAGCCAGGGCTTTGTCAAGCCTGACCTTAAAAACCTCTAAGGAAGGAGATTCCACTACCTCCCTAGGTAACCCATTCCAGTTCTTCACCACCCTACTAGTGAAAAAGTTTTTCCTAATGTCCAACCTAAACCTCCCCCTCTGCAACTTGAGACCATTACTCCTTGTTCTGTCATCTTCTATCACTGAGAACAGTCTAGATCCATCCTCTTTGGAACCCCCTTTCAGGTAGTTGAAAGCAGCTATCAAATCGCCCCTCATTCTTCTCTTCTGCAGACTAAACAATCCCAGTTCCCTCAGCCTCTCCTCGTAAGTCATGTGCTCCAGCCCCCTAATCATTTTTGTTGCCCTCCGCTGGACTCTCTCCAATTTATCCACATCCTTCTTGTAGTGTGGGGCCCAAAACTGGACACAGTACTCCAAATGAGGCCTCACCAGTGCTGAGTAGAGGGGAATGATCACATCCCTCGATCTGCTGGAAATGCCCCTACTTATACAACCCAAAATGCCATTAGCCTTCTTGGCAACAAGGGCACACTGTTGACTCATATTCAGCTTTTCGTCCACCGTAACCCCTAGGTCCTTTTCTGCAGAACTGCTGCCCAGCCATTCGGTCCCTAGTCTATAGCAGTGCATGGGATTCTTTCGTCCTAAATGCAGGACTCTGCACTTGTCCTTGTTGAACCTCATCATATTTCTTTTGGCCCAATCCTCTAATTTGTCTAGGTCCCTCTGTATCCTATCCCTACCCTCCAGCGTATCAACCACTCCTCCCAGTTTAGTGTCATCTGCAAACTTGCTAAGGGTGCAGTCCACACCATCTTCCAGATCGTTAATGAAGATATTGAATAAAACCGGCCCCAGCACCGACCCTTGGGGCACTCCACTTGATACCGGCTGCCAACTAGACAAGGAACCATTGATCACTACCCGTTTTATACAGTTCTGTACTGAAAACCAAACAGTGAATGCTGGCTGAAATTCACATCGGTCTGAATCACCTGCCATAATACTACAGGGGCTGCTATTATAACGTCAGCATTTACAGACAGTTACCACACCACAGAAGCTGAAGTTATTCAATTATTCCCTATTCTAAGTGTAGGAAAATAATTCAGTTTTATCATATTGCAGACTGTTCTCCTATATAGTCTATCTACTATACATTCCCTTGTATAGCCTAGAAGAAGTTTCTCTTATGGTCACATTAGCTATTTATTCAGGGTTCATGGAGTTTACCCTCTCCCCCGTTTCTTTCTGGGGCAAGACACTAAACCAGATGGTGTCAGTATGTAGCAAAAGGAGAGTGACACCAGAACCATGTGAAGCCTTAAAAATCTGTCCACCCATGTCTCCCTGAAACTCTGGGCAGAATACCAGAGAAAAATGAACTTTATCTGATATAAACCATGTACGTCACAGGACTTTCAGTAGAATTTACGGAGCATGCTTTCATTTAGCAAGCACTGCCATCGAGAGCACCAGTACAGGACATGTTGCTGCTAGTAGTATATGTTCTAATACCAAGAGCAGGGCCGTCCCTGTGGGGGTGGGAGGGGGGGAGGAGAAGAGAGAACATAGGTGCCAAGTTTCTATCTGCTGGGGGGTGCTCCCCCTGGCTCTGCCCAGGCCCCACCCCCATTCCACCCCTTCCCCCAAGGCCCCACCTCTTCCCCGCCCGGTTCGGCCCCCTTCCCCCGAGCACACTGAGCCCTTGCTCCTCTCCCCTCCCCCTCAGCGCCTCCAGATGCAGCAAAACAGCTGATCGGTGGTAGGCGCTGGGAGGGAGGGCGAGGTGCTGATCGGCGGGGCCTGCCGACGGGCAGGAGGCACTGGGGAGAGAGGAGGCTCCTCCTTGCCAACCCCCGCCCGCCCGTTGCCTCACCTCCACGCCCGCCTCCTCACGAAGCGCAGGGCCCCCCAAAGCATGGGGCCCAGGGTGGTTGCCCCAATTTGCCATACTCTAGGGATGGCTCTGACCAAGAGCAAAGAAAACAACACAAAAGGGAGCTGAATGGAGTAACAATTTACTTTAAGTGACCCTGATATTTCATATATTCAAAGGCTTAATATTACAAAAGATAGTTCAGTTTCCTCTTCCCAAGAATGGGGTTTGAAATATTGTATTAGTCCTCTCTGGAATGGAATTCAGTGTCATGTAATGCATCCTTAGCAATGTTTGGCTTGTGCGCATTTCCACTGTCTGGATATTTAAAACCCAAGACCGCCATCGATCAAGAATGTGAAAGGCAACCAAAGCATCTCTCTCTGGTATGTCGTTTATTCCCAGTTGCTGCAAGAACATTTGCTTTGCAATGCCAGTCCAAAGCAAGGCAGCCTATCACAAACCATGACATATAACCAGCCCTCCTGTTTATCCTCTTAAAAAAAAAAAAAAAAAGCTCTACTACTAATATTGCCAGACTTGAAGTAATCTTTGTGTATCAAGAAAGGAAAGAAGAAATCTAAATGATGGTAGTTTAGAATTGCTGCAATTTCTTATAGTTAGGAATGAAGCCCAATGCCCCAAGGGAACAACAACTGTTACAGAATGCAGCAGGTTGCCTGCTCACCAGCACAGATTACCAGAAACATATCACCCTGATTCATTACTCACTGCATTTGGCTTCCCATTAAGCAGCATCTAGTTGAAAGCTGCTATACTAATTTTCAGAGACCTGTTTGGTACTGGAGCTAGCTACCTAAGATATCTCTTCTTCCATGACAATGACCTCACACAACAGCAGCTTCATTCAACTAGGAAAAAAAAAAGCTGACAAAAAGGGTAAGACTTATTCACACAGCAATTGCACCGAGACTGGATTCCATGGCCAGAGAAAAGAAGAATGACCACCACCCTTGCTGCATTCAGAACTAAACAGATAAATCAGCTCAAGCCTACTACTGGCCAATGTCAAATTTCAAATTCCTGAGCAAGTTCATAAAGAAGCCAGCCAAAGGCCAATTACAAGCTCATCTAATTGAAGCTAACGTTCTAGACCTGGAATAATCTGGATTCAGACCAGGATAAGGAATTGAAACCACTTTAGTGGCACTGATGGATGATCTCCTCCTGCCAGTGGATAGAGGGCAGACATTCATTCTCATCCTCCTGGACTTCTTGCAGCTTTCACCTGAGAGAAATGGCAAAAGTCCAGGGTAATGTGCTAAAATGGTATGAGCCCCTCCTGGAGGGACACACCCAATTCCCAAGGATGGGAAACTGCACCTCTACCTCAAGCCCCCTCACTTGTAGAATCCCACAAGGATAAATTTTTTTCACCAGTCCTATTCAATATCTACATGCAACTACTAGGGGAACTGATTAGACATGAATTCAAGTGCCAGCATACACAGATGACACAAAGCTCTGCTTATCCTTCACCACACCACTACTACTAAGATAGCCCAATGCCTGCACAAGACCAGCTCATGGATGAACAGCGGCTGGTTGAAGCTGAACCAGAATAAGAGAGATAATGATGGTGGGCAAAGCATTTTGAGAAATTTGCCACCATTATATGATCTCCTTTGGTTGAAGGTACACACCCATGTCTGATCAATCTGGTCAGTGGTTTAGGAGTAGTCTTCGATTCCTTGTTGACACAAAGCTCTCACATAGCAATATCCGCAAGTAACACTTGCCATCATCTCTGGTTGGCTTGCAGACTCCATTGCATCCTTGCAAATCATGGCCTCGCCTTGGTTATTCACACCTTTGCATTGCTGTAGTATGGCAGGGAAGTGACAACAGACCTGCGTATGAAGCCTTCTGCACTTAGGAAATTCCCAACTAGTACAGAATACTCAAGTGCGTCTCCTCAGCAACGTGGGCTACCGCGAGCACGTCAGACCTGTCCTCCTCTCTCTACACTGGCTTCCCATAGGATATTGAATCAAGTTCAAGGTCTCAGGCTTTATCTTCAAGGCTCTCCATTGCCTAGGCCCGGGATACCTAAAGCTCTGGGATGAAGACCATGGTTGATAACTTTGTTCCTCTGACACTAGGGAATTCTCTACAATAAGGGTAAATCTCATCTGTGCAGGACAAAGAACTTTCTTGGGGGCTGGTTTGAGACTGTGAAATGAAGTCTCCTCGAAACTAAGGACTATCACAAACCTCTACACCTTCTGCTCCAAATGCAAAGTGCATTTCTTTGACCTTGTCCTCTCCAACGTAAATACACAGCAACATGTATATTTTTAAAAAAATTCTAACGTCCTACCAAAACAAGAGAAGCAAACCTCTCTTCCATTTAGCTTCCCACTAATAACCCTCTAAATACAGTAGCATCTTCTCATTTTATATATATATTTTTTTCAATCAATATCATCTGGTTTTATTGCACCCAAGTGTGTGCTGTTCTTGATGCTGTCCTTGTAGTGTTTTCTGGGATGGCCTTGATGGTCTTTGTGCCAATTCTCCATAGAAATTTTTTCTGGGGAGTTGATACTCAGGCATCCTAATGATGTATCCAACCCAACATAGCTGGGTTTTATCAGCATGGCCTTGATGCTTATGGCATTTGACTTTTGAAGAACCTCCAGGTTGGTTATTTTGTTCTGCCAGCGGATCCCCATAATGGCGCGCAGAGACCGCATATGGAAGGCCTCTAGCTGTTTGATATGCCATTTGTATGGTGTCCACGTCTCACAGCCATAGAGGAGAGATGTGAGCACAAAAGAATTATAAAGTTTTATTTTTGTTGAGAGGGTTATCTTGTGGGATTTCAGGACTTTGTTACGTAACTTTCCTAATGACTGAGCAGCTTTCTGTATCCTGTTCGTGATCTCTTTGTCAAGAGGTCCATCATGGGAGATGTTGCTGCCGAAATAGGTAAAACTGTCAACTTGCTTTAGTTGGTTTCCACTAATGGATATGCTAGGGGATATGGCATAGAGCGGTAAAGAAGATTGGTGCAACACCATAGTTTTCTCCAGGCTGATTGTGAGGCCAAACAATATTGATGCGTCACCGAAGCAATCTACGATGCACTGGAGATCTCCCTGTGTGTGTGCTAGGAGGGCACAATCATCCGCAAAGAGTGTTTCTCTTGGTAGTAGTTCTGTTACTTTGTTTTTGCTTTAAGCCTTGTAAGACTGAAGACTGAGTCGTTGTGTCTGTATCTGATGTACATGCCTCTGTTGAGCCCATCTGTAGCATGGTTGAGAACTTGGGTGAAGAACAGGTTGAACAGTACAGCGGCAAGGCCACAGCCTTTTTTGACTCCATTTGAAATGGGAAAGAAGTCAGTGAGATCTCCATTAAAAAGTACCTGACCTTGCATCCCCTCATGAAATAAACAAATGATCTTTACCAGTTTTGGTGGGCAACCAAGTTTGCTGAGGATCATCCATAATCCTTCTCTACTGATTGTATCAAATGCTTTTGTCAGATAGATGAAAACACTGAACAGATTCATGTTTTGTTCGATACATTTTTCTTGTATTTGCCTGATACTGAAAATCATGTCTATGGTGCTATGACCAGGTCTGAATATGCACTGAGTCTCACGTAGATTGGCTTCTGAAACAGATGAAATCAGTCAGTTCAAAAGGACGCAAGCAAAGATTTTTCCAGCGACAAATAGGAGAGATATTCCATGGTAGTTATCACAGACCATTTTGCTGCCTTTATTTTTAAGTAAAGGAATAATTGTGGCATCTTTGAAGTCTTGTGGCATTTCTTCACTGTCCCAGATGTTAGTAAGCATCTTCTGGAGTGTTACCACCACTTTTTGGACCCGCAGATTTATATATTTCTGCCAGTATTCCATCTCTGCCCGAGGACTTTCCTGAGCTCATCAAACTGATAGCCTTTTCTATTTCTTCAAGTGAGGGTGGTGAGTCAAGGTGGTGCTAAATAGGCATTTGAGGTATCTGATTAATAGCACTTGTTTCAACTGAGGATGGTCCGTTCAGTAGTTGGCTGAAATGTTAAACCCATCTCTGTTCCAGTAAGGGTGGCAATACCATACCTTCCTACCCTTACTTCTGCGGTGCTGCTGGTGGCGGCTCTGCCTTCTGAGCTGGGCTCCTGGCCAGCAGCCACCACTCTCCAGCTGCCCAGCTCTGAAGGCAGTTCTGACTGCCGCCGCCAGCAGCAGTGAAGTAGTAAAGGTAGCAATACCGCAAACCCCCCCTTACAATAAACTTGCCAACACCCCATGACTCCTTTTTGGGTCAGGACTCCTACAGTTACAACACTGAAATTAGGATTTAAATAGCTGAAATCCTGAAATGTATGATTTTTTAAATCCCATGATTGTGAAATTGACCAAAATGGACCATGAATTTGGTAGGGCCCTAACTATATGTCATTTAATGCCAATAGTTGCACCGCATTTATCTCAATATCACCTTTACTTCAAGCAAGCCTGGATTTAGTACTGGGCCACCTGAAAAAACCATGACATGGATCTGGAAATGGTATATTTCCTGACTCCTACCTTCAGAGGTTTTCCAGCGTTTCCACAGATCCTCAATGGTGATATGTTTGTCTTCTCTGTGCAGATGGCTGTGTTTATTGGAAGCATCTTTATATTTCATGTCTTCTCTGATAAACTGAGGAAGATAAGAAAGTTTGATTAAATTTTAACAGTAAACAAGCCCAGTTCTTAACAGGGAAACTGGAAGTAGATCAGTAGAGATGCTTTTTGCATCTGCCCTGTACAAATGGCACAATTTAGTTAAGCCTCTAAAGCAGTCAACCTACATAATTAATTCAACATTCTTATAAATTTTGAATTGGAATGTAATAAACCCTGGGAAAACAATGTTGCACTTGTGAGGCTATTAGTCAAATTGAAGTGTGTGGTTAACGTACTCCAAAGATTAACAGCTAGTCACCACAAACATCCCAAACAAGTTGTATCTTATGCTTTTATATTCTATGGACATTCACCTGTCTGAAGGCAAGCCCACATGATAGGGTTTGAAAGTGTGCCAGTGCTTATAAATCAGCAGTTATTTGTCCATCTTGAATCCCACTATACCAGTTAAATGAAACTAATAGTTAGCTTTCTCCCACTCCTCAAAGACTTATGACTAGACACCAAAGATCACGTTCTGCCTCATTAAATCTAGTTGTTAACATACAATTCATCTTCAGCCTTGGGTTTGTTTATTTTATTGTGATGCATGATCAAGAGAATGGTTATATTCCACACACATAAATAGTACATAGTAAACCTACAATTTGCAATAATGTATGGGAAGCCTTTGGCAAAATCCTAACATGTGAATGTTAATAAGCACATAAAAATTGTTAAAAAGTGGGATCCTATGTATCAGTGTATTTTGCTCATTTATGTGTACCACAGTCATTTAGTTTAATACTTCAAAGTCACTAGTAAATAGGTACTAAAAACGTTTACCAGACATGTACAACCAAGAAAAATTAAGGTGAGGGCTGTTGTGATAATTTGGCGTACAAGTTTACCCTAATTGTAGGCTCAATTGTAAAAAGTATATGAAAGTTCATAAAACATTACAATAATCGATAATAAATGCTGGTGGGAACATGTATGAAAGGGAGACAGAAAAACTAAATTAGTCAAAACAAGAAGAGCCAAGTTAATATGATTCAAGGACTATGTTAAAATCATGCTTGGTAAAAACAGATGACGTGAAATCTGAAATTAATGAGCCAAAATTGCTGTGTTGGATATTAAATCTAATTGGTGCACAAAACAATGCGGGGACGGGCTATTCCAACCATTGTTCCCTTAATGGGTCCTTAAAGAAAGACTCGGGAGGGGGAGGGGGAAGAACAGAGAGACCACTGAAGCAAGCTTCACCATCACGGCTGTCACCACCACTATATCCTGGGAGCCCAGGCCTTCATTCCCTGTGATCCTGAAAGATGCCCTGACCAGACTGGGCCAGAGAGAGATATCCAGATGACATCAGGACCCCTACCACAAGGGTAGTCTTATTTTTTGTCAAGGTCCAAAGTTCTTGGTCAAGGTATAGTCAAGGTCCAGAATTTAGAGAAAATAATTTTTAAAAAAATGATAAGTAAATTAAAAGATTTCAAGGTCTGTTCAAAAGCACGTGACAGTCCGGATTTGGCATGCGGTCCGCCTATTGACTACCTCTGGTCTACCAGATCCAGCTGAATCCCAATCAGCAGCTATCATGAAACGGGATCAGATTTTAACATCAGCAGATATAACAGCTCTAGCCCATCTCAAAATAACTTCTCTTTTCCACAAAAAGATGAGCTATTATCATCTTTGATATCATCTAGGAAAGTCAAACAAAGGGGGTTGTCCCTCTGAAAACTCTCTCTAGCTAAAGGGAAAGGGAACAAGAAATGCTATTAAAATGAAAGCGATACTTTATACCTGACATTTCAAACACTGTTTCTCCTTCTTTTCTTTATCTTTAATAAAAGGTTTAAAGGATTTTTAGTGGTGTCTGCGCCATGGTACCAAGCAGGCTGACATCTCTGTATAACAAACCCCGGACTGTAACATTGTTTAATGCTGGACAATGACTGGGTTATGTTAACACCTTAGGCCCATATATTCAATCTTAGGGCATGTCTTCACTAGCAACGTTAAAGCGCTGCCGTGGCTGTGTACTCGCGGCACCAGCGCTGGGAGAGAGCTCTCCCAGCACTATAAAAAACCCATCTCGACAAGGAGAATAGCTCCCAGCGCTGGTGCACTGTCTACACTGGCACTTTACAGCGCTGAAACTTGCAGCGCTCATGGGGGTGTTTTTCAAAACCTGAGCGAGAAAGTTGCAGCGCTGTAAAGTGACAGTGTAGACAAGCCCTAAATTAATTCAGCAAGACTGGCAGCAATGTCCTAGTGAAAACCCCTGCTGGCTCCAGTGCATTCTGGGTGCCCTAGGGAAGGAAATGAGCTACATCCACTCCAGTTCCTCCCAGCAGCTAGGCGGGGGAGAGCGGAAGAGGACCAGGTTCTAATAGCTCATGATTGGCCAGGGTTAGCAGAGGCCATCACTGATCCTCCAAGCTCTTTGGCTGGTTCCAGAGTAAGGGCCCAGACACCATTGCTGCTGCTTTAGGGATGGTGGGGAGACGGGATGCCTCTGAGCTGCCCTTTTCTTCCTCTCTTGCACCACCTCTTTTTCTGTGTGTGGAATGACGACAGTGCTCAAGTTTAACAAGCCTGTGCGTGAAAGGGAGTGAAAATGGAAGGAGGTGAACAGTGAGGGGTGGGGTGAAGGTGGCAGCAAGTGTGAGGTATGGAATGGATGAAGGGAATAATGAAAGGACAAGATGGAATGAGGGAAGAGATAGAGTAAGATGGCAAAACATGGGAGTCAGAGGGTATGTTCATCAGGTTGAAATCGGAGTTGCCAGCCCCACTTCTTTGAAACGGGTTCCTGTGTATGCGGGTCCCTGCCAACATCACCCTGGCAGACAATTCTTGGGGGGTGGGAGGGGAGGCCTCACTACTGACACCTCAAAGCTATATTGAGGTGGTGAGTACTCCGCACAGTCCTCTTGTGCAGTATGTCCTCTGCTCAGTTGGGTGCAGGCAGAGTCCTCCTTTCTTCACGGTAAGACCAGTTCTTCATGGGGGCACCACTAAAACCCCAAGCAGGGGACAAGAGGGAAACAACACAGTGCAGGGCAGCAGGGCTGTGGCGCAATGAGGTGCCCAAGGGAGGGTGTGCCTGGGCATCTCAAATTCCTTTAATCTGGCCCTGGGGAAAGAATCTCTCATTTAAGCCCTTTGTACAAGGGCCCAGTCTGCCCACTTTTACCCTGAGACCAACACTTCTGGAGGGAGAAAAGAAATCAGGAGAAAGATACAAACACAAGGCAGCAGCGCTTTGCAAGAAGATACAATGTAGAATGGGAGAAAAGGAGGTCTATGACAGGAGCAATTGCCAGCAAGCAATTTCCCAGTGTAAATTCCTGCTCTGACATCCTACAAAGAGAAATGGAGTCAAAGACAAACATAACTGAGGTTGCATGCAGGGAAAGGTTTTCCTCTGGGGTGGAGGTCAATTGCCATATCTCATTGTAGGAACAAGCAAACATCTCAAGCTCTTCCACACTGGGGGATGATCTTGCATACCAGAATGATTATAGCCCTGCTGGACTTTGTCTCAACTCTTAGCTGTCCCCAACTCTGATCAGAGCTGTTCTGTATCCTTTGGTCCACTACGTAGCCTGTGAGAGAATCTGCCCCTTCGGTCCCTACAATCTTCACTTTTGGCCATACAGTTACTGTTTCCCGAAGGAATTCTTTCACTCCTATTATAGTTCCTCATTTGCCACACATCATGGTGACTTTTCCCTTCCCTATGCTTTCATGGTTCCTTTTAATATAGATGAGAGAATGGTGTTTGGAGAAAAAAATTAGGTTCATTAGGAACTTGGGAAGGTTTTGGGAAAGGAGGAGCCCACACAGGAAAGATGGGCTCCAACTAAACAAACGAAATCAGATTGCTGAACTGTAAAATTAAAAAGGTTGAAGAAAGGTTTTTAAACTGAGGACTGGGGGAAAGCCAACAGGTGCGAAGGTGCACATGGTTCAGAGAGGGACGTCCATTAGGGGAGGATTTATTAAAGGGGATACTGTATACCCTAGTAAAGAGGAGGGGATAGAAATTGATAAAGTACAGGCAGGAACTGAAGAGAAATAGACAAATGGGGGGGAAAAAAAGAGTCCCATTCAATAACATCACATGAAGGCAGATAACTAAATATTGACAAATTGTATAAGTGCTTGCATACAAATGCTAGAAGTCTAAGATGGATTAACTTTAGTGCCTGGTATTAAATGAGGATATTGATATAACAGGAATCACAGAAACTTAGTGGAATGATGATAATCTATGGGACACAGTAATATCAGGATACAAAATATGTAGGAATGACAGTAGGTCTTGCGGGTGGAGCACTGCCACTGTATGTGAAAGAAGGAAGGAATAGCACAGCAGTTTGAGCATTGGCCTGCTAAACCCAGGGTTGAGTGTTCAATCCTTGAGGGGGCCATTTAGGGATTTGGGGCAAAAATCTGTCTGGGGATTGGTCCTGCTTTGAGCAGGGGGTTGGACTAGATGACCTCCTAAGGTCCCTTCCAACCCTGATATTCTATGAATATAGTAAAAATCTTAAACGCCTCAACCTGTACCATAGAATATCTATGTATATAAATGTCATGCTTCAATAAGAGTATAGCTATCAGAATATACTACCATCGATCTGAACAGGAGGTTGAAATCACTGTGAAATGCTCAGGGAAATTAGAGCCTACAAAAGCAAACAACAACAGTGTGGGAATTTCAACTATCACTATTTTGACTGGGTACGTGTCACCTTTGCAGGATGTGATGCAGAGATAAAATTTCTGCACACCATGAATGACTGATGCCTGGAGCACCCAGTCCTGGAACCCACAATGTGAGAAGCAATTCTTGATTTAATCCTCAGTGGAGCACAGGATCTGGTCTAAGAATTGAACATTGCCAAACTGCTCGGCAACAACGACCATAATATAATTAATTTTAACATACTTGCAATGGGGGAAATACCAAAGAAACCCATCACTGTATCATTTAACTTAAAAAAGGGGAACTACACAAAAAAAGAGGAAGATAAATAAACAGAAATTAAAAAAGAACAGTCACAAGAGTGAAATCCCTGCAAGCTGCAGGGCAACTTTTAAACACTACCATAATAGAGATTCAAGCTACAAATATACCCAAAATTCAAAAACAGTAAGAGGATCAAAAGTATGCCACCAGGGCTAAACAAAGTAAAAGAGGCCAAAAGACATCCTTTAAAAATTAGAACTCAACTCCTACAGAGAAAAATAGGAAGGAGCATAAACTCTGGAAAGCCAAGGGTGAAACTAAACAGGAATTTATTTTTTTTAAGTGCATCAGAATCAGGTAGCCTGCCAAATCATCAATGGGGACAGTAGATGATCAAGGTGCTAAAAGACCACTCAAGGAAGACAAAGCCATCGCAGAGAAGCTAAATGAATTCTTTGCATTGGTCTTCACTGAACAGCACACGAGGGAGATTCTCACACCTGAGCCTCTCTTTTTAGGTGATAAATCTGAGAAAATGTCCCAGACTGAGGTGTCAATAGAGAACATTTTGGAACAAATTGATAAATTAAACAGTAATGAGTCACCAGGACCAGATGACATTCATCCGAGAGTTCTGAAGGAACTCAAATATGAAATTGCAGAACTGTGGCATGTAACCTATGGCTTAAATCAGCCTCTGTACCAGCTGACTGGCAGATAGCTAATGTGAAACCAGTTTTTAAAAAAGGTTCCAGAGTCGATCCGACTATTACAGGCCGGTAAGCCTAACTTCAGTACCAGGAAATTGCTTAAACTATAATAAGAGTCAATGTGGCTTTTGTAAAGGGAAATCATGCCTCACTAATCTATAAGAACTCTTTGAGGGGGGTCGTGGATAGAGTGATCCAGTCGATATAGTGTACTCCAACTTTCAGACAAGGTTCCTCACCAAAGGCTCTTAAGCAAAATAAGCAGTCATGAGATAAAAAGGAAGGTCCTCTCATGGATCAGTAACTGGTTAAAAGACAGGAAACGAAGCGTAAAATAAATGGCCAGTTTTCTCAATGGAGAGAGGTAAATAGCAGGGTCCCCCAAGGATTTGTACTGGGACCTGTGCCGTTCAACATATTCATAAATGATCTGAAACAAGGGGTGAACAGTGAGGTGACAAGGTTTGCACACAACACTAAATTATTCAAGGTACTTAAGTCCAAAGCTGACTGCAAAGAGTTAAAGGGATCTCACTAAACTGAGTGACTGGACAATGAAACGGCAGACAAAATTCAACATTGATAAATGCAAAATAATGCACATTGTAAAATAATCTCTACTATACACACAAAATGATGGGGTCTAAATTAGCTGTTATGACTCTAGAAAGATTTTGGAGTCGTCAGAGGAATAGTTCTCTGAAGAACTCAGCTCAATGTGCAGTAGTAAAAAAAAGCAGAACATTAGGAACATTAGTTGGGTTTGGTCCTGCTTTGAGCAGGGGGTTGGACTAGATGACCTCCTGAGGTCCCTTCCAACCCTGAGATTCTATGATTCTATGAACAAGATAGACAGTAAGACAGAAAATATTACAATGCCACTATATAAATACATGGTATGCCCACAGTCACCCCAAGTCAAAAAATATCTTAGAATTGGAAAAGGTGTAGAGAAGGGCAAAAAAAATTATTGGGGTTATGAAAAAGCTTCCTTATGAGGAGAGATTAAAAAGACTGGGACTTCAGTTTAAAAAAGAGGGGGATGTGATAGAAGTCTATAAAATCATGAATCTTGTGGAGAAAGTGAATAAGGAAGTGTTATTTACCCCTTCACATAATACAAGAATTAGGAGTCACCCAATGAAATTAATAGGAAGCAGGTTTAAAAAACAAACAAAAGGAAGTGTTTCTTTAAATAATGCACAGTCTACCTATGGAACTTGTTGCTGGGGATGCTGTGAAGACCAAAAATATAACTGGGTTCAAAAAAGAATTAGATAAGTTCATACAGGATAGGTCCATCATGGTTGTTAGCGAAGATGCAACCCATCGCTCTGGGTGTCCCTAAACCTCTGACTATGAGAAGCTGGGACTGGACAATAGGGAATGGGTCACTCAATAACTGCCTTGTTCTGTTCATTCCCTCTGAAACATCTGTCAGAGGATGTGATATTGGCCTAGATGGACCATTGGTCTGACCCAGCATGACTGTTCTTAGGCTCCTATGTTCTTACACGTCAGTCTCTCAGGATGGGGCACTTACTTGGGCTCCCCCTCTTGAGCAAGAGGACATGATCCCCTTCTGAATAGACAGCATCAGTTTGCTCGATCATTGATCCAACTTGTGGCCATGTGAAGCCCTGCTTCATCACAAGTTTTTGTCCTGTGCAACAGCTCAGATACAGAGACATACATAAAGCCAAAAGGAGACCAAATCCATTTCTATTTTCAGAATCTCTCTGCATAGGCTAATTGGAAGAGTTCACCTGTTGTTACTCCAGGTGGTCTTTTTATAGAAGAGCAACAAGGCTGCAGGTGAGTTCAACTGATACCAACTGATTCCCATCAAATGGAGCCTGAATTCTTTCATGTTTCAGCAGATATGCTCCACTCTGGCAGCACTGACTTCCCTTGATACCAAAGCACACAGGTGTTTGAATGGGACTTTTGTCCTCTTCGAAGAGTGCTGAGGAAGGTGAAGGAACACAAGGCAAGGATGACTGCTAAATCCCAAATCAAAATCCATAGCTATATTATGAATCAAAGGAAAAACTAAGTGCTTTTATTTTTAAAGCACAAAAGCCTACAGCAGTTTTATATTTAAGGAATAAAAGAAATGTTCTTTAGAAAAGCGCCATGCAGATAGAGAAAGTACCTAATGGCAGCTGCCTTCAGGAGCTGCTTCAGCATGAACTACACTAACCTCACTGACAGATTGTTTAACTTTTGCCTTTTCTTGACAACTTCTTAAGGACAGCTATCCTCTTGTGGAACCCTCCCTTTACAATCTTCTAATCCAACCCCCGTTTCCATGAGAAAAATACAGTGGTTGGTTAGACAAAAACGTAACCGTTGGTAAATGCTACAGAGAAAATAAACTGGCTTTAATGTGAAGGGTGTGCCTGCTTGGATAAATCCTCAGTTTTCCATTTGGGCTGTTTATTTCTTCGCCTAGGGTTAAAGGACTTCACATCAGTACTTACTCTCCCTGCCTTGCCTGCAGCAACCTTTGCTTTTATCTATTGTTTTGTAGTTTGCTTCTGCCTTGTGTGTTTAGTACTACTCCAATTTTCACCCACAAAATATAAACAGTTGATCTAAAGCGGACAAAGGCAGCTGCATGAGGAGTAAAGAGCTGCCTGGTATTGTGGCCTACTAAGATGCTATGTTCTGTTGCTGAGGGGTTTTTTTGTGCATGACATTGAGGAGGACAGATGGGTTTTTGAGAACTATTTTTAAAGTGTGGTTGACTAAAAAGCCACTGGGTGAGGAGCAGGGAGATAGAGATAAAGATCATGGTTTTTAAAGAGCCAGACTTTTAAAAATAAATTGCTTATAGGGATATTCTTACACACACTTTTAAAAATGAGAGAGTGAATTTACATGCATGTGTGTCAAGAACTAAGGTCACCATAAACTGTAGTTATTGAAAAATACAGAAGTTGGTCTCCCCAGCCAGTTCAATTTACTAAGAATACACCAGCACTGCATATCAATGTCACTCATCACAGCATGATTACTGAATACTTTACAGTATTATAGCCTTATAGACAAGTATGAATTAAGTTGAAAAATCTTATATCCTGGAATGGTTCCTGGTATTATCCAATTTTCAATACTTGGAGTGAAATAGCTGTGGGAGTATTACACCGACCTTTTTAAGTCACTGTGCCCACTACCTAGAGCAGAATATCCTCAGTTGTTTCTTGGTTGTTTTTTTTACATTAATTGCTCGGACCCGGAAATCTTGCTTTGCAACTGTCTATTAGCTTTATTCTGCATTGCATCTTTCATATAAACTTACATTCCAAGTCACTCTGCAGAATTAAATAACTAGAGAAAATAGCAGTATGATAAAAATTAAAAGGTAAGTGCGAGGGGAAATACACACACACATATATATTTAATTCATTCTCAGCTATGATTTGAAATGATACAGCAAACTGATCAGGTGCAAGAGATCTAGTAATTAAAAATGTGTGGAGGAAGGGAGCGGTCAGTCATTGCTAGACAAGAAGAGAGGAGAGAGTAAAGGTAGGAGACATATGCAAGGTCAGTTGGAGTAAAGGTCACTGAATTAAACAATTTTGAGAACAATTTTGAACTGGATACTAGAAAGAACAGAGAGCAAATGGAGATAGATGTTTGAGGTGAAGAGTGATGTTATCAGGCTACTTTGCATGTGACAGAACCAGACAACTCTCTACACTTCATGAAGCACTGAAATTTGGGGAGGTCTTATGGAAGGAAGTTGCATTACACAACCAGGGAATGGTAAATATTGAAGATGAGGATTTTAGAGATGGTACTGAGACAGTGACTTCAATAAGGAGATTTATACCTTGCCCAAAAATATGGAACTGGTGACAGGCACATCTGTAGATGACAGTGAAGGCAAGTGGAAGCTATCAGCTGAGAAGGGAAACAGATAAAGTTATGGTTGACATGAAATCGGTTTCTCAAATTTAGATTGGGAGGCTGGCCTGCAACTTTCACCAGTTCATGGGTTATGTTTTCTTTAGGAATTTAGCAGAAAATGCATGGAATGGTTCAGCAGTGCCCTGAAACAGATTATGGGTGCTATGACAGAGGAATAACGAGAAGATGCCCATGTCAAAGCCACATCTGCCTCTCTAGTAGCTAAATTTTTTCACCCATCTTAACCTGTTAGCCCTGATTTATTGAACAAACTCCATCTGAGTAAACATATTACCTATTTAAAGTGCTCTCTGTAATTTCAATTGAGGAAGTTCTCCCCCACCCACTTCCTCTCCTTTACAACACAGAGACTTGTGTGGCATTGCTAATGTGCAATCAGTGCTACACTCCAAACACAGAGATTGCTACATTTCAGTGCTTAACGAGCGATCCCAATAGAACAAGCATGCAGTTCTCTGGAAAACCTCCTTGAAAGGAAGGTGCTATATAGTTATTTGCACCTATATTCATGGCTGTAAATCTCCCACACAACTCCACAGATTTCACTTTTTTCCAAAAGCCCCACAATTCTTGATCTCCCCAAATAGCAGAGTCCCACTCAGGGAAAATAACCCAGAGGCAACAGCGAGTGGACTCTGCCACTGCTCCAATCAATTCAGTGAATGGATACCAAGGTGCGAGGCATCTTATAAATACACAGACAGCTGGAAATGATGGCCTGAGGAAGCTGTTAGGCCAGGAGCAGAATGTCTCTTCCAGCACCAAAGCCCAGCCACTCTGAGGAGGAGAGTTACCAATGATTTCTCTATTCCTCCGTATATATATCCACACAGAAAATCTGCCCCATAATCTAGGCACCTTTTACCAAAAAAAATTAAATACAGCAGCTGTTCTCCCCCACATAATCAAAGAATTAAAAACCCATCCTTCCCAAACATACTAGTCCTCAAACATACTAGTCTTACTTTGGCCTCAATGGCACTGCAAACTAGTGGCAAACCACACTAACCAAAAAAAAAAAAAAAAAAGCATTCTTGCCATTTCACTGACAAGACAAGCATTTAGGGCTCAAGCTCTATAGGCAGAGAATAGGAGAACTCTGTCCCCTCTGTGTCACCACTAAGCACGTTGTATAGCCAATCTTCAAAGTACCAGCAAACTGCTGATCTCCTAGGTTCTGGGAAACAGCTTCTTACTCCTTGTGTCACGAAGTTAAGCTTCCCCATCACTAGAAGCCCATCTTCCTTCACCCCCTGAATCCCTAATTCTGTGACTTCCACCTCTCTTCACAAGGCAGCCACCATTTGTATTGTCTGTTCCTGCCAGGTACCAAACTCCACAGATGAAGATCCAAGTGAACTAGATACAAGGAGGATCCATGGAAAAGGTGACAGGAGCAAGAGATCATGCAGAGCCCTCCATTTAAAATGGTCCACTAGCAAAAAATCTAAGCTAGAACACTCTCTTTATATTGCCTGCCCCTTCTGCCATAACCATAGCATATTGCCTCTGTATAAATCCATGGTACGCCCACATCTTGAATACTGAGTGCAGATGTGGTCGCCCATCTCAAAAAAAGTTATATTGGAATTGCAAAAGGTTCAGAAAAGGGCAACAAAATGATTAGGGGTATGGAACGGCTTCAGTATGAGGAGAGATTAATAAGACTGGGACTTTTCAGCTTGGAAAAGAGACAACTAAGGGGGGATATGATAGAGGTCGATAAAATCATGACTGGTGTGAAGAAAGTAAATAAGGAAGTGTTATTTTACTCCTTCTCATAACACAAGAACTAGGGGTCACCAAATGAAATTAATAGGCAACAGGTTTAAAACAAATAAAAAAGTAGTTCTTCACACAATGCAGTCAACCCGTGGAACTCTTTGCCAGAGGATGTTGTGAAGGCCAAGACTATAACAGGGTTTAAAAAAGAACTAGATAAATTCATGGAGGATAGGTCCATCAATGTCTATTATCCAGGATGGCAGGGATGGTGTCCCTAGCCTCTGTTTGTCAGAGGCTGGGAATGAGCGCCAGGGAATGGATCACTTGATGCTTACCTGTTCTGTTCATTCCCGCTGGGGCACCTGGCATTGGCCACTGTCGGAAGACAGGACACTGGACTAGATGGACCTTTGGTCTGACCCAGTATGTCCTTTCTTCTGTTCTTAATAAAAAGACTAAAATTCAAATAGCTACACATTCTTTTGGAAGGTAACCTTAGATCAAGAAATAAAGTAATCTGCAAAATCACTACACTCAGTGTCAGTACAGCAAAGTTTGATGGCAGTAATTTCTTCAGGCTGGTATATGGTTTCTAGTAAAATGAATACAGCAAGTCCTTCCTTCGAGAGCAAGTCCAAAGCAATCATTATATTGTATTATGAAATGTCCCTGTTCAATTCAATCAATATCTCAATTTTCAGTTTTCTTTTTCCAGGCACATTAATCCAATGTTACATATACTACCTAGCTGGTTTTCAGGACAGTGTAGTTTAAATGAAAAGTGCAATACTAAGAGTATGCTCAAATTTACAACTTGCTCAAAGGTATAAAAAGACAGCATTACATTTTAATCCTTAGCCTCTGAAAGACGTTATTAAAGTTCATTGGCGAATAGTTTTGAAAGTGTGCATGCATCTGTAAAGTCACATTGACTTCCTTAAATATTCTTTGTGCATCATGTACTAGTATGTGGGTTTCACATTTTACTACCATAATTCTCTCCATAAAGGGCATATTCTGTAATACATGAAAAACTATAATTTAGCAGTGTTTCAGAATTATTAAGTCAAGTTACTGAAATCTTCGAACTACTTTGCCTCCCTTTGCAATTCACTTCAGTATGGCTGTGTGAGATATTCTTTTAGTGTATTGCCAACAGTAAGAGAAGCTTTGCACAGCCTCGTTTTCTTTTACCAGTTAGCCCTTCTGGAAAAAACAGTATTAGATAATGATGGGGCAACACCACTGAACACATTTATAATCACATTAAGCACACGATTCTCTTCAGTACAAATATATTTAAACTGAAAGCTATACTTTACAAAGATACTGTTGTGTATTCTAGATCCCCTTAACTTCAAACTTCTCTTCTCATAGATTTGTCTCTCAGACCCCAGTAGAGGGCGGGTCTCTCCCCTTTAAGGTTTTAGAGGCAAAGCAGGGTCAGAACACCCTTTAACACCATAAATCCAACCTGCCAGGATGGACTCATGGTAAAACTCAAAAATACTACACACATACCACTTATGGTTAGTTATCTACACTTTCCAACAGGTCCCAAATACTTATCCAGAACTGCCTCTAGCAAACACCATCCTAAAACAAAGGCCTGCTGGACATGTTTCAGAAGAGAAATTTACAAGCAAGGGGTGACAAATTTCTAGTTTTCAAGGAAGAGCATGTCTGCAGTCCCTCAGACCACTAAGAGAAAATTCAACTAAAAAAGTATAAAGAGTAGAATATGGTGAAATTCCACCCTCTCCAGAAGGGCTTATACTCTGTTCTAATTATTATATTTCTTTAGAACATTTTAAAATGTTTGACTGTCACCTACCAGAAGCTGCATTTGAATACACTGTGGAAGGAAGGGGCGGGGAAATGAGAGAGAGAAAAACATGATCCACATTTAGGGTATTTTTATCCCTCTAATCAGCATTGGGCGATTGAAAGGTATGATTTTGTGAGACCTAAAATACCAACCAGCTGCCCAAGAAAACTAGTTTAATCGCTGCAGAAATTATTACATTTCAGGGGACTCAATCTTCAGAAACAAATACAAATCCAGGGAGCCAGCCTTGTAGAATTGAAGCCTACATTGTGGAGTGCAGATGTTAGACATTTTAGGGTCAGCATTCTCTCTCCGCTTCCTTAAGTTTCTCCAGTACCAAAACAGCTTAAATGGGCTATACTTTAAAGCCAGCTAGCATTGAGGAGGTTCTCTAGCACTAGGAAACCTGCAGTGCAACAAACAGAGAAAGTTAGCTGGCCTGTGCTAAGCCTAGCATAATGGGGTCCTGGTCTGTTGACTGGGACTTCTAGGTGCTACAGTAATACAAATCTAGGCCTTGTCTACACTTAAAGCAGTGTAGAGTACAGACACTGCATGCACCCCTAGGATGGGATATAAATAATGTAAACAGCGAGGCATGGATTAGATGAATGAAGACGCACCTGAATCCTGTGCGTATGTACCCTGTATGGCTCTCTGCATGCCCAAGCAGTGCCTAACACATCTACACTGCCTGCCAGAGCCTTTCCTTGCCACAGTGAAAGGCTCTGGCAGTTCCTGGCTGCTGGAGACTTTCACTGCCACAAGATGCTGCTGGAACCTTTCCCCGCTGCAGAAAAAGGCCCTAGCAGCAAGTAAAGGGCTTGGCAGCTTCCCGCTGCCAGGGCATTTCCCTGCTGCCAGAGCCTTTCACTATCACATTTGGCTATGCACCACAGTATGGACACAGCTTTTCAATTCAGCATGTAGCTACACATGCATGGCATGTAGGGTAAGTGTAGACAAGTAATTTTATAGTCTAAGCACTCCACTTATGTCAAACTCTTGCTCTGGGTTTGCCAAAGCAAGCTGGGTTATACACTTGTTTGGGTACCTTGCTCATGTTTCTGATGAGTAAGAATAGTACCATATACAGGAACTTTGAATATCCTTATGTTACTAGGCCAAAATGCAAAACTAGGCAAAACATTTTCATGGTGCATGTGCTCACATGAACTGCACTGTAATTACAGATAAGTCCCTGCATGAAATCCAACTCTTGCTTTCCTTTCACTTTAAATTATATGCAAAGGGAGAAAACGTTTGCAGCCTTTATTCTTCTGATGTATCAAGGAGACCTAAATGGTTTGTCTACAATAAAGTTGGATGGGGGAGGAGAGATTTTAATTTTCTCACTAGAAATATCAGTTCTACATTCCTTGTTTTTTCCAGAGGACTCATTAGATTATAACAATCTGAGAAAACAAAATCTGAGCAAGGCTAAGAGAAATTTAGTTGGACTAATTAAAGATTTTGTGTTTTTGCTAAACAGCAAATGCTCAGTACTGAATAGGGCTCCCGTACTGAAGAAGTTCAGGACATCTATCCCCTCATTAAAAGACTTAAAACGTTCCTGCCCATGTTCTCTAGTCCTCCAAGAAGACCTCCATCACAAACAGGCAGCTCAGCACCAAGTGCTGCTAAATATTACAAGGTTAAGAACAAAATGTGCATATGGAAGGAGAGTGAGGAAAAGGACAGATTTCTGCTGTGTTGTGGGAAGAAGGAGATGCAGGAGTCTTCCAGCCTGGACACGCAAAGTGAAGTAAGTGTCAAAGAAGATCCCCCAGCTAGGGGCTGGGATGAAAAGAGAATAGTGATGTGTGTGGCTGACAGGAATAGAGAATGGGGGGAGTGCAAAAAGGTTTAGGAGGAAAGAGTAGAAGCTCAGTTTCAGCCATGTTAGCTCCAAATGGTCAGTGAATCCTCTAAAAAGAAAGGTTATAGCCTTTAAAAAGAAAGGTTAGCATAAAATGTAGGACTGGCCAGAGTGACACAGATCAGATGTAGGTAGGTGACTCTTAAATCTACCAACACAAAGACAGAAACTATGCAAGTGAAAGAAGTCACCCAAGGACAAGACGTAGAGGAACGGGGGTGGGGGAGTGGAGGAGCACTTTGTGGGACCTTCACAGGGTGAAGGGGAAGAAGGATAAAAAAGGAGGAGCTGCTGAAGGAGGAGTAAGCAGAAGATGATGCTGGACTACAGATTCCACAGCAGATGTTCCATTCTGGCATGGCAATTACTATGTCCCTCCCAATCACGTAAGAGAACCAGAAAAAGTGTCTATTAGTCTGTTATACAGATTTGTGTGGCACTGTGTTAGTTTACAGCTTATGATATTAACAGGTAAACCATAGTTCAAAAGGTTATAAGACAAAACAGAAAGCAGAAGATTTGAACATATTTTTAAATTTCATAAATGATTGTTCAGTCTTATAGCTTAAACATCTGCAATGTTCTTTTAAAGCAACTGTTTGGGCCAAAAAGGAGTACCCGGTAATTAAGGTTGGTTTTCAAATCCTGTTTTTTGGAACAACACTCCTATACCAATACAGACTGTTTTCAAAATTCTCTCATGGGTCAAGACCATGCCTACTATACCTCTGGTATGAAGATCAGTTTTATCGTCATGTTTAACAGCGAAATAAGTTGTAGTGCTCCAAGTTGTTGAAACACGGAATCACTACATGCTTTAAAAATGATTTTCATTCATAGCAGGAACTGTTCACACTGAGAAAAGAATCCAAGGAAGTATGTTACTATAGAGATAGGAACAAATAGTGTTCCCAATGTCCCTTCACACCCACCCTGTCAGGATATTCTTTGGCTTTTAAAAAGAAAACATCCATACTGACACATGCAACAGCAGTTAAGTGAAGTGCAATCTGCTATAGATATTCAAAACTAAAACCAATTGCAAAGGTACAGAATTCTGGCATAGCTGTGGACTTTAAAACTTGCAATGTTTTAACAGAGTTACCAGCTCTGCTCTAACTCCATCTTTGCACATTGATACTACCTATGCAAATTAAATCTAGAAACTTTCATGCTGCAGAGCCACTTCATACAATTCATCTGACAAGAGGCACGTGGAAGACAAGGAGAGGGAAGCCTGAAAGTTATGAATATTTGTATTACCGTAAGGCCTGGAGGCTTCGTTATGCTAGAAACTGCACAGAGTAAGGTGGCCTCTGCCCTAAAGAGCTTACAGTGTAAATACACAAGCCAGATGTCAGAACAAGAAAACGTGATGTAACATAAGCAACGCAAACAAGTTAGTTTCCAAGTCATGTTAATTTTACAGTGTTTTTTTTTTAATTTTTAAATTTATTTGAGGGGTATTTTAATTTATTTTTATTTATTCTGACATCCTGAGCACTGGGCAGCAGCAGTGAATCCCTGCCCACAACTCAGATAAAATTCTTGTACAAGACACAGACACATTCTTCACAGACTACTGTCTGGTCTATGGCAAGTATATTGGGCTGGGAGACACAATAAGCCCATAGATTTTGATCTTGCCTCTTCTACTGATTCTGGCTAATACTGCTGGGCAGTTCACAATTTTTCTTACTGACCAAGTCACCATAGCTTAGAAGGCTGATGACTATTATTCCCCTAATTTTAAAAGAAACACAAACCGTATTTGAATATAAATGGCACAAATATAAAACTAAGCAAGCCATCTATTCCTTCTGTCTTTTCCTGCCTATATTCTACCTCTCAACTTGCTATGTCTGATTTGACAGAATTAACAGAGATGGAAGGGAACAGTGGAATATTTTAATTTACCAAAACATTTCTTTCTTGGATTCCAATCTCTTCTCATCCAGCCAATCCTTACCATGCTTTGGCATTATAGGTTACATCTACTTCGATTTTAATGATTCAGGCGTATTACAAAAGTGATGCATATCACGCAGTTGTTATCTTTTACGTTAATGTGAATTTATATTATTTTCTACAAGTTAATGTCTTCACAAATTTGGAAAAATTCTGCTGAGATAGCTCCTGGGGGCCATCCAACAGGTCTGAATTGCCCTGGTCTACAAGCAAAAAAGGAAGGCAACCCATTCAACAAGATTAGCAGAGATGAGAGTAAGGTAAAGAAAATTAGCAACTATTACACAAATATTTCTGTAAAAATACTGTGGCGCACTAGTGGTACATCAGTTGAAGTTATACCAGAATGGCCTTTTTTATAGGACCTTCTTAACCTTTTAGTTCTGGTATGATTTAACTATTTCTGGAGAAAATAATGGAAATGACGATTTTGAGCATGTCTGAACTTCCTTAAGTACTTTTGGGTTCCAAAGTTATTGGCAAGTCAGAGTTTCCTTCCCCCACATCTCCGCCCCCCCACAAAATGACAAAAAGGTACAATAAAGAAAATACAAATGAATTACATATTGTTGAAAAAAGTCAAAATTATTAACAATTAACTAGTTAACTCAGTGATGTCTGATCAGTTGGCAACGGTATAACGGTGGGTAGAATCTACGTCAACATTTCCTAGCCTCCTCACAGTTTTCTCTCTAGTTTCCCCAGCCATATAGATTACAAGAAACCAATTTTTTGAGGGCAACCTGGCTTCAGTTCCATTGGAGAAATGAAAAGAACTTCAAGTGGAAATGAGGTGCACTCTAGAAAATGGAAAGTGTGTAGGAAAACAGCAGCCACCTTAATTGATGGAAGTCCCTGGATTCACTCCAATTGAGGACAATGACACACAGTGGACATCTTTACAAGGAGCAGTCTCACTTCCACATGCAGTGAATACATGAACCATATTGGATAATTTGTCACTGAGCTAAACTGGATAATCTTAGAGTTTCAAGTTAATCTGTTGTGCCAAAGGAGCACTGGCTTGGATTTTGCAAAGGGAACCCAAATCCCATTGATTTTAAATCTGCCTGGCTTAGACCTCAGCCACTCTCTCTAAGGTCTTGTCTACACTAGAAAGTTGTACCACTTCAATTGTACCGGTATGGTGGTACATTGCCCATGTCAATGTGGCTGTACCAGTACAAAGGTGCTTCATATTGCTATAGCTATTCCCATAATTCCCATTTCACTAGTACTTTTAAATAAGGCACCGTTATATTGGTATAACTACATCTACATTAGGGATTGCACCCGTTTACCTCACTTTAAAAAATAAAAAAAATCAAAAAAAAAAATCACACCTCTAGATGACAGTTATAACAGTACAAAAACTGATTAGGCCAGGCCCTATTGTCAATGTTTTGAATATTTTTTAAAAATGGGGAAATTCAAACAAAACCAAAAACTTGTTTGCAAGTGTAAGTATATAATTTCTACTGTACTTTCTTTTTTGTGGTTGAGTTTGACACTACTGACACTTAGCAGGTTTAGAGGGTTTTTTTTTTTGGGGGGGGGGGGTTTGGGAGAATATAGTTTGACTACATATAATAAAACAGGAACAGATTTGACTTTTATTTGCCAAATATGACCTTTCCTAACCCATTTTACAATTTCACATAGCAATTTAAGAAAGTTGTTGTGGGAAGAAATTCAGATTAGCTAACATCAATCACACACTAGCCAACTGCTCACTGTCAGTATTTTCATGTTTACATTCAACCTACAGAGATTCCATGCAGATGAATGTAATGGTCACAAAAAGCCTAAAATTAAGAACTGTTTCCAGAAGCGCAATATCAAATCACTAGACAGAGAAAGTAATATTTGAACCTCCCTGAAATGCTTTTTGCTCTCATTGCACCCACAATGATTTCCGAAATCCGATCAATGCCTTGCTCCCAAAGAAAAATACTGAATTTGGCCAAGTGTTTTAAAATAATCACTTAACCCTAGGTGAGCTAAAATAAAGTGTTTGGGACCATTTATTATAGCAACATGAATTATTAATACAATAGATGAGTAAAGCAAAACCAGCTTGTGATACAAAACTAGAAAGAGAAAACTGATAATTGTACACTTAAAGTAACATTCCCGTATAATACACAAAAATTAGCTGCAAAGTTACAGTATTGCACAGAAGTGCTATTGTAATTAAAGGTTGCCACAAAACAGAAATTGCCGTACTGGATCAGATAATACTCCATCTATTCCAGTGTACTGTCTTCGACAGAGGCCAGTACAAAATATTTTTGAAGGAGGTACAAGAAACTATGCAGAAGGCAGTTATGGAAAAAACCTTCCCATGGGGAAAGACTCTTCCTAACCCTCATTAGAAGTCATCTCAGATCCTGAAGCGTGAGAATTTCTATCGCTTCAAAAGCTTTTCTTTTATATGTAATCCCTATTTTAACAATTCTGATTATTCTTATCCATATAAATAATGAACCAGTTGTACAATGTTCTCTGAAGTATCAACAAAACTTGTGATGTAGACACTACGTAAAAGTTTTCATGAGAAATCATTCTGAAAGCAAGCTTTGTGTAATTAGAGATTACAGTTTTCAATTTAAACTGAAAGCTACCAAAGAGAAAACATTTCATTTTCAGTAAAAGATTTTTTAAAAATATAAACAAAGGAACAAACATGGCAATTAAAAAAAATTAAGTCATTTTTTAATACTTGTTTATTTTGTCCACCATAAATTAAACTTCCTGTTCATGCTCAGCACCAGTACAAGTTACTTATCATACTGCACGCTAGTATTGAGGGTATTTGAATGATTTGCCATTCAGTAACCAATGTCTATATTATTGCCCCAAGGTGAATTAAGTCACTGTTTGGGGCTTGTGATATAACTCATTTCAAATCAAAACAATGCAATTAATTTTAAAAAGCTTGTCTTAGAAAAAAAATAGTTGCTTACAAGAAAACCTAGCCAAAAGAAAACACCTTAAATAAAATCGGTAACAACTGAAACCAAAAACCACGAGAAAGTCCTGAAAATTAAAAAAATCTTAGTATGAAAAATATGTGATTACAAGTATATTGACTTGAGATTAGAAAAGTTTGTTAATTATGCTATGATACTATAATATAGTTAATGGTGAACTGCAAAGCAAAGCATGCTTGTACCTTTCACTACTTTCTATGTTCTTTATAAAGACAGCCTCAAAGTTTTGATGTGTGTATTTATTGTAAAAACGCAGTAAAACATGGGCATGTTATGTTCCAGCTTCTCTCTCTTTGCTGGGGGGCTTCAGCAATTTTTCACAAGACATGAATGGTTTCGTTTTAAATAATTACTCATTATGGGCCTGATTTTTCAGAAGTGCTCAGCACCCACAACTCCACTTGAAGTCAGTGAAAACTGCGGGCGCTCAGCATCTCTGAAAATCAGGCCATAAGCCTGTATATGGACAGTGATAATTTACTGGCTATTGAGCACCAAAACTAGTAACAAGACTGGAATGCAACCGAACAGGTACTTTTAACTTTATCCGAAAGTGCATCCCGACTGCAGCAGTTTACCAGGGATAGCCTGTTGGAGATACCACTTTTGGTGAACAGATTAGTTTGTGGAGTATGTGGAGAAATTATCACACTGGCACAGCTACTGCAATGCTGGAAAATCATCACAACTCATATGCTGCAATAAGTCCACAGACTTGGGACAAATTTCTCATTCCCGTCCCATCCCAGCCCACTTTTAGTAAACAAATTATTTTAACAAGAAAAAAAAAAACGAACAGGGTAAAAAAAGGAACAGGAAACATTTTGCTCTCTATCACCATCTATGTCTTCTTGATTCTAGACAAGATTATTTAAGGTGGTCTCACATTCTGAGTACTGTGGCCTTCTTAGTCTAAATCAGCCACTCAAAGTTTGCTTTCCTCCTGTTTGCAGCAAATATATATAACCCTTTCATTCTCTGGAAGACAATAATCAAGGCCATTTTTCTGTATGATCACCAAAAGAACTGCTGTAAAAATGCAGGAAAACTACAGGAAACTGCATCTAAGTACCTTATAACATTATGTCAATTTGGTGATAACTGACACTATGGATGGGCATATGTAATTGGCATGTTATTTTCTAAACCATCAGCACCTAGTTTGACAGTCTCTGCAGAGGGGCAGGGCACTAAATGGACATGGAGGCAGATGTTCAGTACTGGGCCTATTTCCACCTAGACACAGTGTCCCCAGGGCTGCCAACTTTCTATTTGCAGAAAACCAAACACCCTTGCCATGCCCCTGTCCCAAGGCCACACACCCCCACACTCCATCCCCCTACCGCTCCCCCACCCTCACTCACTCGCTCATTTTCACCATGCTGGGGCAGGGGGTTGGGGTCTGAGAGGGGGTGAGGGCTCCAGCTGGGGGTGCAGGCTCTGGGGTGGGGCTGGAGATGAGTGGTTCAGGATGCAGGAGGGGGCTCCGGGCTGGGACCGAAGGGTTTGGAGTGTGGGAGCGGGCTCAGGGCTGGGACAGGGGGGTTGGGGTGTGGGAGCGGGTGTACAATGCTGGCTCCAGGCGGCACTCACTCAGGTGGCTCCTAGAAGCAGTGACATCTCCCTCTGTCTCCTAGGCGGAGGCGCGGCCAGGCGGCTCCTCAGTGTGCGCTGCCCCTGCCTGCAGGCGCTGCCCCCGCAGCTCCATTGGCTGTGGTTCCTGGCCAATGGGAACTGCGGAGCTGGTGCTTGGGGCGGGGGCAGCACGCACAGCCCCTGTGGCCGCCCCTCCGCCTAGGAGGCAGAGGGAGATACCGGCACCTTCCCGGAAGCTGTGCACAGCCGTGAAGGCACCCAGCCTGCCCTGCTGCCGGCGGCCAACCAGACTTTTAACAGCCCGGTCAGCAGTGCTGACTGGAGCCACCAGGATCCCTTTTCAACCGGGCATTGAAAACCAGAAGCCTGGCAACCTTAAGTGTCCCCCAGAAAAAGGCATGGGATAAAAATCCACACACTGACTTGACACTGAGAAGTGGAGAGCTAGGAGAGTGGAGATCCAAGACACCAATTTATGCAGAATCAATTTCATTTTATAAATGAAGTTTCTAGGCTCCTATGATTGTGATAACCTTCTGAACATGGACCAAATATAAACCAATCGAATGCCACATTCTTGAGTCTGAAGACAGCGCCAGCACGTCTGCCACAGCTCATAGCTTTCTCAAGCAGCTGAAGAGTAAAAGGAACAAGTCTCTGATCAGCCTTTTTGCTGCTATTCAGAAGCTTGTGGGACGCAAACTGTCAAGAATATCTACACATCTATTTCATGATGATGCTTTAAAAATTACGGTGCAGCCACAGAGGGAGACACTGGAATTACCCAGTAGGAAGGCTCAATATCCCCATGAACGCATACATACAAAGCAGCCAACAGTCTTTGTAAAGGTTGGAAAAAAGCTAAAAATTTCTAAGAAACCCAATGAGCATGTACACGGAGATCCTGCAAGCGTGTATTCTCACATTATTTTTAGTCTAATCACTCTTTGGATGCCTTGCACAGATCTGGTTTATTTTCAGTCAATACTGATTCCAAACCGCAATACTCAGGGGACAGAAGAAACTAACTGTAATATAGTGTAAAACTAGCTAGAAAGTAGAGCTTCAGGTGCATACTCCTCTTGGTTCACATGGTATCTATACACACACACACGAGACTATAGTCTAAAAGAAACAGTCTAAGGAATAGGAAATCTCCCCGTTTCATCCATGGAGGTACCAGCTCTTTCTGCTTTATTCTTAAGAAAAAAAGGAGATGCCAAGTCAGTTAAAGAGAAACATAAAAACTTCTGGTTCAGAGTCTTCCCCTACAGTACTTTAATTCACTACAAGGGAATGCTCTCCTGATTCTAAACACTTACAATAAACCACTTGGGCCTTCACAAAATTTAAAGAGTGCAACTGTTTATAACATCTACCATGTTTTTGTGCTTTGCTGCTACAGAGCCAGCAGAGGGAGCAGAAGTTAACAAATTATATTCCCAGAACTCTGCTGAAAACATGGACAATGCAAACACAAACAAGAAAATGAGCAGGAAAGCCAGATTAATTTCAAATTCCATTACAAACACAGGAAACAAGTTTTAAAAATGAATAAAAATGTGTAGGGAAAAAATTCTAGCTTTTTTTGAGAGGCTATTACAAATAATTAGGAGTACTTGACAGCATCCTTTTACAAAGGAAATAGCATACCAACACAGAGAAGACTTTTGAACAGACTACTTAAATTTATTTACCTCTCACATGTTTTCACTTTAAATAAGTGTTCTTATTGTTTGTTAACTATATAGGTCTAAAGCTTTGCTGTCACATGTAAATCCCTCTTACTTTGATCCCCCATAATATTGTCCTCATATTGGATGTGAGATATAATGACCTCCATAGCAAAAGTATCTTAAACATAGGATTGTCACATAAGTGCACAATGAAACCTGTAGTATTCAGCCTAGGAAGAAGAAAGTTCTTAACATACAAGTACCTTCACTACCACCAACAGAACAAAACATACTGGGAAAATACATTTCTTTTCTTTAAAAGTATTCTTGTTTCCAAGCTGGCTCCAGTATAGAAGTTCTCCTTTGACAGAGGGAGAGACTGGTATCATAAAAAAGGGCTGAGATAGATAGGTAGATATTTTTGTTCCTTGCTATGGTGGCCGGAAGAGGTTAAGAAAATAACTCTAAATAGGGAGGTAAAAAGAGTACGGTCTAACAGACCAAACATCATCATCTTACCCAATGTAATTGCTCACCAGAGATAGTGCCTTTTAAGATCATGAAGTTGAGATGGGAAAAAAAGGAACTGACAACTCACAAAAAAAATTCAATATGAAAACCAAAGAAACAGCACACCGGGACCTGAAGCTAAAACCCATAAAAATGTAACACCTAGAAAGCATGTCAGTGTTTACAGTATCCCTTTAAAGAATTGGTTCTAAGTATGCCACATACTAAAATAAGGTACTATATTTAGAGATAGTACAAGATGTTTTACTAGAAAATGTAAATGTCTGTGAAAACAGTGAGAGATATATCTTAAGGAGCATGCAGATCCTATTATTTTGAAAGACCACATGGATATGGTCTGAGACAAAATTTCCTTCTCTAAATCTGGCCTGTTCCACATAAAATACTCTGTTACCAGGTCACTAATTAATTTTACAGCATTTATAAAAGCTCCTGTTCTGGATTAGGTAGCACAATGGAGTAACTTTGTAACTTTTCAACCTCTGGAGTCCTGAGTTAAAGTTTAAGTGGATGTTTCATTGTAGCACTGAACTCCAACAATGTTGTAAGTAGCAGTCTGCCAAGTGCCTCTTGAGCTAGTCCTAGCCCTCTCCCTCATTAGCATCACAAATACAACTTTCCTCAAAAATGTTTTCATAAATTAAAAATGCCACTAACGTTTAACCTCAACTACAACATGGAGTTCGGAGCCCAGAACATCCAAGTTCTAGTCCTGCCCCAACTTGCTGTGTGGCCGTAAGCAGTGGGATAAGAATACTATTTCACTGGAATGCCAAATACTGATTAATGTTACAGCACTGGGTAGCACTATCCAGGGCTTTGAAAGTAGGAAGTGCTACACAATTGCTCCTCACAACTTTTGGTGCAGAAGATGAAAGAGAAACTCAGGAAAGCGCTCCTTTCAAAGGAGATGCACTGGCATGTAAAAAACTTGTATCCAGAAGGCAACTCCCACAAAACACCTGATGTGTACAGCAGCTATGAGCAATATTTAAATACTGAGGATTATCTCATTTCCAAATGTCTATTCTATGCAACCAAAATTTTATATTACAATTCAAAAATGAGGGGAAACAGGTATATTAGCTGATTAATCAGAATTAAGTAAACTAGGCAATAGCTATTAATGTCAGCAATTTGAATCCATTAATGTCTGAACCATAAGTGCAGACATAAGCAGGTACTGTAACAAACAAGCTCAGCTAGCAGGGTATTTCATCAGGAGCATTTACCTGTCATGGGCAAAAGCCGTAGTGAAGTCAGGAGACACATAATGGGTAGCACAGATAATCGTTTTACAAATACCCCTATAAAATGTACCTTACAAAACTGGGGAAAGGGGGGGGGGCGGGGGCTTAAAGACACGAGTTTGAAATTACACACAGAAAACAAAAAAACCAAAACATTAAGTCTAATGATGAAGTTCAGTGCAAACATCTTTTGTGAAGAGCAAAGATGAAAAATCTTTTCATTTAGTTCTTAAATTCTCAGAAAACATGCAGCAGTTTACTTTGCCAAAAAAAAAAAAATCCAGAGATCAGAGTCCAATCTTAAAAGAATGTCATTCTTTCATCTTAATACTTTAGCACATCAAAAGAGACTTATAACCTTACATGAACATGATTACAGCAAAAAACACCAGCACTTAATGCAATACAGTAAATTTGTGGAAAAAGTTCATTGCATTGGGTGGAAAATAATTCATGCATTTTAATTTTTAAAAGTCAAGGAGTGAACATTTTAAAAGAATGTTCTTAAGCACTGTACTGTAAAATGGAACACAAGCTGTGTTCAAAAACTATGCACAACAAGTTAATGCCATAATACTAACCCCTCTTAAACAGTGAAGTAAATCTGTCTACCACACTTTAGAAAAATTCTGTGTTTAAAAGATTTTTATTGACACACTAGATCATTCTATGGTTGGACCATGAGAGCTTTGGGTCAGATGTGCAGAGAAAGGGAACAGGAAAAAAAATGAAGAGTCCTTTGAAATACAGAAAATAAGGGATTTAAAGTTAAGATTGTGTAAGAATCATGTTAATTTAAACTTACCACATTCCAATGGCAAATTTCTTATGAAACAAAACACCTTCTTGGTAATCCCTCTTTAAGGCAGAAAGACTTGTAATTTAAACCCTTAACTGAAATCTACCAGTTCTATGTCCCAATTTGGGCTGAACTCCTAACCCAAACTAAGTTTCTCAAGAGTGGAATAGGGTCCTAAAGGTAAGCTAGGCCCTGAGCTAAGCTAACTCCCAGTCTGACCTATGCCACACTTCCAAACTAAAGGAAGTTCCTGAGCTACAATAAACTCCCATGTTAGAATAAGCTCAAATAAACTTCTGACCAAACTTTGCAATCTTTTATCTGCAGTCCTATAAATTATAGCCTATCAGGCCCTCCACTGACACAAAATGAAGTCTCAGCTAGCATCAAACACTGCAGCTCCTCCTAGCTCCAAAAAACACCACCATCAAAATATTGCCCCAAAATACATTTACCTAAATCTTTATTCTTTCAACATATGAGCAATTAGAAAGAGGAAAGGAGAAGCCAACCCTGCAAGGTATATGCCCTGCAGTTGGGTTGCATATGTGGTTAAGAACTGAGCAATATTCAAAGAGGGATTGAACATTTATATGGTTAAAAATAGCCAGAGTTGTTATAATTTATGCTAACAAATTTTGGAAGGGACATTAAATTTCATACATCAAGTCTTAAACCAATCTAACTATTGGGAATTAGAATCAGAATCTTGTTACTATGGAGGTTCTGAATTATCTGGTGTTGACCACTGTCTGAGACAGGATACTGGACTAAACTGACTTCTGTTATGATTCAGTTATGGCAATTCCCATGTCCTCATGTACCTTCCCATTTCCCCTCATGACTTAAAAAATTTTAATGTAAGGAATAAACGTAACCACTATAACCCTATCATAAACCTGCCTCCATACACTGACAGGCTACTCCTATACTGAGCTACTCCAATCTGACAAGTTATGCTGTTTCTTTAATGGCAATAAAGAGAACAGAATTACTGATTTTAAAGGTTCATTAACTAAAATACTAGAAACAGCTAGGTTGAGGTAAATGTTATAACTAACAGATTACCAAGGAAGAGTAAACAACCAAAAAAAACCCAGTACATTATACAGCTCACACAAAGAAGGGAACATGAACTGGTCTCTCCAACCACAAAAACCCAGACTTGATACTGTTGGGGTTTCCCCACAGACCTCTTCCACTTGGTTCCCCAAGAACTCAGTTTGACTCCAGTCTCAACACTCAGGTTCCTTTATTTGGCATACAGCAAAGCTATGCTGAGTCGATCCGACTCAAGCATAGCACGTGGGTATAGGGTGTACCACACATAGCAAACCTCCTCCTTTATACATGTTCACACATTATATTGTGATTATACATTGCACTACACGTTTTGGGATTGGCTTGCTCACTTTGTAGAAACCAATTCTTGTACAGCATGCACTGTCCATGCACAACTTATTCTTTACCTCATTTTATGTTCCAGGCTTATCTATTCCATTGTTATCTTGGTTCTTGGGTATTTTATCTAAGCTAGTACACACAGTCTGTTTCCAGCCTGCTGATTATTTACTTCCCTAATCCTCTCTCCCAAGAAATGAGGCCTCACCCATTTCCAATTACTCATGTCAAGCCAGGCCTACATTCCATTTCTTTTTTTATATCTATCTATCTACATACATACATACACACACACACTTGTTTTATTTACATTATATTTTTTGTGTGTGTTTTCTTTGTAAAGTTTACTTACCCAGCAACACATTCCAAAGACCACATTAGTGGTAATCAGTGGTTCAAATAATCAGTTGTTATTATCTGAACCACCATTAATATTAGGCTCCAAGTACAAACTGTGGCAGGAAGGGGATGCTCTCCTTCTCCAGTATAGCCCACCAGGGCTATACACATTATAATCTTGCTCTGCTTTTAAAGCATCTTTCTGTCATTTTAATTTTTCTTTTCTTTTACTTACATTATAAAAAAACTGGTACAAAAAATAAAAATATTTCTATTTGTCACCACAGGAAGTTTAGGTGTGAAACAGGACATAGACCAATTAAAACAACATTTCCTGGGTCTATACCGGAAGTGGTATTCTTCATAGAATCATAGAATCATAGAATCTCAGGGTTGGAAGGGACCTCAGGAGGTCATCTAGTCCAACCCCCTGCTCAAAGCAGGACCAAACCCAACTAAATCAGCCCAGCCAGGGCTTTGTCAAGCCTGACCTTAAAAACCTCTAAGGAAGGAGATTCCACTACCTCCCTAGGTAACCCATTCCAGTTCTTCACCACCCTACTAGTGAAAAAGTTTTTCCTAATGTCCAACCTAAACCTCCCCCTCTGCAACTTGAGACCATTACTCCTTGTTCTGTCATCTTCTATCACTGAGAACAGTCTAGATCCATCCTCTTTGGAACCCCCTTTCAGGTAGTTGAAAGCAGCTATCAAATCGCCCCTCATTCTTCTCTTCTGCAGACTAAACAATCCCAGTTCCCTCAGCCTCTCCTCGTAAGTCATGTGCTCCAGCCCCCTAATCATTTTTGTTGCCCTCCGCTGGACTCTCTCCAATTTATCCACATCCTTCTTGTAGTGTGGGGCCCAAAACTGGACACAGTACTCCAAATGAGGCCTCACCAGTGCTGAGTAGAGGGGAATGATCACATCCCTCGATCTGCTGGAAATGCCCCTACTTATACAACCCAAAATGCCATTAGCCTTCTTGGCAACAAGGGCACACTGTTGACTCATATTCAGCTTTTCGTCCACCGTAACCCCTAGGTCCTTTTCTGCAGAACTGCTGCCCAGCCATTCGGTCCCTAGTCTATAGCAGTGCATGGGATTCTTTCGTCCTAAATGCAGGACTCTGCACTTGTCCTTGTTGAACCTCATCATATTTCTTTTGGCCCAATCCTCTAATTTGTCTAGGTCCCTCTGTATCCTATCCCTACCCTCCAGCGTATCAACCACTCCTCCCAGTTTAGTGTCATCTGCAAACTTGCTAAGGGTGCAGTCCACACCATCTTCCAGATCGTTAATGAAGATATTGAATAAAACCGGCCCCAGCACCGACCCTTGGGGCACTCCACTTGATACCGGCTGCCAACTAGACAAGGAACCATTGATCACTACCCGTTGAGCCCGACCATCTAGCCAGTTTTCTATCCACCTTACCGTCCATTCATCCAGCCCATACTTCTTTAACTTGCTGGCAAGAATACTGTGGGAGACTGTATCAAAAGCTTTGCTAAAGTCCAGAAATAGCACATCCACTGCTTTCCCCTCATCCACAGAGCCGGTTATCTTATCATAGAAGGCAATTAGGTTAGTCAGTAACCACACAATACTTATCACTACCACAGGCAGTTTATATTTTACCAACATCCCCACCATACTGTGCAGTTTGGAGACTGTTCCCCCAGAGTGAACCCACATGCCAGCAACTCTGTCCGTAAGACATTACACCTGCCCATGTAAGTGTCCCCCATGTGCAAACAGTGGTACAAATCTGGGGCTCTCTCGACCTTGCATTGCCTTGCAACGGTATGAGAGGAGGGGAAGGAAACTTCTTCCACACCACATGGGTTGCAATGGTTTCACATTTAACTTCTTGGTACTGGACCTTGTTAATTTTCTTACCCTGAACCAACTGTTGTCACTTCTCTTGTAGCAAATTTTTAACTTTTCTGTAGTGATAAAAGAGGGCAAGTTTTCTTGCACACAAGGCTGTTTTTTATTTTATGAGTGCTCACATTAGCTCTTGACATTGTCTTGGGACGGATTCTGCAATCCATGCCTTTCAGTCATTGTCTTTACCTTCGCCTTGTCTCATCAATCAGGGTTGGCAGTTCTTGTTCTTCGTCTCCAAGTGTTCTTGTAAAGTGCATCTTCCAAGCTCACATCAATCTCCTTCATGTCCACCTTCAGCATCTCAAACCTCCTTTTTCTAGGTCTTCCTCCCAGGGTCTTTGTCCTGTGGCTACTAGCTCTTCTATACTCTCTGACCAACATAGCCCACATCTGGTCATCTCACATGACTGAGCCATCTCAGTAGCTATTCCCTCAGCAATTCCGTGATGGGAGCTACCTCCATCACGGCTCATGCCATTTCATTGTGTAGATTATCAGCTCTCGTCTCACTCAGGTTCTCTTTTCAGCAGTGTGAAGTAGTAGCTCTTCTCCCTCTCTCATTGGCCAGCACTCCGACCCATATGTCATGGCTGGCCTAATCATGCTCTTATACACTTCATTCTTTCATTTACTTGACATATTCTTATCAGAGAATTCCTATCAATCCATGCCCTTCAATATCTTTTCTAATTCCATTATAGAACACCCTCCAATCTGGCTTCCACCCACTATACCTCTCATTGAGCAGCTCTCATCAAGCTCTCCAGTGATTTCATCTTGACCAAATATTTTAGCCAGTACTCCATCCTCATCCTGCTTGACCTATTGACTACATTTGACATGTCGACCGTACTCTCAAAATCCCCTCATCTCTGGTCTTTTATGATTTCGTCCTCTCCTGTCTCTCCTCCTACCTTTCAGTTGTCTCATTTCGTTGGTCTTCCTCCCCCTCTTTCTGTGAGGATTTCCCCTTCAGGGATCTATCCTCTGCCCCCTCTTTTTCTCCTTTCATATCCTACCATGGGCAATCTCAGTTTCAAACACGGGCTTGAATACCATCTGTATGCTGATTACTCAAAACTGCCCATCTACTCTGGACTAGTCTCCCTCCATCTCAACTACAATCTCAGCCTGTTGTACTGATATCTCCTCATGGTTGTCCAGCCATCAACTGAACTTATCAAGAGCCCAATTTTGACCCTGTTCTTTCCTCCTAAGGCCACCTACTTTCCCCTATTTGACTGTCACGGTGAACAACACAACTATCCTCCCTGTTATTTAAGACAGTAATGTTGGCGTCATCTTTGACCTGGCCCTCTCCTTTGGCTCCCCCTTCCCCTGGTAGTGTTAAAATCTTGCCATTTTCTTCTACACAACATCTTCACAATAAAACCTTCTTTCTCTGCCAAAACTCTTGTCCAAGTCCTGATCAACTTGTGCCTTGCCTACTGCAAAGCACTTCCTCTGAGGTCAATGTCTACAACCCTGAGTCACACCCTTCAAGTAACATTCAAAATGCTGCTAACAATCTTGTTGGTTTATCACTGACCTCTAAGACCTTCCATTGGCTTCCCTTCCAACACCAATTTCTTACTCTTATTTTCAAAGCTCATCACAATTTAGCCCCACCTTACTTACAATTTAGCCCCAAACTATTATCTTATGCAAGGTCAGCTCCCATCTATGCTCTGTCCAGTGTTGGTCATCCAATTTTCCATTTCTCCGACAAATACTTTTGTGCTTTCTTCCAAACTGTCCCTTAAAATGGAGAAAAGCTCCCAGTCAAAATCAATAAGCCACCACCTTGTCATCCTTCAAGTCAGTAATCAAAACTCATCTCTTCCGTCTGTAAAACATAACCTGATAGGCAAGTGGAGAGTTGTGATTGCTACTACTGACTGGCTAAGTATCTGCACATTCTATTATATTACCACATATCTCTCACCTCCCCCATCACTGTTTGCTTCAACTACCTGTTAAATCTTGTCTTAGACCATAAGCTCTTTGGGACAGTGCCTGTCATTTATTGTTTTGTCCGTATAGCACTTAGCGAAAAGAGCCCAAACCTAGTTGCAGTTGTCAGTTTAATGTTTAATTTGCAGCAGTGCCAATCAACAACTATTACTACTCAGATAAAAGACTTGGTTAAAGGGGGACACTCACATTGTTTAGCACCCAAGTTTCACATGCTACAAAAGCTATACATAAGTTTTAAAAGCCATCCTAATTCAAAGAGGTTTATTTTAAATGATTATTGAAGTACATTTGAAAGAATCAAACCAAATCACTGAATTAAGTGATTTACCTGAAGTTCCTACATAGAACAGTACTCAGTGTGACTAGAGGCACACACTTTTGTATGGTAGTGCCAAGAGTTTTTCTTAACATTAAATGTTTTGGAATAAAAAAAAAAATCAAGAAGCAGCTATCAATGTTCTTGATTGACTGATGGAATATAAGATTCCATTATGAGTTTACTTAGATACTGATGGGACATTTCTATACAGAACTTCTTGGGAAGCCAAGAAAAGGAAAATTAAACAATATGCAAAATAGCAAATCCATGTGTCTCTTACTGATTGTGCCTCTCCATCATAAACAAAGGTATACAATATGGGGTAACAGACATGCTCTCTGAGGTGCAAAATCTGTTGCACTCTATGGCTGGACCCACCTTATCAACTCCATCCACTAAGCAACAACCTCTCCTTTAAGTTTCTTTTCACAGCCCGTGTCTTTAAAGAGACTTAGAGTGCAAACAACACTAATTGGCTAACAGATTTAACAGGAAAAACAAAAAATACTAAAGCTAAATCTGATATGTCTCTAGAGCACAGACAGGAAGTACACATTAGCCAGCCCAAGTGACTGCATACTCATATTGTCCTCTCCCATATCCTTCCTTTCTCCTACCCACCCCCTGTATCATTATCTTCCCTGCTCTCATTTTAACTTGCCCCCAAAAAACTTACTTTCTGTGTTTGTTAAGCACCATGCACTTCTATGTTATTACAGAAGTTTTTATTCACCAGATGTGGGAAGAACCACATATCCCTGCTACCATTTTATAATCGGCAAAATTCAGCGTGATTCTTCAGTAGCATGATGACATGCACTGAAAGAGGATTCAAACACACAAACAGTTACTAAGACAAGAGCTCAAAATATTGAGCTAATACTAGAGAGGTGTTAGAAATTTCAGAGTCTTTTAAGGCTAGAAAGGACTATATGATCACTTAGTCTGACTTCCTACATAACAGCCCTCCGTGCGTAGATAATGGTGATTCTTTTTCCCCCACAGAAGGGTTTATGCTAAATTTCTTCCTATTACAGATGTTACGGTTAAATTTTGAATCCCTGAAAAATAAGGTTTATACTAGAAATGTTGAAATTTTTTTAGCTATGTATGGTGTAACAGTTAATTTCTCAGTATACTAAGGGAAAAGCAGCAACTTGAATACAGGAATGTTCCCTACAGTGATATCGCACAAGTGAGACGGTGTACATAAAGAAAAGCAAACAACTACAGCAGAAAGTGTGAAAGCAGGAGATAGAGAGTAATACATGGTCTTCGGACAGGTAATCTGAAGCCCTGGAATCCTTACTAAAAGTGTTCTTTTTAAATACAGGCCTGTTTCTGCAAGTTAGAAAGAAAATATAGTATTAATAACAAGTCTTCTACTTTAAACTCTTTTACCTTCCCTCCCTTAAAAATAACCTAATTCAAACCCTATTTATTTTTTAAGTGACAATGTTTTCTTGGTGAAAAACTAACTTTGTTAATTTCTCTGATTACCATGGAACATGAAATAGCAGAAAATTACTATTCAGTATTAAATTTTCCACTTCCTGATAAAAAGCTACTGTATGTCATAACAAAATAAGATGCACTTATTGCCCTTTGAGGAGGCTTTTTTGTAAGTAGAAACCATGCAGCATGAACCAGAATATAATCTATCGTTCTGCTGTTTAGTCAACTCCCTTGTGCACAGCCTGGCAGCTTTCAACCAAATATAGCTCTGACGTAGCTATGTTCTACAAACATCGATACATATGCTTCCTCACAACAGGAAGTGTTAAAGAGAAAAGGTTTACAACTAGGGCCCTACCAAATTCACGGCCATGAAAAATGCATCACAGACCATGAAATCTGGTCTTTTGTGTGCTTTTACCCTGTACCCTGGGTGGCTGGAGAATGGCGGCTGTTAGCCAAGCACCCGCCTCTGAAGGCAGTGCCCCGCTAGTAGCAGCGCAGAAGTTAAGGGTGGTAATACCACACCATGCCATCCTTACTTCTGCACTGCTGCTAGCAGTGGCACTGCCTTCAGAGCTGGGCTGCTGGCCAGCAGCCACCTCTCCAGCTGCCCAGCTCTGAGGGCAGCGGTGCCGCCACCAGCAGTGCAGAAGTAAGGATAGCAGTACTGCAATCCCCCCTACAATAACCTTGCGACCCCTCTCTCCCACAACTCCTCCCTAAAATTACTACACTGTGAAATTTCAGATTTAAATAGCTGAAATCATGAAATTGACGATTTTAAAAATCCCATGACCGTGAAATTGACGAAAATGGACCATGAATTTGGTAGGATTTCAAACATGCAATCTACTGCCATTTCAATGGGGTCAAATGAATAATTAAAGTTCAAAAACTATAAACATTTCTATAAATTAAGCTGGGAGCAGTTGACCAGATTTTACAGCTTCTCACTGCCACAAACAAATCCACTGACCTATATGTTATTTTTATTTACCTTGTTACAATTTTGATTAAACTTCCTTGTACATATTATTTTACAAACAGCTTTTTCCTGGTTTTCTGGTCAACATGTTAACATCTCGCAGAAGAAACTGGTTGTGCTAGTAAATATTTGCACAGGTGTATTTTACCCAGTCTCATGTTCACACACAAAAATGGTTAAAAATAAGGCTCTCTGTTCTGCCCTTACTATAGTTACAAGTAACATCTTAGATTACTGAAATAAAAAGGAAAAAAATGCATGTTCAGCTTGCTCTGTGTAGGTGATAGCACTTGGTGTATAGCAAGTTTCACTTCTGTGTAGAGAGTTTCACTTCACATTCCCATACCCCATCTATCATGACCATCATGCACTGTTCTTTATCATGCATAGTTCTGGGGAGACCTCATATGTATTTTCTTCCCCCATCACTCCAACAACAGATATAATAGAGCAATGTTTTGGTTTGACACTTCTATGGAAAATTCTTTGCATTTGTGAAACTTCGAACATTGAAAATTCTCCATTGGTTCCAAGGACGGTTCACTTGATTATCTATGATGTAGAAGATTCTGCCTTTTTCCCACCAACAAATATTTCTGTATTTTATTTTTCTGCAGCTTTACATGTCACAAGCACAATGGAAGTCAGGAATGAATCCCAACAGTACTGGAATGTATTTTAGAAGTCTCAGTATGCCACTAATGTTCTGGTTTACAGACCAACACAATATAATATAATTTAATGTATATTATAATATAAAAAAGGAAACTTTGGCTACATATAATGGTACAAAATAGACTATTCCTTCCATTGTAATCCATGCCTTTGTGAAATGAAAGTCCTGGATTCAGGTACCAGGATATTCCTTACACACTCATATGAATCAAGAAACATTTCAAAAATTAAATTTATTAATTTTAAATTGTATAATTTTAAACTTAAATAATTATCATGGGCAATTATGTCCTCAGGGGTTAAGGAAAGGAATACAGGGTTGCTAGTTAAGATGGGCATAAAGTGGAATGACTTCATTTGTAATGCAGATGTTAACGGTAGCTCCGGTTTACAGACTGCTGGGGCCATTGTGGCTTGTAACATCCCAGATAAAATTCCACCAACAGAGAAGTGGAGGCGGCCCAGAGGCAGAAACCCTATTATATGGGTTCGTCAAGTCTGTTCCGATGTTGGACTCTCGAGCCATCAAGTCCTTGCAGCCACAGAGGAACGGAGGGTGATATGGACAAGGAACTGCTTGGGTCCACTATGACCAGGCCTTGGTAGCAAGAGTGGTTTCTTTCCTACCCATACACAAACATGCAAAGACACATTGGGAATTTGGTGTTAAGAGGAGGAAACGTGACATCTTCTCAGACCCCTCTATGCAAGGGGTAAGACATCGTTCCACAGGAGGAAGCAACTGGAATTGACCTTAGATGAGCAGGAGAGTAGAATTCTTTACTTCCTGAGATTCACTCCATGAGGAAATAAGTGGGGTAGACAGGAAAGGAAAATACTTGAGTGTCCTTTATAAGTTCCTATGCATCAACAACAATTTAGAAACATAAAAATAAGATTTGTTTTTACCATTTTGGGGCCCAGCCAACTCCCATTGACTTCACTGCAAGCAGGACTGAGACCATTTGCCTAACATGGTTTTTTCCCCATCCTCATGCCTAACATTATATAGACAATGTTACTGTTCCTTTTACTTCCTTTATAATGTGCCAATATAAAGGATGACAATCCTTGATAGACAACTCTAGAAACAAGGCTTCATTTTCAAACCATGTCACTGAGAAGTTTTATTTCAAAGGCACTACTTCCAGTGTATTTTAAATTGAGACAAAAATACATCAAATGGAAAGAATTGAGGCCTCCACCTACCTCATCGCTTTCATCTACTTCAATACCACCATCTTTGTCATCATCCATTTGCTTGTGGATTGTGCGGAGAGCTTCCAGACTGAATCGGTCCTCCTCAGTAAAGCATGGTGGACTCAATGAACTACAGGTATCTGAAGGACAAGAAACAAGCATTAGTTTAGTGTCTTGAAATGTCAATTCCCAACCAAGAAAGTGGCTCTTCCTCTCTTTGGGGAAGCAGAGCATGAATTACTGCTTCAATTTTAAATATTAAACTAAATGCACACCTTTATCATTTTAATACAGAAATTCTGTGTGGCTTGACTGTAGACACCTATAGTCATAGGTGCTGAGTTTTGGGAGCTTCTTGAGTGACATTTCTTGCAGGAAAAAAAGAGTGAAATGAGTGAACTCCTGTAGGGAGGAGAGGGAAAAAGAAGAGGGAAAAAAAAAGGGTAGTTTGTTTCCCCTCCTCCAATACTCAAGTATGCTCACCACCTTTTCCTTCTCTCCCCCACCCTTAGGTAGATCACTGAAACAGCCAGTGGAGCCAGTGCCTCCTCTTCCTCACCCATTTTTCTGCCCGCGAGCAGGGCAGCAAGGAGAAAGGAGGAGGAGGAGAAGGAAGAGAAGTAACTAAGTTTAATTCTGCAGTTATGGCTTCACATCAGGTCCTGGTGTCCACAAAAGGTTAAGTGAACAGGAAAGCCTGCTAAATATCCATAGCCCTACTGGATGTAGGCTATTCCAAAAGGGCTGCAATGAAAGGAAACAAGACATGGGCATGTCAGGGAGAAAACTCAAGCCACACCTTGTATACAACACTTGGTAGCCCTGTACAGTCATTTCAGAAAGAGTAACTTGTTGTGGAGGCAAAACTCCAGTTTAAAAATCATACATTTTGGTTTTCCCTGTCACTGCTTCATGCTGAAGGTACAGGGTACTCTGCTCTCCTTGTGTCAGGTGTAGGGAAAGGGGCAGAGATTCAAATGCCTGAATGAAGCTATATCAACAGACCCGGTTCTAAAAAAAAACCCCACTTCTCATGGCAATTGCCCATTAGCTAGGTGTATTGTACTAGATCCTTTATGGATATCTGTATCAGCTGGTAGTTAATATTCCATTCATTTAAATGCACCCATCACTGCATTATCTAGGCACCAAAACATATAGGAGGAAGTGCACATTGTTGTGGAAAACTCCACTTGAACAAAAAGACAAGTAAAACACCCTCCCTCACCATCAAAAATACAATGAAGTGCTATGCTGAGTTGCTATACAGAGCAGTTGGGCACTCAATTCCTTCAGCAAAATAAACGACAGATGTCAATCCAAAGGAGCAGCATGTGAACATTTGCCACAGATGGTTTCTTAAAGAACTACAAAAGTTTTCACACAGCTACCAAGAAGCCAGTACACGCTCATTTGCTTGAGTATCAAAGATGATACACAAATACACCCAAAGGTGACAACAGTCCATGAGTGGAAGAATTGACGAGATTTGGAACATCCAAACTGACCTCCTCCTAGTAAATTACAAAAGCCTCTATTTCCAAGCTCTACTATGGTAACATTGCTAGAAAGACAGGAGCATCAAAGTCAATGACAAAAGCTCCTGAAAAGGCTTGGTGCATCACAGAGCTATAGAGCAAAGGAGAAGGGAATGTATTTGGGATTGAACAATTTACCTTATCAGGACTATGATTAGGTAAGCACCAATACCTCCCTCCTTTGTAGGTCAGATGTCCAAACTGTCCTGCATCCCACTAATAATTGTGCATGTCTGTTCTGGAATTCCAGATGGGACAAGACAAGGAGTGAGACTATATACAACTGCTATCAAATTCCTAACAGTGATGGTAAATGAAGAGGAACCATTGAAGTCACAGTGAAATTCAACACTAGATGCATTAACTAGGTCATGACTGTAGACAGGAGTGCTCAGCATAAGTTTTAAACAATGAGATCACTTTTTAGCTCTCAATAACAGGCCAATGTGATTCCCCACATAGTGCTCAGTTTTGCAGTGCAGAGAATGAAAAGCTGGTCAGAATAACCTGCTCCTCTTTTCAAAAAAAACAAACAAAAATCCCCAGATTTTATTTAGCAGCCTTTGCCTCATTGAAGAATAGGTTTAGTTTATACAAAAATTGACAGCCTTGAAACCTTTGTCCTAACAATGACATTTATGAAATATAAAGATGTTATCCAGAGTGCTTAACGTAATAATTTGCCTTCAAAAATCTATGACCCACCTGGAAAGTTTTTGCTACAAATAGTAAGGGAAGATGTTTCCATTCATGCTCCTGTCCCCTGCCCCTCGCCTTCAAAAGACAGGCAATTTATACTACAGCATCAGTCAGTCAGCAAGGCAACAGAGTAACTTAGATAATTTTTTCACATCTTCGCTCATAGAGCCAAGCTTTTTTGCATACTCCTACAAATGCTCCTTGGACTTCTCTTACCTATCTCAGACAAAAAGAGAAATCTAATAGATCAGAATAATGATTTTTGCACTATAACATTACATCTACTTGGTCAGTCTTTTCTTCTAATTGAAAGTAAAAAGAGAACCACATGCATAAGAAAATCAGAACAGGTAAAAAGAGAATAAGTAGCGCAGAAGTGTGTTTGAGTGACGGATCTATATTTAATTACACCTGCTAATCTACTTATGTAAAAACAAACCAAGCCTAGACTAATTTGGTCACACAGTTATCAGTTTCCACCCATAAAACATTTTTAACATTTTGTTGAGTAGATCCAAAAAAAACCCAAAAACTTATCTTTTCATTCTAGAAAGCTTTACTCTGATCACAAAGTTTTGCGTACTCAGGTTGATTAGCTTCTTAATATCTCTGAGAATGTAATGCATGCAAATATGCCTCTTTTCATGTATTTGCCTAAAAAGTGTACTTTAAAAGACATGACAGCTTTTATTAAGAGAGAAAAACAAATAGACAACCCAGGCTTCACATGTCCTGAGCTCTGATCGAGGGAACACTTGATACCTCCCTCAGATTAAAGAGCAGATCAAGTTTCTGTTTGCTTTTCGGAATGAGGAACATGAAGTTGAACCATGTCTTGGTTGAAAAGAAAAGACACGCAATATTCTGAACAAAATCAGTCTGATCTCAAGGCTTATTTTTATATAGTAAAATTAGAAGTACAATTCCCTAGCTGACAGCACACTTCAGCTCGCTTTAGATACACATCACTCACCTAAATACTATTCTGGACACAGATAAAAGAACAATTTTAAAAGAATTTTCAGATTTGGTTCAGACCTTGTAAAGCCATTCATTTGGAAAAACTGAGTAATCAGGTACAGCTTTGAAAATTTCTTAGTATGCACATGGATAAGCTCTACTTTGGTGCTTGTTTGCAAGGCAGAAATTTAACTTGAAATTAATATCAAGTGACTTCTTGGTAGGAGCTTATCAAACTTCAAAGAAATGAAGATTTTCTTCCTCATTTATCTTAAAAGTACAGCAAAAACCCTAAAAAAATAATAGGGACTGCAATAAGGTGGTGCAAAGCTACCTTGGTTTTAACCCTTTCTTATCTGGATCCAGAGTGTCAAAGGTGGAATCATCTGGGTTCTGAAACCCTCCATTACACGTTAGTGATAAGGCTGGCTTTGTGTATGGACCAATTTCTCTGGCCTACTATGATATGCAGTCATGTTTCTACATTAACATCTTTACTTTTAATCCCAAACTGTACTAATGTGAAGAATTAAAGGAATGGTGTCAAATATTTTAGGTCAGTGATTTTCAACCTGTGGTCCTGGAACCTTGAGGGTCCACAGACTATGTATAAGATTTCCAAAGGGGTCTGACTTCCTTTAAAAAAAAAAAAAAAAAAGAGTCCACAAATAAAAAAATAGGTTGAAAACAACTCTTTTAGGTAGCAAGGTATAGTCATCTTTGAAGTTGAATTTGCCATTAACCTTCTGGTATTGTCAGTAAAAATGCAAGTAAAGCTGTACTCGAAGTAATGTGGAGTAAAACTGCATAAAGTGTGCTTAGAAGCTACCATACAGCTGTGGCATTTTTGGGGAGAGAAATTGGGGGAGGAATTTTAAAAGGAAACATGGCCATCACCAGGAGGAAATTTGTCAATGAAAGATTAAACTTTAACACTATTGCAATTTATGGCTTAATGAGTCAATGTACTTGGCAGAAGCCTTTTGAAATGATCCTTCCACCTGTCACAAGTCACTGAGTAACTATGTCTTCTATCTCTGGGCCAGTAGGAAATGTACCATATTCAGCCTACTTCCTACCACAGGGAATTCTTCAGGCAAGTGGGCCCCTAACTGGCCATTCTCACAGTAGAAGGTCTGGCAATAAATTAGGGGTGTTAATCTAGTATTTGGATTTGTTTCAAGAGGCAGCAGGCAGACTTTGTGCACACTGAACTAATTTTAATTTTCACTGTAATTTAGGCAGATCTTATTTTTCCAATGGTGATTCAGGTTTTTGGTTTTTTTAAAGAGTTAAAGCTAAAGTGAAATCAGGCAGGTAGACACCAGTTTCCATTAGAATCTCCCTCTCTCTTCACACTCCTTGCACTCTTTTCCTTCCAAAAAGCAATATAAACTGAACTTCTGAAGCCATATCAGTACAGATTAGAAATCAGGCAGAATGAGTACACCTTCCATTGCTAGTTTCAAGTATTTGTGAGCATCATTTTCAAAAACTATCATCCTGTACTTACACACACACACCCCCATCATATAGTATGAGCGCCTCACAATCTTTAGTGTATTTATCCTCACAACATGCCTGTGAGGAACAATGTTAATATCCTCATTGTACAGATGAGGAACTGAGGCACAGAGAAGCTAAGTGACTTGCTCAAGATCATGCAGGAAGTCTGTGGCAGAGCAAGAACTTGAAGGCAGTTCTCCCAAGTTCTACACCAGTGCCCTAATTACTGGACCATTCCAGTGCGCGCGTGCACACACACAGTTCTTTAGTTTTCAACTTTTACACCTAAAGAACAGATCTCATGTTACTGTGGCCTCATAAAATATTCCCTTATGCATTTTAAAAAGCATGTAGAAAATATGCTTTTGATATCCGGCTTCTCGTTTACCAGAGTGGGGTAACACAAAACCCTACTCCAAACTGAGCCAGTTTCTGCTAAGGGAAACTCCACTCAGCCTTTCCCGCTTGGGGCAGGGTCTCCTCTAGTGCAGGGGTCGGCAACCTTTCAGAAGTGGTGTGCCGAGTCTTCATTTATTCACTCTAATTTAAGGTTTTGCGTGCCAGTAATACATTTTAACGTTTTTAGAAGGTCTCTTTCTATAAGTCTATAATATAGGACTAAACCAGGGGTAGGCAACCTATGGCACGCGTGCCGAAGGCGGCACGCAAGCTGATTTTCAGTGGCACTCTCACTGCCCGGGTCCTGGCCATCGGTCTGGGGGCTCTGCATTTTAATTTAATTTTAAATGAAGCTTCTTAAACATTTTAAAAACCTTATTTACTTTACATACAACAATAGTTTAGTTATGTATTATAGACTTCTAGAAAGAGACCTTCTAAAAACGTTAAAATGTATTACTGGCACGCGAAACCTTAAATTAGAGTGAATAAATGAAGACTCGGCACACCACTTCTGAAAGGTTGCCGACCCCTGGACTAAACTATTGTTGTATGTAAAGTAAATAAGGTTTTTAAAATGTTTAAGAAGCTTCATTTAAAATTAAATTAAAATGCAGAGCCCCCCAGACCGGTGGCCAGGACCCGGGCAGTGTGAGTGCCACTGAAAATCAGCTCGCGGGCAGCCTTTGGCACGCGTGCCATAGGTTGCCTACCCCTGCTCTAGAGCTTAGAACAAATTCAACAAAATATAAGCAGGGCTTCAGGAACCCTGCCCAATGGAGAGATACTGACTGGTGAGGTTTTTAGAGCCAAGTCTATAAAAGCAGGACTACAGTGATTGCTGGCTCAGCGTGAAATCAGTCATCCTGCTGTGGAATGGGTAGAACTCTCCCTCATAAAAGACAGGAAGCAGGATTACTTTGCAGAGCTCAACATGGGGAAGAAAGCCAGCCAGCCATTCCAACCCTCCTCTCCCCCCCCCCCCCCATAGAGTTAAGACTGTCAAACTCTCCTCACCCCCTCTTTTGTCAGAAGCTAAAGGCTTTCAGCATAGGAGAGCCTCTTTATCCAATGGTAGACTTAGGTCCCCAACACAGGGGTAAAGCATCTTGGGATCCTCTTCCCTCAAGCTGTTTAAAGGTTTTCAGCAGGGAAGTCTTACGACCCCTTGCACCACCTGGCTCAGAGCAGTGGTTCTCAACATTAGATTCACTGGGGCCCAGGGCAGAAAGCTGAAGCCCCATCATATGGGTCTTAAGCTCGGGGCCCTGAACCCTGCCACCCTGGGCTGAAGCCAAAGCCTGAGCAATGTAGCTTCACAGGGGCCCCTGGGGCATGGGGCCATGGGCAATTACCCTGCTTGCTACCCCAACACCAGCCCTGTCTTTTATATGCAGAAAACCAGTTATTGTGGCACAGGTGGGCTGTGGAATTTTTATAGCATGTTGGGGGGAGGGGGGGGGCTCAGAAAGAAAAAGGTTGAGAATCTCTGTCTGAGAGGATAGACAATCGAGATATTAAAATAAAATTGCAGTGTCAATCATGTCAAATGTTGTGGCGAAGTTCAACAATAGGAGTGTGATGCACATGGCCAAGGGGAGCTCATCCATCAGTGCCCTTTCTGTTCTATGTCTTGTATTGAAACCTGACTGAAAGGGGTCAGGGTATGGCCAGACAAGCTTCTCAATTAGTTTGCTTATAAGTGGGAAGTTCAGTATTAGGCAGTATTTGGAGACAGTGGCTGCATTTAACAATGGTTTCTTAAGTACTGGCTGGTTTATGACGCTGTTTTTGTGGGCACACACAGGGAGGAAAAGGGCATGGATCAGGGCCACAAAGGGTGGCTTGGTTTCCCTGTAGAGTTTCTAGGACATCCTTTTCTAAGAATAGGCTGAATTCAGAGAGTAAAGGTACCATGTTATGAGATTTGTCAGTTTTATGCTCCTGATTTCTGGAGAAGCAATCTGAGATGTAGGTGATTTTTTCCACAGAAGTACGCTGGGTATTCTTCACAGTGGAAAGTGCCAAATTCTGGAGCTGAGTACAGGCATCCTGGAATAAAGCGAATCAGGTTCTAGAACAATTCAGCAGGGGGTAATTTACAGGTCGCTATGATGGAGTAGTGGGATTTCTTTGAATCTTCCACAGCCAGGGTATAGATTCACAAGAATTCCTCATGCCAAAGCCTGTCTGCATCTTCATATGGTTTTCTGCTATTGACATTGACATTTTCTTCCCTCCTGCTTCAGTTCTGTAGATTATACTTTAAATACAGCACCAGCTAAACACAATACCTCCTTCTAGCAATTAAAACAGACTTTAAAAAGACAATACAAAAGCTGAATAGAAAAATGCTACAGCAGGAAGTGATTCTGAAGACAAAAGAATACAAGCTGAAAAGCCCAGATATTCTGGCACAATACTGGTTATTTGATATTACCGAAGAAAGCTAAGCGGTTTTGCTTTTAAAGACCCACCATGTGGCACTTGAAACAGGTATTCAAAGTGGCAATTCAACAAAAACATGTTCTCATGCCCCTCACCTCAAATCCTCACATGATAAAGTGACATTAAAACCTTTACCAAGTATTTCAAGAAAAACTGCCATAGGACCTTCACTCACCTTTTCTATTAAATAATGTCAAAAGCAACCACTCCTACACCTAATTATTAAACACCCCCGTATGGCAAACAGGCTGCACAGAACAGAATTTTAACTTGACAACTGTGTCACTTGTGACACTTATTTAAATGACAAATGAGAAAGTCTGTAATGCAGCAGCATGTCTTTTCATTTAAAAACATAAAAGCAACCACATGCAGGGCCGGCGCAACCCATTAGGCGACTTAGGGTGCTGCTATTTTGGGGGCGCCGGCGCCGCGGCCACCCGTAGAAATTTTGGGGCGGGACCTTCCGTCGCCGCTGTTGGGGGCGGCATTTCGGGGGCGGGACCTTCCGCCGCCTAGGGCGCCGGAAGAGCTGGCGCCGCTACTGACCACATGGACACGGTTTTCAAGAAGAAAAAAAAAAGCACAAATAATTACAGAAATAACTTGCATCTTCCTAATCAATACAACAATACAAATTTGGGTTTGTGCCCTATTTTCTGTCAATTATGTGTTAAAGACTGAAAACCTTAGCGTGTCTACTATTTTACATTAGAAATTAATCTCCATTCAGGAATTCTATTAACAAACTAGAGGAATTATGACATCACAAGAGACTGAAAGATGAGCAATTGAAAGGGGATTTTCAGGATGATATTTTAAACACTTGTTTCTTAACACACTATTCTAAATGCCTAATGATATCTTTAGAGAAATTAAGTCGTTGTTGAACATTCAATATCCCCACTCTTTCAGTTTAGTTCTGAGAAAGCTCCCAATATACATCTGAACCCCATAAAGAGTCATCTAGTACAATCAGGGAAGACAATCCTCACAGCTCTAAGGAAAACCAAAAAGTATGCCATTTCTATAAACCTTGCCCATAAAAAACTGATCTCTCCGAATGAAAAGGTCAGAATATTTTCTGTCCAATATAACTTCCACAAAACATACATAAATGTATTCTATAAGCTGTGTGGATCTCATGACATACAAAGTATGAGGCTATACACCTCTACCCTGATATAACGCGACCCGATATAACACGAATTCGGATACAATGCAGTAAAGCAGTGGCTCCAGGGGGGCGGGGCTGCGCGCTCCGGCGGATCAAAGCAAGTTCGATATAACGCGATTTCACCTACAACGCGGTAAGATTTTTTGGCTCCTGAGGATGGCGTTATATCGGGGTAGAGGTGTTTATATCTTCCTTGTTACTTCATATCAAATCAAAATACTAGGCACTTCTTGGAAGTAAGTGAATTTTCTTAAGCCCTCTTGCTTCCCCACCTCCTATAGATCTTTCTGAGGACTTAAATAGCAATGTAATTTAAATAGAAGTGTAAAAATAGTTGCTGAAATTGTATTTGAATATTTATGTGGTGGAAATCTAAAGTACACCACCATTAGCAAAGCCAAATAGTAAATGGGTTTTAATTCACATTTTGCTGTAAAATAAGTCTTTCCTGGTTAGACTACTGAAATACACCTTGTATAAATAGCACAGATGGTTAACTTTCTGGTAGACTGTAGAGGAATCCAAAACATTTACTCACTCTTAGAAAAACCTGATGTCTGAAAATGCTTTCGTTCTACAACCTACCACATTACACATGCTGCATTACTAATTTTACTTTGACATGGCTATGAAAAACATACAGAATTAAAGCAAAGGCCTTTCTCCTTCAAGCAGGTCAACAGACTCTCCCAACTCTTCTGAATTAGCACCATTCAGGCACGTACTGCAACGTTTTCCCACAAGAGGAAGCTTTTGTGCACATCTTCATTCATCGTATTTCACATGGATTTCTGACAGGGAGAAGGCAGAAGATCTGTACAATGTCTCAGATTTCCTGATAAAGAACTAAATCTTTACTAAGATCCCACATAGCTATGTTTGGCTGGACAAAAAGCAAAAGGCTGAATTCAAGATCTTCAAAGGAAGGGGAGGGGGCAGGAAGGGGAAGAGAAAAAGCTCACCATCACTAAACAAACTAACTACTGTATACAGTGGTTAACATAGACTAAGGACTTGTCTACACGGGAAGTTACCGCACAGTAAGCTAGGATGTGAATTTAAAGTGTACTAGCTATTTGGCAATAAATTTCCCATGTAGACAAACCTGAGTTAGGAGGGGGAGCACTGACCACTGCAAGTGAGGAAGGGAGCAGGGGAAGTTGTAGAGAAGCACTGTTTCTCCAAAACCAGGGAGGAGGAGGAGGAAATTCTCTCCCTGCTTTTCTGCTCCCCAACCTTATTTTAGCTCTTGACTATTCTTGTTGAATGCACACATTTTTTTCCCTCTTGAAAGGAAACATGCTTGCAGCACTCAAATCTGGTGTTCCCATTTGATGTCTCCATCTATTACAAGTGACTGATATGGTGATTATTGGAAGATTAAAATTGTTAACTCATCTACAAGTGGTCTGTTTCCTTTGGTAATTTTGAGTCCATTTAAATTAGCAGAAAATTAGCACTTAAGATGCACATTTTTATTAACCACAACACACACGTGCTAGATTAGAATAGCTCCAAAAGGCAAACAAATGTATAAATACTTGTAAGTCACAGGTAAAAACAGCATTCATAAGTATTTATCTAGAAACCAAAATATGTAATTTGAATTAAGAGAAATAAGCAGAATTATATATTAATTTTTAAAGATACCATTTCAGTTTTTACAAAAGAGATTTTTCATATATATTCCTTTTTTAAAAAAGATGTTAATTAAATATAAAAACTGTTTATACAATTTGCTAAGGGTACAGAGTCTTCAAATCCTAAAGTTACCTCAGAAACTAAAATCACACATGTTGCACAGATCAGATATGTTTTTACCGTAAATCAGTTAATGGACAATAAGAAATTGGGTGAGTCGGTAATATGTGCTATGACCAGAGTCCCAGGGGAGCCAACTGAGGTCACTCAATTAGGGTGAACTGCAAAGAATGGTGCAGACAATCCCCAAAGCTGGTGGATATTCCAATACTTAGATTTACCAAGCCAGCACAAAACAATTTCTATAATACCTCACTGGTTATCCAGAAGCCAACACCACAGTTCCCTTAAAGTAACCCAGCCTCAGGCCTCCACCCAGATATCCAAGTCAAAATATGATGAGGATTACTGAAAATCTTATTCATCATATAAAGTTCTACCAATCAGAAAGGATCGGACACATTATCTTCCAGGTTAATGAATATTCCAGATCTTACCTAAATACATGCTTACAGCCAATTCTTATTAACTAAACTAAAATTTATTAAAAAAGAAAAGAGGGTATTGGTTAAAAGATCAGTATATATACAGACTTGAGTACAATTCTTGAGATCCAGATTCATAGCAGAGATGGTAAGCTTTGTAGCTGAAAAGAGTTCCTTCAGAAATAGTTCATAGGTTATAGTCCAATATTTATATTCAGGGTAGTCCAGTCAGGACTGAGATCTCAGTCCTTATGGCTTAGGCTTCGCCTGCATGAAGCCTCAAGCAGATCTGAGATAAAAAGGATTGGAACCCAAACATCTTTATACAGTTTGAGGCCTTCTTGTGACAGCTCCGAGTCCTTCAGCGAACAATAGGCATTTTGAAGGGGACCCATTTCCTAAGCATCACCGGTAATTATCCACACAGATTAACATAAGGCAATTGTCTGTTTTTCCACCATTCACAGATGATTTGCTATACATTTCAAAGAGGGATGAATACAGCGATATCCTATGTTTACAGTTCATTTAAAAGTTAAGATGTCCTTTTGATCTCAGAATTAACAGAATACAGCATAGATAGGGACTGTTTGATTACGTTGTTGACCTCTACCAATAGATATGTAAATACACAAAAACACAAACATTATCTCCCCATATGTCTTTAAGGGTTGAGTTTGACTCATTTATCCTGCAGGATGTTTAACACTTTCTGGCCATGAGTCACATGTGCACCTTAACTTTTACATTTAGAAACCTTAGTTTGGGAAAATTGATGAAAAGAAAAAAGTCATCTCTCTAATGCTGACTAAATAAAGACACAGACATTGAGATGAACGCACTAAGTGGGGTTAGCTCATATCTTCACTTCCTGCTGGTTCTGATCCCTGTTCAAGCCCAGAAGCACAGGTATGGACTGACAGTTAAGTGAGAAAAGATTTTTAAAATTATATCATAGCTCAGACTTATTTCTCCTGAAGAAACAGCCAAATGCCAATTTTTAAGACTTTCTGTACAACTGTTTGAGTTACTCCGGAGCACAGAAAGTCAGGTGTCTTTTTCATGCTCACATAATTCAAACAGATGAATGTATTTTTCACAAACTTTTGAAAGAAAAAACTCATTCTGGGCTAAGAGCAAGCATGGATGACGTTCACCTCAAAATAAATACTTTGAGAATCTGAGTGAAACAGGGTATGCGCTGAGAGCTCACGTACAAACTAAACAAGGGTTATGAATTCTACAATAATGTTAAAACTAAAACCAAAGCCTTAAGAAAAACCAAAAGTATATGACTTTTGATCTTAATACAGAAGATTTTCACTGACAATACTTAAATAATTTCTCAAATCCATTCATTTTGCTAATTGAGCAGGAACATTTCAAAGTAATTTTTGTTCTGTATTTCATACACTGTAGAAGATGGCTTTGTAGTGGGCGGATATGAGGTTTTGAATTCACTCTGGGAGCTCTTGTGTTCTTTGTGAGCCACACGTCATCAGCTAAGCTGTTCAAGTGAATTACAGCCTTGTATTCACTCCAAGGATCTTTGACCCTGTGTCATCCTCCTAGCACTACCACTTTATAAAACTGATTACTGATGAATGTATGTCCAAGGAAGTTTTTACTGTGTGTCCTTTAAAAAAAAAAATACTTAGCTGATTATTGAATAGTGGAGGAATAACAATTACTTGTTCCCTTCCCATCCTGTGGAATAAAAAATGATCTGGGACATGCAAACCTAAAACTGTTCTATGGCACACACAAATATAAAAAAAGAATCAAGAAAAAAGGTGTGGTATTTTAAACCACTTGCTTAACACAAGTAAGCTGAATTTGGTCAGGAAAGCACAAGTGATTTATAGGTGACCTCCGGATGTCTGAAAACATGTCCATGGGATTTGCCAAGCAAGCTTCCTCATAATTACAATTGTTTTTCTAGATAGAAATATCAGTTTCCTGCTTACAAATGTGTATGGTTTGGCACTGCTGAAATGCAAAAGATTACGTATGCTCTGGTGATCTGACATCTAACTTTACTGAACAGAAGCCCACATCAAAATCCCATCACATGTGGCCAATCCCCACCTCCTGGGTAAAACCCAGGAGCTGGACAGCATGTGGACCATTAACTATCTTTTTGGAGGAGAGAAGGTCCCAGAATAAGATAGAAACACTACCAGTGATGAGGCTGATAATTTTTTTTTTTAAGTTTTCAGCATGTAAAAAATTGTGACGTTAATGCACAACTACTTAACATGACCAAAAACATCTAAAATGATTTAATTCTTTAAAACAAAGTCTAGAGTGCTGAAAACTCACTTCATTGACTAAGATGTGATCAGGCTTTATAAACTGAATTTTAAATTTTAATAGAACTTGTATGTAGCATAATCATAACTTATCAGTCCAGTTATGACACTTTTCACAAAAACTAAATGATCTTAAACTGAAACTTTTTGAGGCATAAGTGAAAAGCGCCACTATGAAAAATGGCAAAAATTATACTGTGTAAATATCAGAGTTAACTCAAGACATCTTTAGCAATTTAAATCATGTATTAATAGTAACATTTTCACACAAAACTATAACAATTCACATTCTGAAGATTATACTTTTAATTGACCAACTATTTTTTCAGATAGATTGCTTTTTGCGCATGATTCATAATCATATCCTATATCAATGAATCATGCATGACATCACTGGCATTACTGAATTACTTTAGTCTTCTACACTAGTGGATCTAGGGCATGTATTATTAACTGTCCCAACACTAGCGAATCAATTTTAATCCCCTACAAACACCACTTGTAATATCACAGACCCCTCAGAGTTCCGGTAACTAGACGTTGTCAGAATGTATTTTTACTTTTGTTTTTGAAGAGGACAAATCGAAACAACTATCTGATGAAAACCCAAACTACGAATGATACACTACACACAGTGAAAGATCTAATCCACCCATCAGTGCAAAGGCATTTTAAATATTTGCTTTTATTGGCATTAAATCATATGTGCACAGACCAGTAAATTTCCTTTAATATTTACAGCAAAACTGCTATGCCCATGCCTTCATAAATATAATTCACATATTCAGTTGCCTTAAGTATATTAAAATCTGTAAACCTCCTCTGAAATATTCTTTGTATTGCCATTCAACATTAGCATGTTTTAATTCTGATGCGTAACAAAAATACTGTAGTTTGTGTAGGCAGTTTAATATGAGAATTCACAGATTTAGTATTGCGCAGCAGCAGCAGCTAAGAAGACATCACTACCATTCCTCTTCCAGAAGAGGCATGAACCATCCTGCAGTTAACACCCAAGTCCAATTCTGGATTACACAACTGACATTTTTGCTCTTACCAATATGCTGCAGGGATTTTTCTAGTGATAAACTTGGCTAACAGGCTTGCTGGTGGGGTCCCAGGTCACCTTGTCTCACTGGATTTTCATCATCTCAAATATTTTTTGAGTACTACCTGGAAGTTTCCAGGATCTCTGAAAAGTGAGGTGTTCATATGTACCCCAGGAAATAATATTTTAGTTATGTTATTACCCACACATTTGTAACATTTAGATAGTGATTCATTTTTACAATATCAGTATCGTAGAGAGCACTGCAGACTTACCATGAATATTTTAAAAACAGATGATGCTTACTATAACTCAAAAGCTTAATATAACTTATTTTATGGAAAAGCAAGAGTATCTTCTGCCAAACAGGATGGCTTGGTTTAAATCTCAGTGATTTAAATCACCAAGCAGGAAAGCTTGATTTAAATAATTGATTTTAATCTTGTTTTGCATTTGTACCTTTTAGTTATTTTCCTAAAGAAAGGTCGATTCTTACTGGTAGTTGCAAATCAACATGTCTTTAATGGCCCCTATCACTTTTATACTAAATTTGGTACCTTTTTTTGCTAACCAGAAAGATATGCAGTTATATAGCTCAACTTTTTATTCAGATTCTTAATTTTCATTTTGTTATTATGTTAAGAAATGCATCATACACCATTTCCCATACACTAGATTGATTTTTTACTTGTGATTTGTGTCAAGCTCTAATTGGATGGGTAATTCAAATTCAATTAAAAATGCACAAAAACAGCATTTAAAATGTTTTAATTAAGTAAAGGTACCTTAAATGTGCTGGATACATAAGAGAAAGTTTATCAAAACTTGTTTTGCATTTAAAGCTAACTGATTTATTAAACAGTTGTATTATCTGAGGCTCATGAACTGAATTGATTGTTTCTGGTGACCATCTTCAAGATTTTAGAACTAGTAAATTTCATCCTCTCACATGTAGTTTTTATTTATAGATTGGAAGAGGAAAACAAAACTTTCCTGCACTTTCAACATCCCAATTAGTTTCTTAACTCTGAAAGAACTAGTCATTGAACTAGTTGAATACACAGAAGTAAAGAAAATATTCTCTCCCCACCTGCAGAAGAGGCTACTGCTGTCAAAAGCTGATTTAGCACTTCAACAAACTCTGGTTCCAGATGCTTAACCAGTGACTTCCACCCACCAGTTCAGCAGCTGGACTGCCTTTAAAACTTGGCAACAAATATGTATTGCTTAATATTGTTTTTTGTAATTTAAATGACTAACAGATTATATTAACTTTAGGCTTCCACATTGGTTGTCACTTTAAAACTTAATTTTAAATACACTTATTTAAAAACTATTTAATTTAAATTTTAAAAACGCCAAATAAAGTCACTGGTTTTTATGCACCCTTCTACAAGTTCACTTCTTTAAAATTTCTAATACTCCTTTATTTTTAATAGTCATTTTACATTGAAGAAGAAGCGTCCAGTTCTCTCAGAAAGTATGATAAGTTTATATTTTAAGAAAAAGTCAATGACTTCAGTAAATAAGTCAGACAGTGGAGTCACTATCTCTAGTGCCCAGAGCAACTAGACACTGATAAAGTAATAAACTGTTCACTTAAACAAGACACACATCCTAGGATATGGTGAGTCATAAAACTGGAATTGATTAGCAAAAAGTGAAGCTCTTTAAAGGGGGATTTATACTCAAAAATATATATGGTTCTTTAAGTCAAATAAAGGTTGGGGAATAGCATGTACACAGGTTTAATCCAACTAGCTGACTTTCACTTCCAGATACTTCAACGAAATCTTGTAAGGTCACAAACAAAAGGGAGTTGGACAATTTCTTAAGAGCCCCCTCCCATTTGTCTAAAGGGTAAATATCTCTATAAAAAACTAGTGTAGTGACTGCCATCAGTCTAAGACAGGAAAAACACTAGGGTTGCATGTCAGGACAGAGGTAAACTTGCATGGTGCCTGAATGTGCTACATCTGAATCTAGCCATAGTCCAATTAATAAGAAATAAGTTGACCCATAAAATGAAGGTTTTACAATATACAGTAATGCGACCCATGCTGCTTAACAAGAGATATTTTAAAATAAATAGTTCCTTTTTAAAGAAATTCTTGGTTTTTTATTTACAAAGCACTGAAAAAAATATTTCTCAGAGGACTCACGAGGGTTGATGATGTTTGTGTTTACCCCATTTTCCAGATGGGAAACAGATACTAAATGACTTGCCCAAAGTAACAAAGCAAGTCATTGTCAGAGCCAGGATTAGAATTGAGCACTTCTTGACTCCCACTTCTGCGCTCAAGCTGTTTCTCTTCTTAAGGAAAAAATATTTGTGAACATAAAGAAATACAATTTACAGGTTCCCTCAATGACTGAATACTTTCACTGAAAACAAATAACCACACAATAGCCACTTGCATGTTCTTTTGGCAGATCAGGAGTGTCATCTTGTGAGCGTCTCAAAAGACTGAGATCCCAGTTATCTCATCCAGTTAAACCAAGTCTGTAACAGGTACTTGAAGTAAAGATTATCAATCCGAGTGAAAATACGCGCGCACACACACACTTAAAAAAAACCCGTAACACTAATTAAAGGCAGCCTCCACCAGGACACCAGAAGTGGGTTAAGACTTTCTGCCCTTCCCTGCAGATTCTCCCAATGAAGCAATAAAAGTAATGAGCTCCAAACATCATTGCTACAGTCCACACTAGAACCACAGGGCACTTAGTACTAAGCCTGCACAGACATCTGTTCCTTCCCAGCTCATTCTGCCAAGCCACGACTCTCAGCTAAATGTGTCTGTGCCCTCTGTGTTACCCTATCACTTATCAGTTTTCCTCCTCTCATCATACATTATCCAACCCTTTCACCTTCAGTCTCTCTCATATGCTCTGTCAATCCCCACCATCTCCCTTTCTTTTCCCATACTGCGCTCAAGACCATCCATTCCCTTAACCATATGCAAGGGGGAAAATGCCACGCCTTTTGGTATAAGACTTTCAAGGGACCAATAAGAGACATTTACAGACCCACCAAACATCTTTTATTTGTAACCCTTGCTTGCCATCCCTTTGCCCTGCACCATGTTCTATCTTCCCTACATGATCCTGTATCTTAAAGTATATATCAGGGGTCGGCAACCTTTCAGAAGTGGTGTGCCGAGTCTCCATTTATTCACTCTAATTTAAGGTTTCACGTGCCAGCAATACATTTTAATGTTTTTAGAAGGTCTCTTTCTATAAGTCTATAATTTATAACTAAACTATTGTTATATGTAAAGTAAATAAGGTTTTTAAAATGTTTAAGAAGCTTCATTTAAAATTAAATTAAAATGCAGAGCCCCCCGTACCAGTGGCCAGGACCCGGGCAGTGTGAGTGCCACTGAAAATCAGCTCGCGTGCCGCCTTTGGCACGTGTGCCATAGGTTGCCTACCCCTGGTATATATATTTCCAAAGTAGGGACCATGGCTTTTTACTGATTTGTTTGTAAAGAACGTATCACATTCTGAGTACTAAACTGTAATACTCAGTTCTTTTCAATACTGCTTGTTTGAATTTCAGTCTAACATTTAAAGGGTTTTCTCTCTCCCTCCCTTTTTAAGTACCCATTATTACAATGTCCTTATGGGCATCTAACGATATTTAAGTTATATTCACATATACCAGCGAGAGCACTTACCAGGTCTTTAAAGAAATCAGCTATCAGATACTTAAGTCTGCTTGGATACATCCTGTAAATGGAACTGGAGACCTCAGATATCTGGAATTACAAACCTCCAGTTGCGATATGCGCTGTACAACATTCAGACTAGGAAAATGGCACCGTGCCATATTTGACCAGAGACGTAAGCGTTTCCGCTATACTACCTTTTTATACAAATGAGAAATACAGACTGTTTGTTATTTCTGATATATTTTCGAAAGGATTTAACTGTATGCTTTTTAAAAGCAAAAATCCACCTGTCTTTTATTAAGTAAATGTAGGCAAACAGGTATATGTAAGACGAGGCTGCAGTGATTTGGCTTGTCATGCCCAACTAGGTCTCATTTTCATTTGAAAAAATACAGGAATTACAGAAATGATAAGCTCTTATACAGAATGTAAGATTACAATTAGAATCCATGTAAAAGCATCAAGTGAAAATATTTTTATTTTTAAGAGTTGCATGTGTTTTTTAACAAAATATGTAAGCAACCTTACAACACTGGAAAGATCACAATTGTCTTGATTTTTCTTGTTTTACTGTCTCTTACTATTACATGTGGTGCCATGGCTTTAAAAATGTTTTCTGGCGTTGCCTAAATGTCCACATCATTACAAAGTGATGTCATATGCTCATTTGTCTTTTACCAAGCACACACACCTTCTCATAACTGCCCTATTTCATAGGTCCACGTATTAAACTCTCCCTCCACCTCTGTAAAATCACCAGAGAGGACATATGGTCTGTCAAAGTAAGATCTGTTAAGTCCACACTAATACTCTAATTGCGATTCCTGATAAAGCTGGCTTCCAGCGTTCAGCTACTTTGTACACAATTTTAAAACCTGCTAGCTTTCAGAGTTAACTGCACTTACATTAAGAGTCCCCGAGCAGGTCATCCTATCAATTGCTGCTATAAGCTGTTAACTGTGACAGTTCCAAGACACCAAACATACCATAGTTTATTATTTTATTGATATGCGCTCATTTTTAAGAAAGCTAGCAAGTATTTTGCTGAACACTGAATTTTATGTGACTTTACTAAACTAATGACTGGCAGAACCCATTCTGAATTGGCAGTTAAGTAAATAACATATCAGGTGGACTGTGTCAGCTGTAGTTTAATTTTAATTAAATATAGTAATATTTCATAGTTAAGTGTAGATTTTGAAAATTATTCAGTGTTAGTACAAGATTTCACTACAGTGCCTATTCATCTGTGCTTGGTAGTGAAGAGAGTACCATTTTTTGTGCGGATGATAAAAATCTGAACTCTCTGTTCCACTGTAGAACCATATGATTTTAGCACAGCAATAAAGTGTTTCAGCTAGCTTCACATCACTACAAGAAGATGAAACCTTCATAGTTTGCTCAATCAACAATAACTGTGGGACCACTAAAAATGCAGATATATTTTATGGACTAAAACACTGCAGTGGCAGCCAGTTTTATAACTGAATGTTCAGAAGCAACATTTTATACACTACATCCAATGATAGATATTGGGGGTAGAAAGGCAACTGGCTGTAAAGAGTTGCTGGGTTGGGTGACCAGATCAACAAAAACTCCCAAGATTTCAAGTCACCTGCAGCCCTGTGCAAAAAAGGAAGAGGAAGAGCAGATTTATTCCCTCCACCTTGGGCGAATGCTTCAGCAACTCTGTGGGCACCTAAAACCTGAAATTACTGCAACTATCCCATACCAGCTTTGCAAGCCTCCAACTTAGCCTGAACAAATCTTCAGTTCAATTACATATTTTCAGTACAAAATTCTGCAGTACAGTTAACATCGGAGAGGAAGAAAAAAATTGAATTATTTGGATGTTAAATTAACGCAGGGAATATGGCTTGCATTATTCATTTTCATATTTAATTCTATGTAAACCTCAATTTTAAATTTACCCTCAGATGCAGTATAATTTCTAGTTTGACACTTGTCAAAAAGTTAGGTCCAGCTTCATGTAGAGTACACAGAGCTCTGCCTTTATAGTTTGGGTTCCTCGAAATTTAAGGGAAAAGTGTCTCAGTTACTTCTAACTTTCTGAAACTGAACTTTTACATCAATCATCGAGGCTTAGACTGATTTATTTTACATCAATCATCAGAGCATGACTGATTTATTTCAGAGTACAAGCAGGAAAAGCAGTTCCGTTGGTTTTTAGCATGAAGTCGAGGGGAGGAGGACCACCACTTTTGACTTAATAAAAGCAACTGGCATTTTCTTCAACAGCTCTAGCATCTTAGTTGCTTGAGATAGAAATTTGAGAAGATAATTCCTAGTGATAGATAACATCTTTTGCTAGTTCAATTAAAGTGTTTTGATTGACAGAACTGTAACGTTTAAAAAAAATGGACTTTGCATATACACACTGATTTTAATTTAACACTGGGGGGTTAATTTGAGGGGGGAAATGAAGAGCTTTTTATTGGTTAATTGCATATGAGTGCACAAATAGAAGAAATTCTGCCATATTCCAAGTGACAGCTAGGGCAGATAGTTGTGTTACACACAGTTCCAAAGGAGTATAATTGGTGTGGTTTTATTTTATTTTTTTAACTAGGAAATATCACATTAAAATAAGGCAAAGTTCCTGCAGGACCCTTTCTTCACTCAGTGTGCAGTGAATGAGGCAAGGATACACAGTGAGTAGAACAGAGGTCCTACTTGCAGATGTAGAATTTAAGCCTCCATTTAAAACCAAATGTATTTAAGCCCTCAAGCCAGGATAGATAGCAGGGGATGTGTAATGACATAGTGCTGTGAGAGACCCAAATATTCAACAGCTGCCTCATTCATTGCAGATCCTCCACCCTGTGCACTCAATGAGGCCAGGGCTAAGAAGAAAACCTAGCATATGATAACCATCCACTGACCCAAGTCTACAGTCCCTTCTTTTCTATTAAAATAGAAAGGAGAAAAGGTTTCCTTCCTGTTTTCAGACTCACTTCTGCCACAATATATGAATTTACAGTTACAGACTGGCACTTTCATTTTAACATGAATACATCATCGATATAAACAATCTTACAAAATTCAACCTGTTCTGTGAATTTTTGCTTACCTTATGGATCTCCTCCTTCAGATAGTGTAAGTTCTATCATCACACCAAATCAAAGATGTGCAATGTAATGTTTAACAAATACCTCTGGTAGATTAATTTATCTGCCTAGTATGGCAGCATTTCTGATCTCTAGACAATCCCAGCCCAGTATCCGTGGTGCAAGTGATGGGATATCTACCATTTAATGACTGTTCTTTTCTCCTCTCTTTTCATAGCCCACTCATTATGGTATCAAACATAATGCTATATGGTGCAGGCTGATTAAGTATTCAGGGTTCCAATAAATAATTTCTATTGTCTCTTTGCCATTGAGCTTCAAAATAAACTGAATAGTAAATAGTACTGAATAGGAAATATTGTATAAATTCCTAATTTTTCTCCACCTCTGTTTCGAATATGTCAGTTTCTTTGAAAATAATCTGTTCCCGTTGTATCTTTTAAAGCAAAATATTTCAATATATACAAAATCATTCCCCTACATCCTCTCCTTCAGGCATATTCTTGTAACTTAAACAGTCACAAGAATTACCATATAAAATTAGTCATACCTACGTGTTTTAGTTTCTCCTTCAGTAGTTAAATCCCTATCTTAAGCAAGGCATAATATTCACTCACAAAAACCAATCCAACTGAACAGAGTTTAGATTTTTGAGGGTTGATAAATTCTCAGTTCACCCCCATCTCAAACAGCTTATTCTGTTCACGAATCCCCTATTGAACTCAATCAAACGAAACAGCTGCTCTATATGAAGATGATTCCTGCTCCTCCCACAACTTAATAGTTTATAGCAGGGATCTCAAACTCAAATCACCACGAGGACTAGTACATTGGCCCGAGGGCCGCATCACTGAAACCTTTTCATACAATGATACAAAAGTATAGTCAAAAGAGTAATATATTATGCTATTAAAAGTCAATGTATTAACTTTTTTAAAACTAATGCGAAGAGGGGTTTTAATAAAATATAAACACTCAGTAATGTTTGGAGCTTGGCTGCCGGTGGAGTCGGCGCCTATGACGGGCCACAGGAAATAACTCCACGGGCCGCGTGTTTGAGACCCCTGGTTTATAGAACAACTGTAAAGTTCTGACATGCACTTATGAATAAACTCTGAAGAGCAACATTCTTTCAAGGCTTAAAATTATAATGCAGTTTAGGACTATGGTAATGTGCACCCAAGAGCAAAGCAAAGGTTGCCTGGACTAGTAACTGCCATTGTCTGATTGTGAGTACTTCGTTAACATTCTTTTAATGTAGGTTTTTGTAAAGTTGACAGATTAGGGTATGTCTGTATGCATCTGCCAATTTGGGGGAATCTATTTACAGTTTATGTATTCCAGCTTGATTTTATGAACTGTCTATATTCTTATGTCTGTCTCTTACATCATAGCCCTTGTTTTAAGGAAGGAAGAAGCACCAGTGTATTGGGCTTTGAATAGGATGCTCATTAAAGATTATTAGCAAGACCTATGATTTTGGAGTGGAATTTCCGCAGCAGCAGGATGAAGAACAAAGGTGGTGATGCAAGCCTTTGAAGTCACAGAGACTTGGTGGGTCAGGAAGTGAGACACACGAAAGCAGGCAGGAGAGCTGAACATGCTTTTGTAGCAGAGGGAGCCTTTTAACTTGTAATGAAAGAGGTGCTGGGGCTCAAGAAATTTTTTTACTTTAATAACTGATGTGGCAAGCCCAGAGGTGCCAGGACTATGAACTGCCAAACCTAAAAAGTGCCAGGTATCAGCCCTGGCACCAATTAAACACTGGGACCAACTGAGGAAGAAGGAAACTGGAACAACAAGAAAGACGAGACACTAAAATTTGGAGGATCCTGAACTCAGAGGACTCTGCTCTGAACCCAAAGAATGCTCAAGACTGTTGAGGAAAGAGAGGGAAATGTACGTAGGTGTTTGTTTTATCTAGACATGTATACTTTTTACACTAGCAAAGTAAAGACATTCATGGTTGGAACCCTTTGCAAAGCCTGCATGTCTGTTTGTTCATTATGATGTATTTCTGAAGGGGTAACTGTAAACCTCTGCCCACACAGTTGGAGCTCTGGGAAAGGAATTACTTAAGCTACTGGGGACGTTGAAGGCAGTTGTGCTATGCAGTCCTATTTTCACAAAGGGATAACAGGTCCTGTGGCCTGTAAGCATGCCCAAGGAAAAAGACAGTGATACAGAGTACTCAGACCAAGGGCACATGGATCTACATCAGTGGCTCTCAAACGGTGGGTCGGGACCCCAAAGTGGTTAACAACCCTGTTTTAATGGAGTTGCCAGGGCTGGTGTTAGACTTGCTGGGGCCTAGGGCTGAAGCCAAAAGTCCGAGCCCCACCAGTTACAGCCCCCATCCGCACAGGGCTGAAGCCCACAAGCTTCAGCTTCGCCGTTCCCAGGGGGCAGGGCTCAGGCTTTGGCTTTGACCCCCCTGCCTGGGGCGGAGGAGCTTGGTCTTCAGTCCCCCTTCCCAGGGTCGAGTAGTAATTGTTGTTGTCAGAAGGGGGTCACGGTGCAATGAAGTTTGAGAAACCCTGGTCTACATGGTGGGATGCAAACGCAGAAGGCTACTGAGGTCGAGCTGGGACTGTGACAGTTCCTATATCAAACCACAAACTCCATTTTGTGCTGTGAGCACCATTTTGTGCCTACACTTTTGCCTTTTATCCTCCATTTTGTACTGAAACCTCCAAGGAGCTGCCAGGAGACAATCCTGCACCTTAGCAGAAGGCTAACAATGCAGAGCTATCAAGGGTAAATCTGGAAGGTCTCCCATTGAAATACTGGCACCATAAAATAATGAATTAGCTGCCACATGAGAAACCAGTTCAACTAAGAGTTTGTCTACACTGCACTTCGTCAGCAAAACTTCTGTTGTTCAGGGGTGTTAACACCCTCCCCTCCCCCAAACAACAAAAGTTTTACTGACGCAAAGCACCGGTCTGAATAGCACTTTGCCAGCAGGAGCAGTCTCCAGCCACAAAGCCGCTGCTGCTCAGGGGGGCGGGAGTTTTTTGAAGGAAGGAGAGCTCTCTCCTGCCAAACAACAGCAGCTACACTGCATGCCTTTCAGCAGCATGGCTGTAGTGGCGCAGCCATGGCGCTAAAAGCCTCGTATGTAGCCATAGCCTATGGGTATGTCTACACGGCCCATGTTACAGCGCGGCCGCAGCAGCACTGTAACGCGGGCAGCATAGACACGCTTTATCACCGGGGAAGAGCTCTCCTGGAGATAAAAAAACACCCTGAACGCGGGGTGGTAGCTTTATTGCCAGCACAGCTCCTAGCAATAAAGCGCTGTCTATACTGGCACTTTTCAGCACCAAACCTTTTGTCACTCAGGGGAGTGTTTTTTCACACCCCTGAACGACTAAAGTTTTAGCGCTGAAAGTGGAAGTGTAGACACAGCCTTAGTGAGTTGTAACCAAGCAATGCATCATCTGACAAGGGACCTGAAGTTACTGAGGAGCATCATCTGACCCAGGGGAGGGAGGGAGAGAGAAACTGGAATCTTATAACAGAGAGATTTGCACCCCAGCCATTTTCAGAGAGGGGAACAGACCAGGACCAGACACAGACAAGGCTGAGCAGCAGAAGGGGAGGAGGAATCCTAGATCCCCTGAAGAAATACTGAATAAATCCCAAACGACTCTTGGTATGATGAGGAAACTGAGGCAGGGATCTGTATGCAGGTTTTGTTATTTTTCCTTAGATCTGTGTATCTCCTGTGCTTGTCAAGAGTGAAATGTCCATATGTTTAGAAATTCCTTTGCAAAAAACGCATTGCTTCCTTACGCTGTCACACAGTGCCCCAAGAGTTAAACTGTAAACAAGAGGTCCACAGCTTTGGTGGAACACAGTATGCAACTGCTACTGGGATGGCTTGGAGAGCTGGCACTAGTTTCAGGGCCTAAACAGTTTGTTTAAGCTCTGGAGTCTTCCCAGTAATCCATGTCCAGCCCCAGCAAATGAAGGGCATATGGAAACCAAGGTTTGGGTCTGGAATAGAAGCCTGGTCAGGATCCAGGAAGAGGAGCTGATCAAGGATTGTAAACATAAGTAATGTTCATATAGTGAGTGGACTGGCTTCCTTGTTTTGTTTTTTTTGCAACTTCCCCCCCACACACACACGCGCACACACATACTCCCACACAACACGGAAACAAAGTTGCTGTCCATTCTGCAGTCTTTATTGGAGAATTAAGAGATGATGAAATTTTACACATACTTCTATGCAGATATTTAGTAGCCAAGACTGCAGTCAATTATGGATATGCCTAGCCCAGTGTAAATGACAAAGGAATAAACTGATACCCAAACCATGTCTGTACATATTCCTAGCAGTGAGGTGCCTTTACCACACACAAGCTACAGCTTTGCTGGAGTGAGCTTAAATGCCACTGGTAATGTATTTTTCTGAGAAGCAGTAAGGCCCATCTAGGATGGTAAATTTGAGAAGAGTTTGGCCCTTCCTTTCACACCAGCATCATCAAAGAGCTTTTAAGAACTTCTTAAGATTTCTTTCCTCTTTCTTGCATCCAGACAGTATAGTTTGTTTTGATTTTGAGAAACAGTTTTCTGGTCTGGTGAGTAAAAGGAAGAGGACACTTTAGAAAGGGTTATATGCTTCAAGTTACTGCTGAGTACAACTTTATCTTGATAAAAATACAAGTTAGCATTTGCAGCTCCCACGCAAAGCAAATACTGTAACTACCAGGGAACTGAGGGGGGGGGGGGGGAGAAAGCAAGCAAGCAATCTGAAATTTTCTGGGCTTTTTAGAGCAACGTGCCACAAAAACTTTAAAAATAAATAAATTCAAATCCAAATGAGAGAGAAAGGGTCTGTTAAAAGCTGTAGTGTCTCTTCTGCAAGAAATCCTTGCTGTATCCAGGAGGGTTAAATAAGAGGACACAGTCTACCCAAATTATTTTTCTATAACAGATATCAAATTTACTGATGTGTTAGATGAGCATTCATCAGGAATGTCCCATTCAATCTTAATCATTTCATTTCTACATGAATGTACCACTTAGGTTTGGAGTTTAATAAAAGGACTAGTTTCTATCTTAAATTTTTTACTTTCTAAAAAAGATATTTGAACTTTAAATATCCTGGGAGTCTGAAATGGAAAACTGAAGATCACTTATTCACATCAGGTAATAAAGTTTTTAGAATTTGTATCGGTTCAAAAGCCACACAAAGTGAAGTAAAATGAAAGGAACTGCAAAGCTCAACCCCATTCATCTCCTTGAAAGAATGCCCACTTGTAATCCAAGAAAATTCAGTCTTTTGATGGGGGGGAGGGGTGTCTAAGGAGACCTCAGTAGTTTGGAGACAGCCCATTGGTGTTTAAATACTTGAGTAGCAAGTGATAAGGAAATGATGAATATAATGTGTAAACAGAATTGTTTCTAAATAGACTGTTTTGCCAACTTTTTCTATACACCATCAGCTGCTCTATGAAACTGTACAAACTGTGCGCCTGAGTATTAATCTATTAAACCCTAGCCTTTCAATAAACCCTGTTAGTTAAAATCCTTCTTGTACTTGCCAGAAATAGCTTACATAGTAAGCACAGTAAAGCTATTAAAATTCTTCTGAAGTAACCATATTTAATGAAATCAATCTCAAACGGGAAATTGATATTTAAATAATGTTTGGCATATTTCATAAATTTACACCAAAAAGTTATCTACAAAGTACTAAGATTTTTTTTATATAATCTTCTACCAATTTTAAAACAGAAGTTAGTCGTAACATACAGTGTTATTTTCAGTCTAATCCTTGTACAGTATAAAAGGGTTCTTTGTTTTCTTTTGTTTTGGGGGACGGGGGGCAAGAGGAGGGGAGGGGTTAATGCAATAATTATTTTCTGACTGCGGTTTTAATAAACAAAGTTTAGATACTGGAGTCTTTAAATTCCCTTCTCTTTTTTCATTCAAGATCTGAATCGACTGACACCCCTGAAAAGAATTAATCATCTACTTGTAGCTGATTACATTAATAAAACGATAAACTGATAAAACCCAATCATAGGTAAGGCTAAGATTCTGTCACAGGTATTTTTAGTAAAAGGGCAATAAACAAAAATTCACGGAAGCCCGCAACCTGTCCTGACTTTTACTAAAAATACCCGAGGAGGCGGACGGTGGACTAAGAGTGCTGCTCTGGCGGCCCTGGGGCCGGCCACTCTGCCAGCGGATGGGGCTGACAGCTACTGCTCCAGCCCCCGGGCGCTGCCCCAGCCCTGGCTGCTTCAGCCCTGTGGCTGCTGCTCCAGCAGCCCTGGTGCTGACAGCTGCTCCAGCCCTGCCCCAGAAGAAGTCACAGAGGTCCCAGAAAGTCACAGAATCAGTGACCTCTGTGACAGAATCCTATTCTTAATCATAGGGAATACTGAACCCACATCTTAAAGGCACAGTAGACTAATCTGCAAGATTCCTAAAACTGAATAACAAATCTGAGCAGATGTGTCTTAGTACAGAATGTCAAAGAGAGAATAATTTGGCAAGAGAGATTATAGGTAGGCAACGAATATAATTAAACTTTTCTACCTCAACAATGGTCACATTCTAAATATCAAGTTCAGTTCTGCACTGATAGGACACTGAAAATATCTGCAAAGAAAATCCAAATTCTGAATTAAGAAAGTTAAAATGTAGTGCCTTATTTCTACATCAAGACAATGCTTCAGAGAAGCAGCATTTTCTATACCTCTTTTTGCTATATCTTTCCCTATGAAGGTCAAAGAAGCCAAAGAACATGAATACAGACTAGCAACATGTGAGGTAAATACTATACACTCTGAAAAACCCAACTCCTGACCACATTCAATCATTTCCTATAGATTTTGTGCACAAATCATTCACGACCACTTTTTTTTTTTTTATGGTAAACCACATAACAACCAGGTGTCCTTGTCAGTTTAAGTTTTCCCTAAATGGACAACTATTTGCAGCCTAATGTGAAGGGAAGTAGATATACAAATGAAACTGCAGAGTTCAATCCTGCTCACTTTTCTGAAAGACTGCCCACCTGCAAGCCAACCTGAAATATTCTAAAAGGAAAAGGGTAAAAAAATGAAGTCAACTCTTTAGAGTTTACATTTAGGGACCATATTTTAGTTACATTTAGGGACCACATTTTCAGAAGCAGATGTGCGCTTCTGACAGAAATGTATGTGTACACACACACAAAACCAGCACACCTAACGCCCCCCACACAAAGTACAAGTGCAAAGTCAGTGACCATGTAGCTGGGGAAATGTGCACACAATCAAACACCCCAGTCATGGAGATGCAATTCTTAGTTGGTCAAAATTGCTAGATGTTTGCACACTTTCTATAATTACGCACTGGCACATCTTGAAATCAAGTACGTTCCAGGTAACACCTTTAGGAATAAGGGCATCTAACAGGGTGATTTAAAACATCTAAGCATCAGACATTTTAGATATAGTGAGGTGCAGCTACATCCACACTGAGCATGTTAGCTTATAAATTATTGGTAAGGCTACGATTATGTCACGGAGGTCATGGAAGTCACAGATTCTGTGACTTCCAGAGACCTCCATGACTTTCTCCTTCAGCCGCTGCGGGCAGCCCCCGCATCTCCCAGTGACTCTAAAGGGAGAAGAGGTCTACAGGTGAAACTGAACTGCAATCATCATCATTAATTCTCCCTCCAGAGAGAATACTCCTTGGGAACTTGAGGAATTCAACACAGATTTAGAGGGAAGGATCTAGGAGGGAATTGCTGGGAAAGTCAGGGCTACATACAATATAGCCAGACTTAATACACTTGAATTGTATTTGGAGAATGTCAATGGGTCTCTCTCTCTGGGAACTGGTGACCTTTTAAGGCCAGACTGAAATCTCCCTCTACAGCAGTTTAGGTATAGAATAACCGTGTCACTATCATTAACTGGAATATAAAGGGAAAGCCTTTGGCCTTTTATTTAAGAGGCTTACCTTTGGTAAATGTAATATATGTTTAAATGCATGACTACTTGTTAAGTATATATGGTACAGTTTACTTATTAACCAGACTCCCTGGATATGTCCTGTCTTGACTGGCGTCTCTGGGTGCTACCACACTAATCATAAATAATCAAACATCTGAGAATGTAGGTGGTTATGTCATGATCATGGGTATCAGAAAGTTACATACAGAGCAGAAGTGTTTTAGCTCCTTTAAATTGCAGGTTGTTTTGGCTTTGGTAAATGTGGCTGTAGGTATATCTGGTGGCCCATGTGTTTTTCACCTGTTTGGTAAATGTGCAAGTCATGCTATTATCAGGTGAATTAGCTGCACCACTTTCACAGGGACTGCTTAGGCTTATTCTAAGGACAGGGGTAAGCAAATAGGGTTGAAAGGCCCACACAAGTTATTTTCAGACTGGTGCACTCCTAGTTAAGATGTGTGCAAGCCGAGTTTGATATCTGCACCCATACAGAAAGGGACCCAGTTGGATGTCACACATTCAACTCCATATTGGCTGCCTGGTCAGCCACTGCCACACCAAAGAGGCAGCAATGAAACAGGGTTTATGCAGCACCTGAGTTAGCCAGAGGTAGAGAACATGTGCCAGAGAGTTTGGGACTGTGTGTGTGTAGGGAAATGGGGGACACATTGGGTAAGAGCAGGGAGGAAGCTAGGAGAAATAGAAATCCTAGACCTGTCGGTACTGAGGCAGATGACAGACAGAGAAATAATGTGTGAGGAGCTGAAAAAAGACCAGTCATGGCCAAGTGGCTGTAGCCCTAGAATTTTTGGTAACGTCTTTGCTTGAGACTCCTCTGAGATAACACTGGGGACACCAATTTCCCCACGTGTAGCTACTCTCTTTAGTGAGCTTATTAGGAGCACTAAGTGCTAGCTGTTTTCTGAAGGAATGATAGCACTAACAGACTATGCTGGGGTACTCAGAATTAGCAGTTTCCATCTATGCTCTGTATTGTGGCCTATACATTCCACCAGAACTCTATGGCTACTCAGACAAATAATGCAGCTTACAAAAACAGGAAATCTTCTTACTCAATTAACATGCTAGTCTGCAGTGTCAAACAGTGTTTTGAAAATGTTGAAACAAACCACTTTGACATTTCTAAAAAACTAAGTTTTCTTCAGCCAAAACTATTTCCCAAATTCAACTCAAATTCACAAATAGTTTTCATGCACTGGAAAAAATGAATTTGTCAAGTTTACTCTTGTCAAAACATATTTCACCCAGCTCTACCAGTGATGTTGTAAGGACTCGTGCTCTAGTTTGGTTTTGTTTTCATAATTACAGTGGCCTGAGCAATGTTTGTGTGTCCAGTCTATTTTGTAGTAATTCTAAAGTTAACCCACACAGAATTTTTCCAAAAATTACTTATCTAACTGATGCAGTGCAGAAAAAAAAAAGTAGATATTTTTGAAGAGCAAAGATCTAGAGATAAAAGTCACCCCCCACCCAAAGAAGAGAATGAATCACCAGAGGTCAGAAGTCACCTTCTCTCACAAATTCAAAAGCATGGGCTTGCACAAACAGTACAGAGACACAACCACCATTAAAAACTCAAAATTTACAGAGACCGTTCAGCATGAAACCAAAGTTATATTCCAGGATCAGCAACCTTTGGCACGGTGCCAGGGTTCAGGTTTGTTTACCTGCTGCGTTCGCAGGTTTGGCCAATCGCAGCTCCCACTGGCCGCGGTTCAATGCTCCAGGCCAATGGGGGCTGCGGGAAGCAGCGTGGGCCGAGGGATGTGCTGGCCACTGCTTCCCGCCGCCCCCATTGGTCTGGAGCAGTGAACCGCGGCCAGTGGGAGCCACGATTGGCCGAACCTGAGGACATGGCAGGTAAACAAACCGGCCTGGCCCGCCAGGGTGCTTACCCTGGCAGGCCGCGTGCCAAAGGTTGCCGATCCCTGTTATATTCTATACACAGAAAAGAAAGTTACCATGTTCTCAAATATTATTTTAGGCAAATGCTCCTTTTTTATGGTCCCAAAGCATGCACTATATACACACTACTACTTCTATAAACATTCATTTTATTGAAATATAAAATATTTTTAAAATGTTAATTTGTCATCTTCTTTACTATTCCTACTTCCTCTTCCCTTATTCTTGTCTCTGTCTTTAAAGCGTCTGTATCTGTTCCAGGGCTGAGCTTAATTCAGATACAGGAATACAAAGATGCCTACAGAACACTGCCGTTTTCAAAGGTACAACCCCCACTTTTAAGAACTCCTTGCCTAACACCTATTCGTTCATGCGCCTGTATTCTTCCAGTTCATTCAATCCATTACACATCACCTATTGATGTATCAAATCTATCTTTTCTATAGACGGTACTTTCTAGTTGAATTTCTCAAGCATACATTATATTTGTATTAACTCATCTTCACTCACCATCTCAACTTAAATATCTAATAAAATTTAAAATAGATAAGACTCTTTCCTCTAATTTGTGGTCACAAGGATTGTTAAGTAATATGTTTGTACAATTCAGATGTTAAAAATACATTGTTTAAATTATCTTAAAATAGACTACCACTCACTGTAAACCAAGTTTGTGTTATTAACACTCTTGAATGCACACTATTTTCCTAGTTACAGTATATGTTCTTTTGTTTAATTTTAAGATTTTTTTTTATTTACGTAGTATTCAAAGATTCTAGGAATGTTCTTTATTAAACCAGAGCAACTGGGACATTATATTCACAGCACTTTCCTATTTAAAGAGTCACAGAACTCTAATACTTTAGTCCCTCCCTGTATTGTATTAGCAAGGCTTACCAATGTAAACAAATATTTTTCCCCAGTTCATATATTTGTCAATGCTTTGAGTAGACAGAATAGCAGAATAGTGAAACTTACTAACCAGATCTGTCCTGTTCCTGTGGGTCTTTTACTCAGCAACAAAGGAGACAACAGCATTTTTAAAAACAAAAAAACCAAATGTACAGTAGAACCTCAGAGTTTACAACACTGACTTAATATAACTTTGAAACTTTCCCTTTATTTTTAGTACACCTCTACCCCGATATAACGCTGTCCTCGGGAGCCAAAAAATCTTACCGCGTCATAGGTGAAACCGCATTATATCGAACTTGCTTTGATCCGCCGGAGTGCACAGCCCTGCCCCCCAGAGCACTGCTTTACCGCGTTATATCCGAATTCGTGTTATATTGGGTCGCGTTATATCGGGGTAGAGGTGTAGTTTATATGTAACAACACTGTACTGGATTTGTTTTTTGGGGGGGGGTTGGGGGTGTGGGGGGGGTCTCTGCTGCTGCCCACTTGCATACTTCTGGTTCCAAATGAGATGTGTGGCTGACTGGTCAGTTCGTAACTCTGGTGTTTGTACTGAAACTGTAAAACCACAAAAGCTGACTAGAGACGTGGAACTATAACTAATTTTTAACTGACTAGATTTTTAGTTGACCATGTATCTTTACATTAGATTTTATATATTATGTGACATAAAAGCACCCTATTTACTCAAATATAATGCACTTGTAGGGTAAAAGAGGCTAGGAGGGTGAGTTAGAATCCCACATCATGGATGAGTATCAACATACGCTCACTCTGAATAGCTAGAGGTGGTGGGGGCTCACAGGATTTTATGAATATTTTATTAGTCATCTATAGAAATAAATATACTATTTCACTGAAACCTAGCATGTATCTTATTTTACTACATCAGTCTGGAAAGTGGAATGTGTTGGTTTTTTTGTTGTTGTTTTTTTGGTAGACATGCTACTTCAGTTTGAATGCAAGACAACCAGCATTTGACTGCAATATCGAGTATTGTGAAACCTATTCTGCCATTGGTTAAGAGCCTAATTAACCAGATGGAAATGTTATTCCCATAATTACATAACCACCTGTAGACCTCTACAATCTAAGCAATATTAACCAACAAAAATAGTATATATATATATATATATATATATACACACAGATTTCTTCTTGATACAACAGTCCTTTTATAAATGCACATAAACATACTAAATGAAATCTAACTCCTTTTACCCACAGTAGTAGAAAGCGAGAAAAAAATCCAGCAGTATTCTTTACATTTTGATGCCTACATCAAATATTAAATATAGAGAAATTCTTGGTCATATTATATATCCTGAATTATATAAATCCCATTTATTAGATCAGGGTGTGCTGGGAAGATTGTTTTCATAAAATTTGTTGGCACACTACGGAAGATTGTTAAGATCCTCTTAATCGCCTCCTTCTCAGTCGTGTATCATGCCTCCTTTTATTTATTTTAAATCAAGATGTGAAATATTTAACAATACATTTCTAATAGAAAAGCAGCTGTGTTTTATTTTCCTTTTAAAGTGCTCTGTCTAAGCAGCTGGAAAAAAAAATCCTCTTATGCCTCTCTATTCTATGCAGAACACAGGTCCTTCACCAATGCCTTCCAGCTTTGCCAGACTCCTGCCACAATCTTAGCTTCTTCCCATGCCATTTTGAAGGCTTTCAATTCTGTTTCTGTTGTGTGTTTCCATATTTTCCTTGGTCTACCTCATCATCTCCTGCCCTCAGGGTTCCAGCCCAACACCTGTCTTACTATGTTATTTAGAACTTTCCACCATATATGTTCTCTCTATTTTCATTACATAATTTCCTGTCCTATCAGTTCGTTTTATCCTGCTCCAGAGTTCTTAGTCTGATTTTTTTTTTTTTTTTAACTGGTCATTTGATATTGAGACAGCTGTTTTAGCACCATATAGTGAAGTTGGTCTTACAATGGTGTTAAATATTCAAAGTTTAGTTTAGAATTTTGGAGGGCAAGATTTCTGTTTCTCCAGATCAGCTTTCGATAGTTACAAAAGCACATCTGGCTTTCGCTATTCTAGCTTTAATGTCTGTTCTACCAGTTGTAGTTACGTTGCAAAGATATGTGAAATATCAGACCTCTTATGTATCAGTCCCACAAAGCGTTGTTGGTGTTTCTTGTTGTGTTTTGATTCTCATGGTTTTAGTTTCCTCAGTGTTGATTTTCAACCCTACTAATTGTGCATAAGCCTAGAGATCATTTGTTTTGGCTTGCATATCTCTATGGCTATGGGATAACAAGTTGATGTCATCTGCAAAGTCAAGGTCCTCTAACTTCTGGGTAAAAGTCCATTGTATGCCCCTTGGTTGTTCTGTGGTCTCTCTCATTACCCAATCCACTACCAGTAAAAAGATAATGGGTGAAATAAGACACCCTTGTCTAATACCCATAGTAACCTTAAACAGCTTAGTCGGCTGCTGCTAAGAATGGCAATACTGGGTCAGACTAACGATCCATCTAGCCCAGTATCCTGTCTTCTGACAGTGGCCAATGCCAGCAGCTTCAGAGGGAATGAACAGATAGGTATTGCTTGGCATGTCCTATTTTCATAGAAGCTTTGAATATGTTCATAAATTTGAGGGATTCCACTGTAGCATAGCAACTTCCATAAAAATGTCCCATTGACTGTATCAAAGGCTTTTTGTAAAACTAAAATTCATATAAATCAGTGACTGCCATTCAACCAACTGTTCTGAGATGATTTGACCTATATATGATTTCTCCTGTCCGAACCGTGCCTGTATCTGTTGTAACCTTGAATCTATCACTTTCCTTATTCCACTTAGAATAATGTGTGTAAATACTTTACTTGGGATAGACAGCAATTAAATGCCCTAGTTTTCACACTGACTGAGGTCTCCTTTCTCTGACAGCTTCACTATGATCCTTTTCCACTTGTTTGATATTTTTTCTTATTCCCATATTTTTGTAAGAGGCCTATCAAAATGTCTACTGTGTTCTTCAAGTCTGCCTTTAGAATCTCTGATGGAATGGTATCCAGAGCTCGTGACTGTCCGCTGATGCTGAAACAAAATAATCTATTTCAAATTTAGTTTCCCCCCCACCCCCAAACACTAATTAATGCTTGATATTACCTAGTTTTTATGCACCACTATTAAAGTGAAAAATGTAAACAATTTTTATTAATTTTATGTTCTATTCCTTTTAATACTTAGATACAAGATGGATAAAAACCAATGATTTTTTCAAAAGTAAAACCAGATTTTATTTAAATTAAATACAGGGTTTTTTTTTAATAAATTTATTTAAAACAAATTTAGAAATTGACAATCAATGGTAAGGCCTAAACTTAATATAATTGAAATCATTGTAATATATTAGGTATTCATAGAATCATAGAATCATAGAATCATTGGGAGCCATTCCGGTCACAGCACAGAATACTGATGATGTAAAGGTGGTGTAATGTCACCTTTGATTCCCCTCTCCCAATGAGCTGCACCTTCTGCTTTGCACTTCCTGGAAGCACAGCACATAACTAGACCCTTCTTTCTACTGATTCTTTTCCTGTGACAAGCATCCCTCTTCTCTGAGTTTCCCTCCTGTAAGCCAGTTCAAAACCACAGCCCATGCTTCTATTTCCTCCACTTCATTTAGTTCCTTGTTTGTGCCCTATCATCATAATCTAGGTTAGCAGAAACATGAACATACACAACACCAGAAAAGTGCTTAGGTTACTGCTGCCTCAGAGCAAACTGACAAGCCATACTTATGGCTCTAGAATTGCCACCAAAACAGAAAGGATCAACTAACCGGGGGGGGGGGGGGGGGGCGNCCCAGCCTGAACAGAGAAAGCTACAGCTCTGATTTGAGAGGAGGCAAATAAAGAATAAGGAGAATTAAGCATAGGAATTACTCTAAGTCAAGTCAATAGAGATAACAAAATATATTGCGCAACTGAGCTAAAAATGGAACACTGGTATACGTACAGAGCAGAGTTACACAGCAAAAATACATCACATACTAGAATTCCTTTGACTGTCTCACTCTAGGTTCAAAGGCATCCAAGCAAAAAATAGGTATGTGCATCAACTATATCCAGTGTATGGGTAATGTCCAGAGGGAAGAAAATACCATATCATACAGACACAGACTTCTCCAAGCAGCCTCTGATACATCCTCAGCAACTTTGCAGGGCTCCACCTTAGGACAACCTTGCGCCAAATATTCTCATGCAACTTTTTAAGCCTCTAATGAAAGTATCACTATATTCCACACCCAAAAACTAACTTTTGCTATGTCTTCACTGCACACTAAATCAGAAGATAAGTTAACCTGCAGAAGCTTCACCCACAAAAGCTCTGCCATATGCGGTTGTGCCCTGCATCCACAATAGTGCCTATCTGACCATGGCTAGCTATCCGGGCACATATCCCAAGACTCATAGTGCCACAACTCACTGTACCTGTCTGTGCTTTGATTCACATGGTGTCATGCAACAACTCATCTGCCCATTCTGGGGATTGTGGGAAGAAACTGTGTAGGCCCACAAAATTCATTTCCTGGTATGCCCTCCCTAGAAATCTCTCTCTAACCATGGGCTGTGTGTATATGAGAAAACCATCTCCCCTCTCCGGGGTATCCCTATGTTCTTTCCCCAAGCACAGATTCCTTTCTGCCCCACCTCCATGTGGGCTGCGAGTCAGGGTCCCTCGACTGAAGTCTCCCACAATATCCATGGCCACTCACTGAAAAGAGTCCTCTATTATAGGCAGTTGCCACAAACACATCTTGGGCTTTTGCTACCCTCGGGTAGAAATCACATAATAGAAATACACCTCTACCCCGATATAACGCTGTCCTCGGGAGCCAAAATATCTTACCGCATTATATCGAACTTGCTTTGATCCGCCGGAGTGTGCAGCCCCGCCCCCCCCGGAGCGCTGCTTTACCGCGTTCTATCCGAATTCGTGTTATATCGGGGTAGAGATGTATTATGCAGTCATCCTTAACTGCCTCACAGCATCCCCATTTTCAGCTGGGTTCTGAGCCTCAGCAACACTGAGCTGTGTGTGAAAATGGAGAAACTGCAAATTGCAAGCAGGAAGTTGAGCAGAGGCAGATTGATAGCCTGCTTCCGGACAAGGGGGCAAGTGACCGTCTGCAGTTGCACATCTTCACTGCAGTTACCTCAGGGTAGCAGTACATTTTAACAGCTACCTCAGGGTCTGCCCTATCTCTAGGAAGCATGAACACAGAGCACATTAAGACTGAGCCTGAGTTAAGTCTGCAGCAACGACAAGCAATTTGCAATAGTTACAGCATCCAGAGAAGTACTAGACTTCGGCTCCGTTCATGGAGCACCACTACTGCATTTTCATATTGACAAAGTGGTCTTGGAACAGACACTAATATCTTGAACTGACAGACCAGATGGCATAGCAGTTCCTATGTTCTTCAGAAAGGATAGGTTCAGAATGGGATTTGAAGAGCAACATGGTCCATAGAGAGAGACTACAAGAAAAAAAGTATCAGGGGGGTAGCGTGTTAGTCTGGATCTGTAAAAAGCAACAAAGAGTCCTGTGGCACCTTATAGACTAACAGATGTATTGGAGCATAAGCTTTTGTGGAATACCCACTTCATCAGACACATGTAAAAAAAAAAAAAAAAAGTGTACTTGCACCCACAAAAGTAGGCTTTACTAAGGAGTTACAGCATGTAAATTTCCTGCTGAAAGAGCCATCTATTGAAGACTTCAGTTTCCACATCTCCAAAAGGCATGGGCAGATTTGTAGATCATAGCCGTACAAAAGAGCCATATGATCTTTCTGTTCCAGAAGCTGACTCTATTCTGTTTTGATGAGCCTTGATAGCACAAGGAGATTTGAACCCCCTTCCCTGCCTGAAAATGCAATTTCAGTAATATGGCCCTGGATGACATATGCCTGTAATGGGTGCTTTGTAGAAATCCAAAACAATGTTTGCTTTTATTTTTGTGTTATATAAACCGAAAGTGTACATCTCAAAGATTATTTTGTTCAAACTATGCTACTTCATGCTCTGAAGTGACCTATGGATTTGCCTGACATTGGAGTTGGTTCATTCTCCTGTAACGTTATTCAGCTGAACAAGCAGTCTATCCAGCCCATTATTTGGTCTCTGACAATGGCCAGTAATCCCTCTAATTCCTCAGTAAGCACTTAAAATTGAGAGGAAACTGCAAGAAATCCACAGGGGAAGTTTCTGTAATCTAATTTCAGAATGGCTCCAACCTCTGAACCAACATTTCTCATATGGCCAAGGCAGGAGAAGCTCATATGGTCCAGATGTATTTCTAGTGAAACTATCAGCTAGCTACCATTAAAATGATTATGGTATGTTACTCAGGACATTAGTTAATTTGGAGCTACTAAGAATCTGATCCTATTAAAGACATCAAACACTGCATAAAACAAAACAGTGTATTATATGCCAGCAACCATCAATATACACCAGCGAACGTAAATACTACTTAAAACAAAACAAAACAAAAAAACTCACCACAAACACAAATCTCTTGCATAAAAAAACCAAGCAAGCTGAATAAGAGATACTGGTAACCCAGACAAAGCTTTCTCCATAACTCAAAGCTTCTTATTAACTCTTGCTCAGCAAGGACAAAAGAACAACAACGAAAGAGAGTACTTGGGTAGGAATAATCCAAACAATAGCCATGGGGCTGCAGAAATCAGGATACATGATTTAATGGGCAGCTTTCTTCCCTCCATGTCTTTAGGCAATGTGCTGTTGGAAGTGTAATCTTTCAAATGAGAGAAAAACAACAACGCCCTGACCACCTGTAATTATTAAAGATCTTATGAGGATACATTGGAATAGGAGTGTTAACCCCCCTGTGTTCCAGCCAAATGTCAAGCTGGCAAATTATATCCTACCTACTTACAACTCACTATTATTTCAACTGGGGAACGAACTCCAATTCTTGTTTTATACTGGTTGGTAGAATTACTGTGCACAAATGGCACCACATTTCAGTGGTAAACTGAACCTTGTGTATAGTTTGTATATATCTTGTAAAGTACTTTGGTAGCCCTTGGGTTGAAAGATAACGTAACATTATTTCCTAGTGTTGAATAGCTGGACTCTTTACACCCATCAGATCTGGATATAGCCAAAATTAGCAATAAGCATAGCTAAAACACACACACACACACACACAAAGTTAAATATTTTGGAAATTCTGTTGAGCAAGCACCACACAATGTCTTACAGAAATTCAGAAGGCAATAAGGCCAAAGAAGTCACACTTCTGAACACTCATGCCAGGTTGTTAAAATGCCTCCCTCAAAACATCCAACTGGTAATTCTGTTTATAGACATGCTATGAATTCAGTGACAGACAGAAAACCCCACAAGTGACCAATTCAGGAGATTTTTTTTTAATTGTTTATCTTGCTTAGCAAATTCTATTTGGATATTATAAATACATGCAGGAATATTTAATGTAACTGCCATTTACATTAATCTTCCAGTAAAAGGTTTCTGGTAGCACTCTCAACTGTTCTTTCTTCCACCCAACACCTTTGGTCACATATGCTCCTTGACCCTGCAGGGTTTGGGGGGTTTATTTAATTGTTCTACTGCAGAGAAATCATCTTTCCAAACAGACAATGGTTAAGAACTTCAAATTAAAAAAAATATACTCCTGCAGACTTCCAGCAGTCCTAATTGTCACCCACACATTAGATTTTCCCTAGAAGCAAAAAGAAAAAGCACAAAACCTTCAGCACGTTTGGGTTTGGCTCCTACTCTGCACTACCTAGATTTTCTAAGCAGACTTCAATGGTAGCCCCAAGTAGAGCATATTAGCCCAAGGGAACCCCAAGAAGAGTATAGTATAGACTGGAAAATTTCTGCAAAATCCTCTTGAGAGGGGAATGGTCACAGCCTCCTGACAAGCTGCAGACAAGAGACTACAGGACCCAACTCGATCTTGAAAAAGCTGGGTTCTTTTGGATCCCTCCTTGAGCCAGTCAGTTACTTTGATGAAAGGCAGGAAAATCTTGGACAGTTGGAGAGGAAACCAATTCTGCCCACCACCCACGCTCTTTGAAGTGTACCTCAATCTCACTGGCAATCAAAGCTGACTAGTATTGCAAGAATTAGAACAATTTCAGCATAGCATTAGTTTGTAGAGAAAGTGTGGGCAGAAGAGTATTCTATCACTTGTGACTAAACCAAACAGTTCCATGATGCTGAGCAATTGCGGGTGATGGTATCACAATTTACAACTTTGCACTACGTTCCTCTCTGAAGTACAAGATGTTATTCACAGTTTCCAGAGGCAACAAATGCATGTGGTGATAACGACAGTTCTTTCCAGTTCTCATAGCCTGAAAGCAGAGCTAGCATGCAGACTTCTTCAAGCTATTTCTGTTAGATTTTCAGAGCCATATGGACTGATGACAGCCCAATCTTTGCTTCTTGAACTCTATGGGTACATCTACATTGCGATAAATCACCTGTGGCTGGCCTGGTTCACGAGAGCTATAAAATTGCAGTGTAGACACTCGGGCTGGAGCCCAGGCTCTGGAACCCCACGAGTGGGAAGAGTTCCAGAGCCCAGCCTCCTGCCTGAGCCCAAATGTCCACACTCCAATTTTATAGCCCCACAGCCCAAGCCCCACAAGCCCGATTCAGCTGAGATAGGCCAGCCCCAGGTATTTTACTGACGTGTAGACATACCCTGTGCACATAGCTCACAACAGAGCCTCTCTCACATATCCCTCATCTCTCACTGTAGGTGAGAACTACAGAATTACTAACTGTGGTACGTAAAAGAGCTTCTGTACCAGATGACTGGAGGATAACTAATGTGACACCAATGTTATAAAAAGGCTCCAGAGGTGATCCCAGCAATTACAGGCCGGTAAGTACCAGGCAAACTGGTTGAAACTATAGTAAAGAACAGAAATAGACACACATTGAACATGATCTGTTGGGGGAAAAGAGTCAACATGGTTTTTGTAAAAGGAAATCATGCCTCACCAGTCTACTAGAATTCTTTGAGGGGTTCAACAAGCATGTGGACAAGGGGGATCAAGAGGATACAGTGTACTTAGATTTTCAGAAAGCCTTTGACAAGGTCCCTCACCAACAGCTTTTAAGCAAAGTAAACTATCATAGGATAAGAGGGAAGGTCCTCTCATGAATCGGTAACTGGTTAAAAGATAGGAAACAAAGGGTAGGAATAAATGGTTAGTTTTCAGAATGGAGAGAGGTAAATAGTGGTGTTCCCCAGGGGTCTGTGTACTTGGATTAGTGCTATTCAGCATATTCATAAATGATTTGGAGAAAGGGGTAAACAGTGAGGTGGCAAAATTTGCAGATGACCTTAAACTACTCAAGATATTTAAGTCCAAAGGAGACTGCGAAGAGTTACAAAGGGATCTCACTAAACTGGGCAGCAAAATGGCAGATGAAATTCAGTGTTGATAAATGCAAAGTAATACACATTGGAAAACATAATGCCAACCATACATATAAAATGATGGGGTCTAAATTACCCCTCAAGAAAGCGATCTTGGAGTCATTGTGGATAGTTCTCTGAAAACATCCACTCAATGTGCAGCGGCAGTCAAAAAAGCTAACAGAATGTTGGGAATCATTAAGAAAGGGATCAGTTATAAGACAGAAAATATCATACTGTCTCTGTATAAATCCATGGTCTGCCCACATCTTGAATACTGTGTGCAAATGTGGTTGCCCATCTCAAAAAAGAAACTGGAATTGGAAAAGGTTCAGAAATGGCAATAAAAATTATTAGGAGTATGGAACAGCTTCCATATGAGGAGAGATTAATAAGACTGGGACTTTTCAGCTTGGAAAAGAGACGACTAAGGGGGGGGATATGACAGAGGTCTATAAAATCATGAATGAAGTGGAGAAAGTACATAAGGAAGTGTTATTTACTCCTCATAACACAAAAACTGGGGGTCACCAAATGAAATTAATAGGTGGCAGGCTTAAAAGAAACAAATGGAAGTATTTCTTTAAACAATGCACAGTCAACCTGTGGAACTCCTTGCCAGAGGATGTTGTGAAGGCCAAGACTATAACAGGGTTCAAAAAAGTGCTAGATTAATCCATGGAGGATAGGTCCATCAATAGCTATTAGCCAGGATGGGCAGGGATGGTGTCCCTAGCCTCTGTTTGCCAGAAGCTGGGAATGGGTGACAGTGGATGGATCACTTGATGATTACCTGTTCTGTTCATTCCCTCTGAAGCATCTGCTGAATATTGGGCTAGATGGACTTTTGTTCTGACCCAAAATGGCCATTCTTATGGTGCTTGGGAATTTAGATACCCATCTGAAACCTATTCAGCATTTGTCCAATCAAAAATTCAAGTAAATTTGTTATGCAGTGGTGTGCAAGAGAGTTTGCAGTATAAAATCCACACACTGATAAAATGTAAAAATGATCTTGAGGAAGTTATGTTATTTTTTTATTGACTCACTTTAATTGTTGGAGTGGAGAAGGCAATTGATTGATGTGAGTCACTGTCTGGATCACACAGGAGTAAGTCTCTAGTGGTGAATTGAATGTGAGCCTAGAAGGGCGGTTGAACTGGATTTGAGACATTCATGTACGAAGGCAGAACAGAAAAGCAACTAAGACAACATTGGGAAAAAAAGACACCAGGGCGGAGAGCACCACGGGGTCTCTAGGCTGGCTGTTATCAGGCCATCCAAGAAAACCCTACATAAAACATTCTGAAGAAATTCCTAACAATTTTTATAAATTGCAAACCAACTTTTCAGCTAAAAGCTCTATAAAAATTTAGTGTATTTTTTTTTTAATTAAAATAACTGAAGGCATAACTTATTTCAACATTGTTTTTCAGGCAAGCTTCTGCTTTTTCAGATCTATTTTATCCTCCTTTTCTACTTCTGCCTTTTTTAAGTTCCCACACTTTTCAAGAATAAATTATGGATGAGGATACCAAAAAGGTTACCACCTACCTATCTCTGAATAACACATTAATTACAGCTGCTTAGGTTGTACTACTGATCAACTTAAACCCAATCCTGTAACATTTTAAACCTAACTGACAGAAGAAGCAAGACATACTCTCAGATGCTTACAGTACGTCAACCTCAAACAGATTCTGTAGCCACTCTACAAGAGCAATGAATCATCATTTGCTTAGCACACTTTTGGGTGCTATAAAACACGTTGCAAAAAGATCTAAAAGACAATACCTGCCCCCCCCCAAAGGGCTTACTATTGAAAAGGTGTTATGTAGCAAGTGAAAGAAACTAATAAGGAAATACAGTACCAGGGTAGAGGATAATGTCACTGATTATATTATGCATACTTCTCGTTCCATCATGCTCTGGAGGCTGCACAGTCTAGTGGACAGGACACTGCACCAGAAGTAAAGAGACTTGGGTTCCAATCCAGTTTTGCCAACAATTTGCTGTGGCCTTACGCGAGCCACTTCAGCTGTGCGCCTCAGTTTCTCCTCTCTACCCTTTGTGGTGCATCTTGGGGATGAGTCGGATCCTCCTGCCCCTTTGTGGGAAATGAAGGAGTCAAGAGGGTCCCTTCAGGTGAAGAATGTCCCACAAGTAGGCTCAGATGTCATTGGGGCCCTGAACTATGAAGGCCTGGCTGAAGCCAGGAATCTGAAGTTTTACTCCATAGGCTGCCATAGTTTCCAATGGGCTTAGTTGTAGACACAATATAAAATCATTCGGGTGATATGAAGTTTCATAAAAGAATTAAAAACATGCTTCCCCCTTTATTATGTGCTGGACAGCTGTGAATTTAAGCACAACATGGCTCATCAACAATAAGAACATTCGGCATTCCATAAATACTCTCAAGCTTTCACTTCCATAAAATGAAGTAATTAAGTTTCAGTTCAGACCTAAAATGGAACAGTTTGAAATATAGTTTCCAAAATATGAGAAACTATTCTGTTGCCTGTGAGCATGAAATACATTCTTAAGAGACAACTAACAAAATTCCTGATATTTTGGATTTTTGGAGCAGATTATTTACATTTCTTATTCTTACTATACTGCACCAGACTGGTTTACTACAGCAGATGAAAGTTTTTTGCCTTTGTGAGTGGCTCACCATAAACACCAAGGGGACACACAGAGTTTGGCAGACACTTTGAGTTTCATGTAAAACACTGAGTACACAACATGGGAGGGGGATATTTTTTAATTTCAATTCAATTTCAATTTGAGGGATTTTTTAATTTCACTTATAATACGCTTTCCTTTTAAAAAATAAACCTACTTAAAATTAAATTTGGAATTATGACAACCTATGTTAAGACCCAATCTATTAAAATCATTTCAATAAAAGACATGCTGAATCAGTAAGTCCTCAAAAAAGTAATGCATTACAGGCTACTTTTCTATATACAGAATGAAAGGAAAAACAGCTTTTTACTCACTTTTTAAAACGGCATGTCACATACATACTGTATAAAGAATCGGTATCATTTTTCAGTTTACTATGAGTCAACTCTATTCACCTATTGCTTCCCCCCCGTGTCAGTACTTTCACTATACTGTGCAGAAAACTTAGTTTCATTTTCCCCTCTATTTAAGGTAATTTTATTTAATAAAACTTAAAATGTTTTTTCAGTTTTTAATTCCCATTTCCATACAAATGCAATTTTACACAAAGCATCAGTATAGTTAATCTAGTAAAATAAGAAACATTTAACAATAAAAAATACTCTTAATTTCTACATATTAAGACATAGAATTGCTTAAGTAATTGTGCATCGTTATAGCACATCCTCCTGGTTAGCAAAAAGTACCAAAGTTAGTGTAAAAGCTGTATTTAGTTGTAAATAATCAAAAAATATTTCAATGGTTATGCCAGTCAATGAGAAAATTATTTTCCTAAAGTAAGGTTCTAAAGTACAAATGGAAAATATAATTAAAAGTAATGTTTCCTGATTGATCAACATTAGTGATTTAAATCAATCCACTCTACAGATACAGGGCAGGTCCAGTTCTGAAAGAACTTGTGTTTGAGAAACTGATGGGAAAGATTAATAAAAGTTTGGAATGGCCATGAAGGTGAGCAGGTGTTGCCTTTTTTTTCTTTTTTCCTTTTTTTTTTTTTTAAAGCATGCCAAGTTTTTTGTTCCATAAAATTACAAGCGGTCATGCCAGGTGCAGAGAAAGCTCAGAATCACCAGTGTGCATAACAGGGCGTTTTAACTTTTGGACAAGATGTGTTGGTCAAGCTACAATGCTTGATTATTCTGCAAAGTCCTTGTACTAACAGTTGCAGGGCTGTCAGAACTTCAGTAGGTAAAAGAAACAGGTGCCTAAACTGTTACATGCATTTGTCATGATTTAAGCTATTTATTCTATGAATTTCCAGTACTTTAGTGCACTCAATTTACATAACAGAGTTAAGGAAATAAAAGATGCGGGAGAGTATTTTTGCCTAATATTTAGGGCCCTACCAAATTCATGGTCCATTTTGGTCAATTTCACAATCACAGAATTTAAAAAATCGTACATTTCATGATTTCAGATACTTAAATCTGAAATTTCTTGGTGTTATAACTGCAGGGGTCCTGACCCAAAAGGGAGTTTGGTTTTTTGGAAGGGGGGGGGGGGCAGGTTGCAAGGTTATTGTAGGGGGGTTGTGGTATTACCACTCTTACTTCTGTGCTGCTGCAGGCAGCGGCACTGCCTTCAGAGTTGGGTGGCCGGAGAACGGCAGCTGCTGGCTGGGAGCCCAGCTCTGAAGGCAGTGCCACCACCAGCAGCAGCGCAGAAATAAGGATGGCATGGTATGGTATTGCCACCCTTACTTCTGCGCTGCTGCTGGCTGGGCACTGCCTTCAGAGCTGGGTGCCTGGCCAGCAGCCACCACTCTCTGGCCACCCATCTCTGAAGGCAGTGCAGAAATAAGGGTGGCAATACCATAATCCCCCTACAATAACCTTGTGACCTCTCTGCAACTCCCTTTTGGGTCAGGACTCCTAATTTGAGAAACACTGGTCTCCCCTGTGAAATCTGTATAGTATAGGGTAAAAGTAAGATTTCACAGGGGAGACCAGATTTCACGGTCCATGACGCATTTCACACAGTCGTGAATTTGGTAGGGCCCTACTAATATTCAATATCCCTTTCTTAAAGAGAACCAGACTCAAGCTAAGGAGCAATAATGATAAAATAAGCTATAGGTTACGATTATCATACTGCACAATAATATAGCAAGTTTTAATCTATAAATATCAGGATTTACTGAAAATGCTTTTTGCTATTGAAGGGTGCTCATAAGAACATAAGAAAAGCCGTACCGGGTCAGACCAAAGGTCCATCTAGCCCAGTATCTGTCTACCGACAGTGGCCAATGCCAGGTGCCCCAGAGGGAGTGAACCTAACAGGCAATGATCAAGTGATCTCTCTCCTGCCATCCATCTCCATCCTCTGACGAACAGAGGCTAGGGACACCATTCTTACCCATCCTGGCTAATAGCCATTTATGGACTTAGCCACCATGAATTTATCCAGTCCCCTTTTAAACATTGTTATAGTCCTAGCCTTCACAACCTCCTCAGGTAAGGAGTTCCACAAGTTGACTGTGCGCTGCGTGAAGAAGAACTTCCTTTTATTTGTTTTAAACCTGCTGCCTATTAATTTCATTTGGTGACCCCTAGTTCTTGTATTATGGGAATAAGTAAATAACTTTTCCTTATCCACTTTCTCAACATCACTCATGATTTTATATACCTCTATCATGTCCCCCCTTAGTCTTCTCTTTTCCAAGCTGAAGAGTCCTAGCCTCTTTAATCTTTCCTCGTATGGGACCCTCTCTAAACCCCTAATCATTTTAGTTGCCCTTTTCTGAACCTTTTCTAGTGCTAGAATATCTTTTTTGAGGTGAGGAGACCACATCTGTACACAGTATTCGAGATGTGGGCGTACCATGGATTTATATAAGGGCAATAATATATTCTCAGTCTTATTCTCTATCCCCTTTTTAATGATTCCTAACATCCTGTTTGCTTTTTTGACCGCCTCTGCACACTGCGTGGACATCTTTAGAGAACTATCCACGATGACGCCAAGATCTTTTTCCTGACTCGTTGTAGCTAAATTAGCCCCCATCATGTTGTATGTATAGTTGGGGTTATTTTTTCCAATGTGCATTACTTTACATTTATCCACATTAAATTTCATTTGCCATTTTGTTGCCCAATCACTTAGTTGGGCAAATATGATTCAAATATCAGCAGAAGACCACCATACAGATATATGAAAACCAGGCTTTAAAAAATCCAATCCGTGGCCAATAGGAGGCCTCCCTGGTGATTGTGGGACTTGATATCAATTATGGCTAGAAACATTCCAAATGTGAACAGAAATGTAGATGGATAGTTTCATCCTCCCAAGTTTGTAGTCAGACATCACAAAAAATGTCATGTTGACCATAGCTTTGCCAGCCAGAAAGAAATACATTTGTGGTTCTGCTGTGAAAGGTGACAGCAAATGAATGCAGTTTTTTTGGTCAGTTGGTTCCTGTATCTGCTTATTTTACTAACCAATGTAAGTTTTCACACCTTTTTACTCTATTAATACAGCAGAGCCAATACAGCTCCAGGACAGCAAGATAGTTGCCCTCAGCCTCACACATCAGACTTGTTAACCAAACAATGAATATTCTGCACCTGATGGCTATGAGACAAAAAAAGTTTCACTTCCAGATTCCACATTTATTTTGCAGGGCTGAAAAAAAAATTTATTTGTACAGACTGAGAAAGTTTAGTTACTGACATACTCAGGGAATACACACAATGCCAATTTTACAGTCACTGATCAGAGCAGAACCACGCTTTAACAAGACTGGCCAGTTTAATTGCTGATATTCACAATAAGATGGGCAGCACAGAAACTAACATGTCAATTTCACACTGCGGAGGCTTGGGAAAGTTCTAAGCATAAGCAAACATTAGATCTATTAATAAAGGAGGACCACACAAATTAAAGTCTGGAGAACAATAGTGGTTTCCCCTGCTCCTCTAAGCTCAGATCCCAGGAGTCAGAAGGCTCTGGGAGGAGTTTTAGAGTAAATAAAACCCTCCCTCTGAGCAGCTAGAGGCTAGCTTAACCTTCAGACTTTTTAGACAACTACTAATCAGATGCTACTGGCTGATATGAAAAATAGAGTCACCATCCTGTTCAGTCTAGATCAGGGGTAGGCAACCTATGGCACGCGTGCCGCCTTCGGCACGCGAGCTGATTTTCAGTGGCACTCACACTGCCCGGGTCCTGGCCACAGGTCCGGAGGGCTCTGAATTTTAATTTAATTTTAAATGAAGCTTTTTAAACATTTTAAAAACCTTATTTACTTTACATACAACAATAGTTTAGTTATATATTATAGACTTATAGAAAGAGACCTTCTAAAAACGTTAAAATGTATTACTGGCACACGAAACCTTAAATTAGAGTGAATAAATGAAGACTCGGCACACCACTTCTGAAAGGTTGCCGACCCCTGGTCTAGATCCTTCTCCTTTCTAGTAGATAGCAGTGGTAAGAAGTCAAGCTCTCAGACTAAGTTATAACACTTAAACCTTACCGATGGAGCCGCCAAGTTTATTATTCATACACACCTCCCTCTAGCTGTTAGGTTTAGACCTCTGGTAATTTTTTTCATACCACAAGGAAAGCAATTTTGGAACAAGAACTGACAAGAACTAAACAGGCGTAAGATTATTTTTCTCTTATATAAAAAGACTGCTGTGGACACTTAAATATTCTTTGACCAATAGCTATTGCTGCTCTCATATCTCATGACGTAAAAACAAGAACATGAATAATGGACACAGGTTGTCTCATGGATTGTGGCTTTTGTAAGCAGCTTTCTGCTCTGCTGAGATAATTTTTTTTAGTTTTGTACCTGAAAACTGCTAAGTGAGTCTGAACACACTAACATAACAGCACTTGTACTTTTATTAACTTTTGACCAGGGACCAAAAGTCAGCCACAGTTCACCAGTTAGGAATATAGCAGCAGGGCCTACCCCATCTGGCTTCAGGCTAGTCACGGTCTCAGTTTCCCCCACTTGGGTTCCACAATAACTGCTATATAGAATTTCATATGTTGAGAAACACCCTTTCTCGGGGTCTGGGTTTATTAACTAAGTTGACAAGTAAACACAAGAACTCCCACTCTGTGTTCCTAGCTGGCTCACAACACCCTTGGTCTTTGTGCAGGGTTCTTATTCCTGCCCTGCCGAGTCTTTCCTCCAGCAGACTTTCTCTCCACATTCCAGCCTTCCTAGCTGGCTCATATTGCCTGCAGGCTTGCACCACTAGGCCCTCTGCCCGAGTGCTGGGGAGCACATCTCTGTGTAGAGCAACTCATGGAGTCTCTCCCAACTCTCTATCAAGCAGCAACTCCCAGGGCTTCTTCCTATTTGAATCTTTGCTTCAGCTCTCCCCAGACTTCTCTTATCTCCACTGCAGAAGGTCTGATTTGCTATATGACTTGCCTGTCATGCGACTTTGCTCATTTTCTCCAGCTGGAGAGGCAAGCTATGCTTGTCACAGGTGGGGCTTGACACAGCTCCCTTTAAAGGGCCAGTCATCATGTGACAAGGAAAGTAACAGTTTATTTAGATTTGTTTAAAACGTGCCAATCAACACTAAGCAAGTGTGTGACGCGTTGAATCACAGAAACCCCCTGGGAGCTGCCACCTGATGTGCCAAGACTACTTCTGCTCCTGCTTTCCCTGCCAAGCTCGAGACCCCAGCACCCTGTCTTGCTGAGCCAGACACGCACGTCTGCTCCAACACAGACCCAGGGTCTGAATTACTTGCCCCAAAGCTGCAGGCTTCATTGAAAGCAGCTTACAGAAGTGTTCTTATCTTTAACACTCAGATGCCCAACTCCCAGTGGGGTCTAAACCCAAATAAATCCGTTTTATCCTGTATAAAGCTTATACTGGGTAAACTCAAATTGTTAACACTGATAGAGAGATATGCACAGCTGTCAGCTGTTCCCCCCCTCCCCCCCCGGTATTAATACATACTCTGAGTTAATTAATAAGTAAAAAGTGATTTTATTAAATACAGAAAGTAGGATTCAAGTGGTTCCAAGTAGTGACAGACAGAACAAAGCAAGTCACCCAGCAAAATAAAATAAAATATGCAAATCTATGTCTAATCAAACTGAATACAGATAATCTCACCCTTAGAGATGCTTCAGTAAGTTTTTTCCTCAGACTGGACACCTTCCAGGCCTGGGCACAATTCTTTCCCCTGGTACAGCTCTTGTTCCAGCTCAGGTGGTAGCTAGGGGATTCTTCATGATGGCTCTCCCTTTTCTGTTCCACCCACTTATATATCTTTTACATAAGGCGGGAATCCTTTGTCCCTCTGGGTTTCCCACCCCCAATGGGAAAGCACCAGGTTAAAAATGGATCACTCACTGGAAGACTTCATTACCCACCTGCCAGCACAAGTATACAGGAAGACTTACAGGTAAAACAGAGCCATCTGCAGTCAATTGTCCTGGTTAATGGGAGTCATCAAGATTCCAAACCACCATTAATGCCCCACACTTTGCATAATTACAATAGGCCCTCAGAGTTATATTTCATATTTCTAGTTTCAAATACAAGAGTGGTTCATTTATACAAATAGGATGATCACACTCAGTAGATTATAAGCTTTGTAATGATACCTTACAAGAGACCTTTCGCATGAAGCATATTCCAGTTACATTAGCATATTTTCATAAAATCATATAGAGTGCAACATCACAAAGTGCTGTTTGACAACATTAGCTAAACCAAACCACACTTACAAAATTACTGGTGTCGCTGAACAACTTTGCCAACTATCTACTCCAAAACTCCACTCAATTAGCAATGACACCCAAAAATGAGTCATCACAGCATACAAGTTACAGCGCAAGACCCTGTCACAGCAATTTACAGCACCATTTTAGCCTTCCCCTATTTAATCCTCCACACAGTTACTCATTTTAGATATTTGTACAATACCACCAATAGAGCACTGAGGAAGGAAAACAGAATAGTCAGGAAGTGAATGACAGTCTCTTGTCCCAAGTGAACTCTGCAATTATAGAGATGATAAATAGGTAATGAAGGTTGGTTTTGTATAGCACTTTGACATTAAAATATATGTGCTGGTACAGAAAATATATGGGTATATATTAACGCAAACACACAATAACAGTTCCAAAGAGTTCAGGGGAACTGTCTTAGGGCACTAACAAGTATTTGCCCCTAGTTAATACTTTCCTAATGCAGTACCCAACAATTTGAGATTTTGAAACACTACCCATGACACTATTTGTGTTTTGGGGTGAATGAGTAGATGTGTTCCTTTAGTCCTATGGCAGATGGTTAATTGCTTGAGGAAAAATATTGGCGGCATGTTTTCATTAGATTTTGGGGGGAAAGGCAGGCAATTTTTGTAATAATTAAATGGTATCTTGGTCTTATTTTACCATTAAAGCAGTTCTTCTGCCACATAAGGAATTTTCAGACTTTGGGACATGAACCCCACCTTCAAGAACCAACATATCACCCCTATCATACAGCTTCCCTGTGATGACTGATGAGAAACTGGCTTAAACCCTGAAGCATGAGGATTTATATTAATCCAAAGCTAGGGTATTTTTTTAAATATTATGAATCAGATACTGTTTTTATATAACTGCCTAGCCCTTTTTAAAAAGTTCTGCTGAACTCCTGGCCTTGTTAGCACAAAGATCCCATTGCCACAGGGTAAGTGCATTGTGTGGAGAAGTATTTCCTTCTAACAGTTTTGAATGGCACTTTTCAATGTCATGTCAGATGACATTTATGAATGTATCCTTGTTCTTTTAAAAGAAAGAATGACTAGAATTCCAGTTATTTATTTTCTATACTTTTATCATGTCCCCTTGAATTTGTCTAAATTAAACAATCCCAGTCTTTTCAAGTATCAGAGGGGTAGCCGTGTTAGTCTGGATCTGTAAAAAGCGACAAAGAGTTCTGTGGCACCTTATAGACTAACAGACGTATTGGAGCATAAGCTTTCGCGGGTGAATACCCACTTCGTCAGACGCATGTCAATCAGTCTTTTCAATCTCTCTTCATATGAGACTTTGCTATGCTCCTAATCATTCTTGTTGCCATTCCCTGAACCTCCTTTATTCCTGTTAAAATCTTTTTGATACTGGGTAACCAGAACTGAAGACTGTCTCTAAGTGAGGTCATACCACTGATTTAGAGTGGGATTATAATATTGTCTTTCCATACCATTCTCATACATGCTAATATTGATTATTTTTATACCACCACTACACAGAGCGCTCCACAAACAGGTGACAGTTGATTTAAAACCCAGAAAGGTGTCTATATAGTTCAAGTTATTCCCTTCAACATCCATTTCTTTGCATGTGCCAACACTAAATTGTATCTGCCACTGTTTTCTCCATTCACCTACCTTGGTTAGGTGCCTCAGAAGTTCTTCAGTTCTCGGTGGTCTTGACAAATCTAATTAATTCAGTCTTCTGCAAGTTTAGACTCAGTATTCACCCCTTTTTTCGGATCCAATATATTAAAACACCAGCCCTAGTACAGAAGCTTGAGGGCACCATGATTTAACTTTCTGCCATGATCAAAAGTCTCCTAAACTCTCTCTCTCAACAAGCTTTCCTCCTATGTGTTCTCTTCCCACTCCCAACACCTTCATATATTACCTACTCTCCCCCTGTATGTGCCCAACTCTGTCCCTAAACAGACAGAGGCAAGGAGAGAGACTTGGAAGAGATACTGAAACTACATGTCTCACGTCAGTTCCGGCAACACATCCAAATTAAGAGACACTAGTGAATGCATTTTCAGAAAATGTTTGTTTAAAAACAAAAACATGTTCTTGCATTTTCTGTGAGTTTTATTTTACTTGGTGTATTTCAAGTAACAAACAAACACTGATATGCTTAGGAGGCAGTGGAATTTTATTCATGCTTCAGTCAACCAGATTATGTTTAAATAGCTCAATAACTACAATACCCTCTATGGCTGTGCATTTTCACTTTGGTGAGTGTATGTAGTAAATTTGAACTGGGCAGGAGATAAGAGATCTGATAGGTGGCAATGTTCCACAATCTAATTGCTAAATTATATGCCTCGAAAGACAAATACTAATTAAAAATGTGCACTGGCCAAGTGTTACCTGCTCTGATGCACCTAATTAACATGATTTTTAGTTCCAAAGTCACAAAGAGAACAACACGTGGAGGCTTCTTCTATATCTCATAACATAAGACAAAAAATAAGACACTCCAAGATACATACCATTAATTAAGATAAATTTGAGAACTCTATATAGAAACAAGAAGCCATGCTTCACACTCAAACCATTAGCTATTTATTTTGCCTAATGAATTCACACTTCTAAGTTTTATCCCCTCCCCATCATCCCTGTAACTCAAATAAAAGCTGCAAGTTAGACTGTAAAGCTACAGGAAAGGGGAACTCCTGTATCAACATGATTTTGAAGCAAATGTCAAGCTAATCAACAAATTAGCTTTAGTTTGTTTACATCAACAGTATAATTTCTTGCATGTCATTTTTGCTCTTCATTTTACTAATACACAAAACTGAAATAAGTGAGTCACAATTTCAGGGGTAATTGCATTTACATCCCCCCTCCGTGGTCCCTCGAGGGCACCCACTTAAGGTTTCAGACTATCAGTCATCACCTCTCAGGCAACGTCCCCATGTCTTTCTCCTTCCAGACTGGGGGTTTGGGCTTGCAGTCTCTCTGCACCTCACTGTGATTTCCCCACAGCAGGTCTGACTAGAGTCCAACACCAGTGGTTAACTTTTCCTCCAGGGGCTACAACAGTGTATACCAAATCTTCACAAGGCAAGATAAATGTATTAGGGTAAAAGTGATATAGAAAAAAACACACTAAAAAAATAAGTTCCTATCTGCATGCTAAAAGCACATCAGGGACCCCGCATCAGTCTCATGCGGTCCTAGTAAGCCAAAGATTTTACAACTGTTCCACAAAGGTTGGGTCCCCTCATGGACAGAAGTTTCTGCCCATTGAATCAAAAGAAGGCACTAAATTGCCTCAAATTCAGCCTCTGTATACCAAAAACCCTGTCTTTGTCTGTAGGTCTCCGAAAATCCAGTTTAAACCAGTATATGCAAGCCTCCCCAGGGAGCAATAACTCTCTGGAGCTGTCCACAGCCTCAGTGATTTGACTAAGTCACTCCTCCTCAGCTCTGGATTTTAGTTTCTGAAGCTCTGATAATCCTCTCCACTGAAGTTGCATACAATCCCTGGCCTACAATGGTGCATAAACCATTCATTAACTTAATACAAAATGGTCCCCAAAGATACTGCAAGCAGTTGCAATATCTGGCAGCGATATTTCCAAATGATATATATGAGAGAGAGACTAATCTAACAGTTTATGAAGTGGTTACCTCTAAGGATCTTTGCTGATAAACTGTTACTAGAGATTAATCTACCAGCAACAATTTCTGGTCCTTTCTTTTCTTCAGATGTGGACATAACAGATGCAGAAAATCAGCTGCCTTTTGAAGCCCCCATAAAAAACTCAGAGTAACTTTAGCACACACTGGACAGGGAAATCATTTTAGAAACTTTCTAGCAAATCTAGCGTAGGCACAGTTCTTGCTATAAACGAACAGAATGTAAAATTGAAGCATCACAGAAGTCCCAAATGCAGTTAGTGCATACTGTCACAGCTTTTGTGGTAAAACCAGACTGGTGCAAATTGCTACAGGTACTGCTGACAAATCTGAATGGTCTTAATAAAGTCATTTAAAAAAAAAAGAATTTTTACATGCGAATTTGCTTTCTGCTTCTCAAGTATATATAGGCCCCAGATGGAGGATACTTAAATCTCAAGGCTATGTGCAAGTTTAATAATGCAATGCTACTATAATTTAGTCCTTAGTCATATGATTGAAGTGGGAAGGCTATCCCCATGCATCTGTGAGCAACATTAGTATATGTGCTTATTAAATTACAGTAATTTGACTCTTCCCTTTATCTAAAACGGTTCTGGGGTATATTAACAGGACTGTCGTATGTAAGACACAGGAGGTAATTGTCCCATTCTACTCAACACTGGTGAGGTCTCAGATGGAGTACTCCATCCAGTTCTGGGTGCCACACTTTAAGAAGGACGTGGACCAACTGCAGAAACTCCAGAGGAGAGCAACAGAAATGATAGTTTAGAAAACCTGACCTAGGAGGAAAGGTTTTAAAAAAGTGGGCATGGTTAGTCTTGAGAAAAGAAGACTAAGAGGGCACCTTAGTCTTAGGCATACAGTCTTCAAACATATTAAGGGCTCTTATAAAGAGGACAGTGATTAGTTGTTCTTACTGTATATGCAGTGTAGTTGTAGCCATGTCAACCCCAGGACATTAGAGACACAAGGTAGGTGAGGTAGTATCTTATTGGACTAAAGAAGAGCTCTGTGTGGCTTGAAAGCTTGTCTCTCTCACCAATAGAAGTTGGTCCAATAAAAATATTACCTCCCCCACTTTGACTCTCTAATTGTTCTCTGTGTCCACTGAAGGTAGGACAAATAGTAATGGGCTTAATCTGCAGCAAAGGAGGTTTAAGCTAGATATTAGGAAAAGATTTCTAACTATAATAGTGAAGTACTTGAACAGGCTTCTGAGGGAGGCTGTGGATTCCCCATCTTTGGGGGTTTTTATGAACAGGTTAGACAAACACCTGTCAGGTATGGTCTAGGTTTACTTGGTCCTGCTTCAGCGCATGGGGATGGACTTGACCTCTCAAGGTCCTTTCCAGCCATTACACTTCTACGACACAGATGCAAGGCTGCCTTTTTGGAACACAGAGCATTAACGGCATCAGAAAATGTATCATCTGTCCCTCAGTTTCAGAGGGTGAGTGGAAGAAAAGCAATTTTCCTATAAACAATTAACCATCGGGACCAAACACACAACACACCCACAATTTGCGTATTAATTTTAATTGGAAAGAGTACAAAAGATTTTTTTTAAATGCTTTGAGTGGCACAGCAAAGAAGGCACAACCTGAAGGAAAAGAGGTGGCCAAAGTAGGTTTAAGTTATCTTTGCACCCACTAAATTCTGGGCTGGTGAGTGGGCTAAATAAATCAGCCATGGTGAGTCAGTCTTGATGACTACTCTGAGTGTCACACAAGCCAGAACGGTCAGTGGCATGGCACCACAGCCAGACCCCTTCCACCCTGAGCTTCACTTCCTACAGTCAGGACGGGACCAGCAAAGGTCCACCTATAGAAGCCCAGTGTATCATCTGCATTAGAGAAATTCTCCCATGGCACGTTGTGGGCTGTTTATAGCCCTTATACACCACGGTAAAGAGGCTTCAGGAGGAGATAAAGTCCCTTCCCTGCCCCCCCCCCTTTTTTT
>QXTE01000007.1:21612369-21710192 GCA_003942145.1 Platysternon megacephalum
TTTTTTTAAACTCTCAGTTCTTCTGACAACACTGCCTCCCACTTCATAGATACAAATTTTATTCTAAACCAAAGAGTAGCTTCCTGTCTTTTGTACACAATTTTAATTATTTCTTTCACATTCATCTGTGTGGTACTGCCTTTCTGGGAGAGATGGAATGGGGGAAGAAAGTACTGGGAAGGAGGAAAGAGTAATGACAAAAACTGAGAATTTGATATTGTGGGGAGATACAAATTATTGCCATGAGTTTGGGGTGCCCGTATTAGTCATAAGTGAATCATACAATAAAAACTTTATAGTATCTCAACATCATCACATTTTGTTTATGCCACGAGCAATTCCAACAAGGTGTATTCATTTTATTCACTTTCCCCCCTTTTTTCTATCCCTCTGAAATATATTAGTTACCATAGAAACACTGTTGCCTTTAGTATGAGAGAAGCTCATTTTATATAACTTGAAACTTAACTCCTATATTCTACAAACTAGGGTATATTTTGTTTTTAAGGACTATATGCAGAGTTTATATACTTATGCCATATACTATAAACATTACATAGATCCCTATATTTTAAAAAGAATTTTAGAGCTATTACATAACGCTAACTTTATGCCACAGTTGTAGAAGTCACTAAACTACTTTCATACCAATGATGGCATTATTCACATAGTAATTTGCTTTAAAAGGGGAAAAGCAAAAGGACACAGAAGAAAGGACAAATATTGCATAAAACTAAGACTGTTAGAGTCAACAAATATGGCATAAACAATTTTATTTGGAGTATTACACTTATTTTCTTGCCTTTAAGTTTGAGAAGATCTCAATCATTCACTCATGGCTCCACCCCTAACTCATGGCAATAAAACCTGTACAAACTTGCAAACCATCACGGTAGCTGCTTAGAATAAGTCATATAACCCATCTCTTTTTCCCTAAAATGTATCTACAGAACACAGATATATTAAGTAAAAAAGTACACAGGATTACAGCTCAGTAAATTAAACTGATCAAAAGGACACTAACTTTTAGTAGTTTAACTATTATTATTTTCAATATACATAGGAAGTATTAAGAAAGAAGAGCGTCTTCCATAGTGTTGACCACAGCCAAGTATGCAGGTAGACTTGCCAATATTTCCTCTCCCATTCAAGATAACATGGATCACCCTACTCTCACATGACTGAAACACTTCCCTGTGACAAGTGAAGCCATTCTTTAAATACTTTCACATTACTTTCCATGCAATGTATCTTCAGCTTGCTGTAATGAAATGCAACAGAAGGAAACAAAAGTCAGCATCATGTCACTAGCCAATGTTCACTGATCACCAGTGGTCCCTAAGGAACACCCTTGGATGAAACAAAGCTTGCCTCAACCAGGGCTTTGGCATTTACAGTACCATTACAATAAAAATAGTAGAGGACTCAAGATACGAAACATTTGAAAGGAAGTCTTAGGAAATGCTCAACTATGGACAAAGAAGCCTTCGTTAATTCTATACTGAAGCCCTACTGGATAGTTGGGATTCAGCAGTTGCTAGCCAACAGCCAGTGTAACAGTATCAGGGCAAACCCCAGGTATAGACAAAGTAGCTATGAATTGCACCAATTGAGCTTACCTCTGTATCAAGCAGGGGAAAACTCAACCAGTGCAAATTACACCAGTCTTGTCTATACTTGGGCTCTGCAATGGCTTAGCTATACAGATTCGCTGGCTATTGATTGGCTCAACTCAAAGTATAGACACAACCTGAAACACCTAGTTTAACAAGGTATATGTTTCTGCACATTCTTAATGAGCTCATCTGCAGGAGTAGAGCAGCACATTAATAAAATTATCTGAATGAAGGGCTGGGGGAAAGCTGACTGGTGCAGAGGAGCACACAGTTTGAACACACACATCCCTTGGAAGGATTTATTAAAAGGAATTCTCTATATCTTGTAAAAAGGAAATAGAAGTTGATAAGTACAGGTAGGATCTGAAGAGAAACAATCGAAAGTCAATTACATCACATGAAGGCAGACAACTTAATATTGCCAAATTTTATAAGAGCTTGTAAGCAAATACTAGTCTAAATACTAAGACGGGTGAACTTGAGTGCCAGGTATTAAATGAGGATATTGACGTAATAGGTATCAGAGAAAGCTGGTGGAACAACGATAATCAATGGGATACAGTAATACTAGAGTACAAAATAGTAGGAATGACAGAGTAGTGTGGGAGTAGCACTATATCCAACAGATGCGTAGACTCAAATATAATAAAAAAGTCTTACATTAATCAAACTGTACCACAGAATCTCTATGGATAGAAATTCCATGCTTCAATAATAAAAGCATAGCAGTCAGACTATACTACCAACCACCGGATCAGGATGTTGACAGTGATTGTGAATTGCTCAGGGAGATTAGAAAGGCTACAAAAAACAGAAAATTCAATAATAGTGGGAGATTTCAACTATCCACATATTGACTGGGTACATGTCCCCTCAGGACAGGATGCAGAGTAAAATATCTAGACACCTTAAATGACTGTTTCTTCGAGCAGCTAGTCCTGGAACCCACAAAAGGAGAGGCAATTCTTGATTTAGTCCTAAGTAACAAGATCTAGTACAAGAGCGGAATATAGCCGAAAAGAACCCAACCACAGTAGCATTTAACTTCAAAAAGCAGAACTATACAATAATGAGGATGCTAGTTAAATGGAAATTAAAAGGAATAGTCACAAGAGTGAAATGCCTGCAAGCTGCAGGGAAACAATGTATACCCCAAATAAAAAATAAATAAAATCAGGAAAGGGATCAAAAAATGCCATCATGGCTAAACAGAGTAAAAGATTATGTTAGAGACAAAAAGACATCCTTTAAAATTGGAAGTCAAATCTTATTGAGGAAAATAGAAAGGAGCATAAATTCTGGCAAGTCAAGTGTAAAAAGAATGTAAAGAGCAATTCGCAAAAGACAAAAACTAACAGCAAAATTGTTATTCAGTGCATCAGAAGCAGGTAGAATGCCAAACAATCAGTGGGGACACTGGATGACTGAGATGCTAACAGAGCACTCAAGGAAGACAAGACCATTGCAGAGAAGCTAAATTAATTCTTTCCATTGGTTTTCACTGCAGAGGGTGTGAAGGAGATTCTCACACCTGAGCCATTCTTTTAGGTGATCATTCTGAGGAACTGCTCCAGACTCAGGTGTCAATAGAAGAGATTTTGGAAAAAACTGATATATTTAACAGCAGTCACCAGGACCAGATGATATTCACCCAAAACTTCTGGAGAAAGTCAAATATGAAATAGCAGAACTGCTAACTGTGGTATGTAACCTATCACTTAAATCAGCCTCTGTACTTGATGACCAGAGGCAACTAATGTAACGTTAATTTTGTTAAAAGGCTCCAAAGGCAACCCTGGAAATTACAGGGTTATCATCTGTATGCTGGATCCATTTGTTGAGTTATACTTAGATTGTAAACTCTTTATGACAGGGACGATCCCTCTGTTATGTGTTAATACAGTGCAGTCCTGATCCAAGATTAGATTTACTATATATTACCACTATACAAATAAGCAAAACAAACAAAATAAAGTGTAGCATGGTAAACAACTTGGCACTGACAGGGATATTTCTTCCGTGTTTAGCTTGTATTCTATAATTCCCTACAAAAAAATAGGTGAAGTAATCCTTTCAAGGACAGGTCTGTAGTAAGCAACTGTTTCTTAAGAAGGAGTTTGTTTTTTTCTTGGAATGCTCTAATTTTGAATCCCTCAGTTCAGATTAGTGGGTCATTTTCAAGATCTCTAAAAGTTAGAACAACAGCACAAAAGTGTTAATTATATTTTTGCAGGGATGCTCGGAGACAGATAAAAGACCTCAGTAATTTTTCAAAAACTTCTGGGAGAGGGAAAACAAGAAGTCTTTTCAATAATTCTCAAAGTTGAGGAGTTAAATTGTATATACTGTTAAAGTAAGTGAATAAACCAGCAGAGTCTAGTTTGATAACACTTTTCTGTGGAATAATCATAACCCACAGAATGCTTTGGAATCAAGTGTGTTAAGGAAAAACTTACAGAATGAGGATGGAGCTATGATAATCAAGAACAGAGAAGTGTTCCAAGTGTAGGGAGTCTCAAAGAAGACGGCAAAGGCACTCAAGCAGGATAAAGTAGTAATGAAGATGTACATTATTTGCAGAGTGAAATAGTAGAAAGAAACATGAGGAGAAAAGGTAGGCGGGGGGGGGGGGGCAGGTTATGTAGGGCTTTGAAGGGAAGGACAAGGAACTTGACTGATGCTAAACAGCTAAGTGATTTGAAGAATTGCTGGAGATAAAGTAGCAAGCCAGGGAATTGTTTATATGGCAGTATTTTGGACAGACTGAAGGACAGTGAGGTGGGTGTCCACAAAGCCATCCATATATAATGATGCTATAAGTCACGCTTTAAAAAAATACATAGTTAGCAAGTATAACACTTTGCCGGAGATATTTCAAATGTGGAAGATGCATAAACAAAAAAATCCATTAAAAATCACTCATAGCACCTTAAATACACATAGCGATATGAAGTAAGATTTCTTGCCCCATAAGAGAAAAAGCTGCAAAGATGCTATAAAGATATTAAAATGTTGTACGATGATTAAAGATAGCATTTTACAGTCCACATAAAATCAGAACAGGTCTCTGTGATTATATTTCATATAAATCCACACTTGAAAAACCAACTAATCCAGTCTGTAAAGATGATGAAATACAGACAGCGGCATCAATATAAATCACAGTACCCTCTCTCTGAACTGTTTACTAATACCAACAACCACCAACATATAACACTCTACAAACACCAAATCCTCACAACACCCTTCTGAGGTATGATCCCAAATTTACAGGTAGGGAAAAAGATAAAAGTGACTTGCCCAATGCTACACAGCAAGTCAACAGAACAGCTAAGACTGGAATTCAGGAGTGCCCATCGCCGAAATCCAAGTTCAGTTCACTAGACTGTACTGCCTCACTTCCCTGCATTGCAGGAGTCACTCAGGATATCAATTATAGATTTCAAAGATTGTACATGAGCCTGTATTTTCTAACCCTCAGGTCATTCTTATCATTAAGAGATTCATGTTAGATCTTACCCACAGAAAATTAACAATTTTAGCTCAGGGCACCAAGAATACGGTTTCATTTAACATTAACAGTCTTTACACTGGTAAGTCATGTAAACTCTTTTCAGGGCTGGCCTTACCATGAGACGAACTGAGGCAGCCGCCTCAGGTGCCAGACTGTGTGTGTGTGGTGGGAGGCTGGGGATGGGAGGGGGCGCGCCACTAGGACCCAGAGTGTAGAAAATTGTGTCTGCTGCTGGTGCATATGTATTCTCTCTGCTCTAGACGCACAGAGATGGTGGAGTGCTGTGCTGGAGGAAGGAGGGCACAAGAGACATAACAGGCAGGCAGGAGAAAAGGTGAGAGGGAATAACAGAAAGCAGTAGGAGCTGCGGGGAGAAAGAGGAGCCTCTTATGTACCTCTCTAACACCCCCAGGAGCCTGGACTGATTAACACCAGTTTCTCAGGGAGCTTCCTGTTTCCTGCTGCTTCCCTGAACCCACTTGAAGAGAATAGGCAGTCAACTGAAGTAGTAGGAGCCAGTTAGGCCCTTTAGACGCTGATATCTTCTCTCACTCAGGCCCTGCTACCAGCCTGCTTATTTGTCCCCTTCAATTCAGTGTTGAGAGCCACTATAGCTGGCACAGAACAGCAGTCATGAGTGAAAGAAGAAAACGCCCCTCTGGGGCAGCATTCAGAAAAAGAAAAGCTTCCTTTGCTTTCTTTCTATCTAACAGGAAGGAGCTCTCCTGAGATGCATAGACACAAATGTTCACGGTGAGCCTTCCGGTCCCAGTGAGGATGAGNGGGGAGAAAGAGGAGCCTCTTATGTACCTCTCTAACACCCCCAGGAGCCTGGACTGATTAACACCAGTTTCTCAGGGAGCTTCCTGTTTCCTGCTGCTTCCCTGAACCCACTTGAAGAGAATAGGCAGTCAACTGAAGTAGTAGGAGCCAGTTAGGCCCTTTAGACGCTGATATCTTCTCTCACTCAGGCCCTGCTACCAGCCTGCTTATTTGTCCCCTTCAATTCAGTGTTGAGAGCCACTATAGCTGGCACAGAACAGCAGTCATGAGTGAAAGAAGAAAACGCCCCTCTGGGGCAGCATTCAGAAAAAGAAAAGCTTCCTTTGCTTTCTTTCTATCTAACAGGAAGGAGCTCTCCTGAGATGCATAGACACAAATGTTCACGGTGAGCCTTCCGGTCCCAGTGAGGATGAGAGTGGTGAGGAGATGCCTGATCTTCCAGTTAGGCAGAGTGCAGGTGACCTGGCAGCTACTGCAGCATCCATATCTCCATCTCAAATGGATGTAACCATGCACATTCCTGAAGAAAAGTGTAGATCAGAGAAGAGTGTGGTGGAGGCGCAAGAAACAGCTGCTGCTGAGTTTAGTTCCTTAAGTCTAGATGATCCAGGACTGTGGACCCACTTGAGCAGTAGCCTGAGGAACTTCCTTGTACTGCGAGGGCCACAGCAAGTGAAAAACTTCATGTTCCCCAAAGACAATGAAAATAGAAGTTTCCATCCAACACATTACTGGCGTGAAATCCCCAATGGTGACAAAGTGGAAAGGCCATGCCTTACGTACTCAAAAACCCAGAATGCTGCATACTGTTTTTGTTGCAAACTCTTCCAGTCTAATGTTTCAGACACATTGGGTTCTACAGGAACAAAGGACTGGAAAAAATCTGGCTAGAAATCTGGCATGCCATGAGAAGGCAGCAAATCATCAGAGAGCATTCCATAGGTGGAAAGAGCTTGAGATGAGACTAAGGTTAAAGGCCACCATAGATTATCAGCATCAAGAGAAGATTGCATCAGAGTCTCTTTACTGGCAAAATGTTCTGAAAAAGCTCATTGCCATTGTGAGAATTCTTACTACCCAAAACCTAGCACTGCGTGGCACTTCAGATCAGCTGTATGTGCCAAACAATGGAAACTTCCTTAAAATTGTGGCGCTGATGGCTGAGTTTGATGCTGTACTCCAGGAGCATCTAAGAAGAGTCACCACCCAAGAAATGTACACACACCACTACCTTGGAAAAACAATTCAAAATGAGATCATACAGTTACTGGCAACAAAAGTCAAACAGAAGATTGTGGCAGATCTGAAGTCAGCAAGATATTACTCTGTTATTCTGGACTGCACACCTGACATCAGCCATACGGAACAAATGACTTTAATGGTGCATTTTGTAACAACAGAACAACCTAGTGAAAATGTCCCTGCAATGATGACTGTCAGAGAGCATTTTCTAGAATTTATTGACATTGATGATACTACAGGAGCTGGTATGACAAATGTGCTTCTTAAAAAGCTGGAAGATACGGGAATTGCGATAGCTGACATGAGAGGTCAGGGCTACGATAATGGTGCCAACATGAGAGGAAAGAACAGAGGAGTGCAGACACGGATCCGAGAGTTAAACCCTCGAGCTTTTTTTGTCCCATGCAGTTCTCATTCATTGAACTTGGTGGTCAGTGATGCAGCATCAGCTTCTAGTGAGGCTGCTGAATTTTTTAATGTAATTCAAAGCATCTATGTATTTTTCTCTGCATCAACTCATCGATGGCAAATTTTGAAGCAACATCTGGGAACATCCTCTCTGACACTGAAACCACTGAGTGCCACACGATGGGAAAGTCGAGTGGAGGCGATAAAGCCTATCAAACACCAAATTGGGAAGATAGATGATGCCATAGTTGCCATTATGGAGGATAATGCTATGACAGGAACTGTTCGTGGGAGAACAGTGGCAGAGGGAAATGGAATCACCAGAAACATACATAACTTCAAATTTCTGTGTGGCTTAGTGTTGTGGCATGACATACTGTTTGAAATAAATGTTGTAAGCAAGAGACTCCAAGGTGTTGACCTTGATATATCTGGAGCAATGGAACAACTGGACAAAGCAAAGTCATACCTACAGTCTTACCGGTCAGATGAGGGATTTCAAAACGTTCTGAAGAGTGCACAGAAGTTGGCAGAGGAACTTCACACTGAAGCTATTTTCCCACCCATTCAAGAATACAAGAGTCACCGAAGAAGAAGACATTTTGATTACGAGGCACGGGATAATCCCATAAGAGACCCCAAACAACAATTCAAAGTTGAATTCTTTAACCAGGTGCTAGATTGTGCTATACAGTCAGTTGAAGAACGTTTCATGCAGCTCAAGGAACACAGCAGTATATTTGGGATGTTGTATGATATTCCAAAACTCCTCACTATACCTCAAGAAGACATACACCAGCAATGCAGGGCACTAGAGACAGTGTTGACATATGATGACATGCGTGATATTGATGCCAGTGATTTAGGTGATGAACTGAAAGCCCTTTCAAGAGACATTTCAGCAGGATCAACTCCAAAGGCTGTTCTGGAATATATGTGCACAAATAAGATAACCACCCTCTTTCCAAATGCTTTTGTTGCTCTGTGCATACTTCTAACACTTCCTGTAACAGTTGCCAGTGGAGAACGCAGCTTCTCCAAGCTGAAGTTAATAAAAACACAGCTACGCTCCACAATGACACAGGAGAGGCTGGTCGGCCTTGCAACCATCTCAATAGAGCATGAGCTGGCCCAGACTGTGGACCTTCAGGAAGCAGTTAAAATCTTTGCAAACAAGAAGGCACGGAAAGCACCACTTTGATTATTTAAACAGATAAAAATGCCAGTGTTTACTATGCAGACAAGAAAAGTTACATTTGCTGTTCAGGCATTTGAAAGTTAAGTGTTGTTCAAAAATTTTAAGTAAGGCATTTTAAGTTGTTAGTTCTCCTTTATTGGGGTAGGTAGCAGAGCTGTACCATGAGAGGAGTAGAACAGGAAGAAGGCAGAATTGAGACCTTTCAAAGTTTTGGCCCAAGCGAGGGAGCATGGGGGCGTCATTTGAGCTCCCCGCTTCAGGTGCCAAAATGTTGTGGGCCGGCCCTGCCTCTTTTGACTTACATCCTTACAATGTTTTCCTCTTACTCCTTTTCCTGATTAGACTTTTCTAAGCCTGGTGACCCCATGCCAAAGCTCTGCTCTACTTTTAACCACTTTTAAATACAATATCTATGTATAAACCCTGTCCCATTGCAATTAAGAACCCAACAGTCTAAGGATTTTCACAACTGCTATAAGCTTCCTTATAGCATTCAAAAATATTAGAATAGTTTATTCAAATGTACACAAGCATCTCAACAGATGTACTTTGTTACTTTATTGATTTTCAAATTCTTAAAGAAAAATGCATATTAAGATAAAAAGGCTGTTTTACAGACACTCCTTTTAAATGTTTCATCATAATCCGTTTTCAAATAATCAATGGTACCAACATTTTACTCTCTATAGAGATAAAACTGAATATGTGCATTAATTTTTTTTTAAATATTAAACTGAGGCAAAAGCTTTCCATGCAAGCATATCCAGGACCCAGGGAAGGCATGATTTTCATTGCAGCATCTGGCTCCTTGGCAGCTTTATAGGCAGCTGTGTTGGCAATATTGGAAATACTTGCAAGTTTGTCCGTTAGGCTTCTGAGAGCCATCTAATTTTCCCAAAGCTGTTTTGCTGCTCTACTGAGTCATTCACTGCCACATTTTTTGGTACAAGTCTAATGGGCCCATGCCTATTCCATGATATATACATACATACACACACCCTCTGAAGCTGTTAAAAATTACCCTATGGGTCCTTTCACAGCACACGGACAGAAATTTGTTCAGGATTGTTCTGTTAAAGCCACCCACATTCTGACCCATCACCTGCACACTAGTGTTGCAAGTACATTTTGTGGGAATTAAATTAACAGTTTCTCTGGCAACCTTCCCACCAATATAGATATAAATGCACAATTAAATAGTCATTGTGTGTGTGTCTAAGACTCCTCCACGTTGTGAAAGATACCAGGAACTTGCCTTTTTGCTGAGGATACATGAACTCATTAATACAAGCCATGTCCTGGGAGCTAGACACAAGATAAATGGTTAAGAGGGACGTCTCATTATACCTGAAGAGAGCTTCTGAGCCAGCCAACCTCCAAAACACCCTTTGCATTCTCACAAACACGACCCACAGTAGGAGGCTATCACAGGAGAAGGGACTCCAGTTCTTAACAAGATCATTAATTCAACAAGATCTAGCGGAGATCCACTTTCATATTCTTTTCCGGGGGCTTCGCTGGGCTAAGGAGTGGGAAGCCTGTGACTGCCAGCTAAGCTCTCACAGCAGAGTCAATACCGCATTGCTGCTGATGCTGCTCATTTTCACAAGCAACAACATCCAAAAAACAGCCCTAGACAGTCCCCTGCAGACCCGGCTGGCTTCTCTGCAGCGAGCAGCAGCGGCTCCGCAGTGTCCATCCCCGCTGGGGAGAAGGCAGGTTCATCAGAACTCGGGGTGGGACCCGCAAGCGCAGCCAAGCGCCGGCGGAGTTTGCAAATCAAGGGGAGACCGTGGCCGCAGAGGGGAAAGCAGCCCGTAGACACCCACGCACTCCCCCTCAGCCCGCCGGGGCTGCAGCGTGTCTGGCTGGGGTCTAGACGCTGGACGGGACGGGGCTCGGCTGGTTCCCCGCGGGTCTCCCCGGGGGCGGGACGGGGCTCGGCTGATCAGCACCAGGCTCTGCCCGGGGCCCCATGGGGAACTGTCTGGGATCCGCGTCCCCTCGCGGGGGACGCTCCCTCCCAGGCTGTTACCTGTCATCACTGCCGGGGACTCTGCCGCGGAGGCGCCGCCTCTTCTCCTGCCCCCGGCCACGTCCCCGGACTCCAGCTCGCATCCCGCGGCGGCGGCGGCCAGGAGCAGCCCCAGCAGCAGCAGGACCGGGGCTCCTGCTGCCCCCGGCCGCCTCCCCGGGGCGCCGCTCGGGACCCGGACCCCGCTCATCGGTGCCGCTGCTGCAGCGACCGCAACCGGCTCCGCTGTGGCGCTTCCACCCCCGCCCGGCTCCGGCAGCCGAGCCGCGCTCCGCCCGCCCCCTGCGCCCCACGCTGCCTCCCGCCGCTGGCTTCCGGGGCTCTGCGCCTGCGCGGGAAACGTCACCGCGCAAATGTGCCCGATAACGCTTCGGAGAAAGAGGCGCTGGTGAGGGGGCGGAGCTAAGAAGGGCGGGGCCGGGGCTAGCTCAGGGGGCGGGGGCGGGCTGGAGTCCGGGATCCGTCACTGCAGGGAGGCAGCGAAGGGCGCGCGCCAGCAGCCGGAGAGAGGAGCCCTGTGAGAGACGCAGAGGGGAAGTGGGGCTGCCCCCGCCAGGGGGACAGGAAGATGCGGGGGTTGGGCTGCAGAGGGAAGGACGAGGGAGAAGCGCAGGTGGCTCCAGGGCTGTTCCAGGAAAAGAAAACAAGGCACTAGCACGGCAGCTGGAGGAGACCCCTACAGGGGGAAGGAGAAACGGGAGGAGAGGAAATGGTTACTGACAACTTTTTTTCAGTGCTTAACTCATAATGAAAAGGGTTCCGGCGTTCCTGCAATTTTTTTACATTCATAACTGATGCAGCGGGGCCAGGGCTATGAACAAGCGAGCTGGGGCTGCGGGACTCAGTGTTAGCAAGACCTGGCACAAATTAAGCACTGCTTTTTTTCCAGAAAGAACCCACCAGCTGTCACATCCAAAGCAGCTGAAAAACAAATACTGAAACATTTCTCTTTGTGCAAATTGCTAGAGGCCACAGGGATATTTTGTGACCACACACAGGAAGCAAGGCAGTCCATCAAATAATCNTTCAGGTGCCAAAATGTTGTGGGCCGGCCCTGCCTCTTTTGACTTACATCCTTACAATGTTTTCCTCTTACTCCTTTTCCTGATTAGACTTTTCTAAGCCTGGTGACCCCATGCCAAAGCTCTGCTCTACTTTTAACCACTTTTAAATACAATATCTATGTATAAACCCTGTCCCATTGCAATTAAGAACCCAACAGTCTAAGGATTTTCACAACTGCTATAAGCTTCCTTATAGCATTCAAAAATATTAGAATAGTTTATTCAAATGTACACAAGCATCTCAACAGATGTACTTTGTTACTTTATTGATTTTCAAATTCTTAAAGAAAAATGCATATTAAGATAAAAAGGCTGTTTTACAGACACTCCTTTTAAATGTTTCATCATAATCCGTTTTCAAATAATCAATGGTACCAACATTTTACTCTCTATAGAGATAAAACTGAATATGTGCATTAATTTTTTTTTAAATATTAAACTGAGGCAAAAGCTTTCCATGCAAGCATATCCAGGACCCAGGGAAGGCATGATTTTCATTGCAGCATCTGGCTCCTTGGCAGCTTTATAGGCAGCTGTGTTGGCAATATTGGAAATACTTGCAAGTTTGTCCGTTAGGCTTCTGAGAGCCATCTAATTTTCCCAAAGCTGTTTTGCTGCTCTACTGAGTCATTCACTGCCACATTTTTTGGTACGAGTCTAATGGGCCCATGCCTATTCCATGATATATACATACATACACACACCCTCTGAAGCTGTTAAAAATTACCCTATGGGTCCTTTCACAGCACACGGACAGAAATTTGTTCAGGATTGTTCTGTTAAAGCCACCCACATTCTGACCCATCACCTGCACACTAGTGTTGCAAGTACATTTTGTGGGAATTAAATTAACAGTTTCTCTGGCAACCTTCCCACCAATATAGATATAAATGCACAATTAAATAGTCATTGTGTGTGTGTCTAAGACTCCTCCACGTTGTGAAAGATACCAGGAACTTGCCTTTTTGCTGAGGATACATGAACTCATTAATACAAGCCATGTCCTGGGAGCTAGACACAAGATAAATGGTTAAGAGGGACGTCTCATTATACCTGAAGAGAGCTTCTGAGCCAGCCAACCTCCAAAACACCCTTTGCATTCTCACAAACACGACCCACAGTAGGAGGCTATCACAGGAGAAGGGACTCCAGTTCTTAACAAGATCATTAATTCAACAAGATCTAGCGGAGATCCACTTTCATATTCTTTTCCGGGGGCTTCGCTGGGCTAAGGAGTGGGAAGCCTGTGACTGCCAGCTAAGCTCTCACAGCAGAGTCAATACCGCATTGCTGCTGATGCTGCTCATTTTCACAAGCAACAACATCCAAAAAACAGCCCTAGACAGTCCCCTGCAGACCCGGCTGGCTTCTCTGCAGCGAGCAGCAGCGGCTCCGCAGTGTCCATCCCCGCTGGGGAGAAGGCAGGTTCATCAGAACTCGGGGTGGGACCCGCAAGCGCAGCCAAGCGCCGGCGGAGTTTGCAAATCAAGGGGAGACCGTGGCCGCAGAGGGGAAAGCAGCCCGTAGACACCCACACACTCCCCCTCAGCCCGCCGGGGCTGCAGCGTGTCTGGCTGGGGTCTAGACGCTGGACGGGACGGGGCTCGGCTGGTCCCCCAGGAGTAGGACGAGGCTCGGCTGGTTCCCCGCGGGTCTCCCCGGGGGCGGGACGGGGCTCGGCTGATCAGCACCAGGCTCTGCCCGGGGCCCCATGGGGAACTGTCTGGGGTCCGCGTCCCCTCGCGGGGGACGCTCCCTCCCAGGCTGTTACCTGTCATCACTGCCGGGGACTCTGCCGCGGAGGCGCCGCCTCTTCTCCTGCCCCCGGCCACGTCCCCGGACTCCAGCTCGCATCCCGCGGCGGCGGCGGCCAGGAGCAGCCCCAGCAGCAGCAGGACCGGGGCTCCTGCTGCCCCCGGCCGCCTCCCCGGGGCGCCGCTCGGGACCCGGACCCCGCTCATCGGTGCCGCTGCTGCAGCGACCGCAACCGGCTCCGCTGTGGCGCTTCCACCCCCGCCCGGCTCCGGCAGCCGAGCCGCGCTCCGCCCGCCCCCTGCGCCCCACGCTGCCTCCCGCCGCTGGCTTCCGGGGCTCTGCGCCTGCGCGGGAAACGTCACCGCGCAAATGTGCCCGATAACGCTTCGGAGAAAGAGGCGCTGGTGAGGGGGCGGAGCTAAGAAGGGCGGGGGCGGGACTAGCTCAGGGGGCGGGGGCGGGGGCGGGCTGGAGTCCGGGATCCGTCACTGCAGGGAGGCAGCGAAGGGCGCGCGCCAGCAGCCGGAAAGAGGAGCCCTGTGAGAGACGCAGAGGGGAAGCGGGGCTGCCCCCGCCAGGGGGACAGGAAGATGCGGGGGTTGGGCTGCAGAGGGAAGGACGAGGGAGAAGCGCAGGTGGCTCCAGGGCTGTTCCAGGAGAGGAAAACAACAAGGCACTAGCACGGCAGCTGGAGGAGACCCCTACAGGGGGAAGGAGAAACGGGAGGAGAGGAAATGGTTACTGACAACTTTTTTTCAGTGCTTAACTCATAATGAAAAGGGTTCTGGAATTCCTGCAATTTTTTTACATTCATAACTGATGCAGCAAGCCCGGGGGGCCAGGGCTATGAACAAGCGAGCTGGGGGGGCGGGACTCAGTGTTAGCAAGACCTGGCCCAAATTAAGCACTGCTTTTTTTCCAGAAAGGACCCACCAGCTGTCACATCCAAAGCAGCTGAAAAACATAAATACTGTAACATTTCTCTTTGTGCAAATTGCTAGAGAGGCCACAGGGATATTTTGTGACCCCACACAGGAAGCAAGGCAGTCCATCAAATAATCTTTCTATTAAGATACATTTAACACTATTAACGAGTTTGCCAAACCCATTGCAGAAGGTCTCAATGTGATTGTGTAACTAAAATGCACACGGATTAGAGTCCATGGGCCTGGGTTCTACTCATGATTCAGCCATGAAGTGCTAAGCGTAGCGTTTTATTAATGAGACGAAAGCACCACTAGGAACCCCCAGTAGAAGTATGTTTCAATTGAACAGTTCTTTCACAGGCAGCTAGTTGGAGGAGTGAGATTTAAAATATCTCTATGAACAGTTGCTCTAGTGATCCATATTAAAAAATTGAGCCACACAATCAAGCTTATGTTAAATTAACTCACTGAGGGTTTTAAAATGTACATAAGTTTAGCAACTTGTCACTGAGGAAGGGACATAAAAGGAGATCTTTCTATTCCAAGAAAGAGGAATTAGGACATATTTTACAAAAAAAGAAAATGCTGGAAGTCACATATGTACAGACTATTCTAAATTAATAGAGCTAAATGGTATTTGAAGCCTGGTCACACAAAAGCTAAACAAAATTGAGCCCTCAACAAGTCCAGGACTTATTGTGGTAATAGCATGAGCCTGTAATGCTTGAGCAAAAGGACTGACTCCCCTAGACAAAAGCAGTAGCAGGCACATTCTTCATGGGGACCAGCCAATAGATAGAGATAAAACTAGACAGACATTCTCCTACTGTAGGCTAGGCCTGCACTGTGCTCGGTGCTGTACAAACAAATAAGCCAATAGGGAACCCAAACTCTTAATGTGCTCAAGGCCCTTCACTCCAACTGAAGTAAGAGTAGAGAACCAGGACCTTTAAAGACCAGGCCTGTGGTCCCTGCTGTACAGAGTTTATATTCTAATTTCAGGCAAAGATAGAATAATTAATACACATAGCATACCAGAGAATAGTGCAACGTGAAGCCATATAGATGGGGGAAATATATTCCAAATATAGTTACACACAAAAATATATTTTTTTAAAATAATAAATCTGAAAATAACCCTGCCTTTGAGGAGGCTGTGCAGGGAAAATGAAGGTTACTTACCTGTAACCGAGGTTCTTTGAGATAGACTGCATATTGCCAGTCGTGGGGTGCTCCGACTCGTGCAGCCTGAATGGTAAAATTTACTAGCAGTAGTCATTGGAGTGTCCACACACCTCCCTTGGCCTTCCCTTCACTGAGCTCTGGATGTTCTAGGGCAAGTGTTTAGAAGGAGTGTAGTGCTCCACTACCTTAGTTCCTTCCCCTCTGACCCCAACTATTTGGTAAGTAGGACTGCAAGGTAGTGAGGAAAGGTGGACGTGAAGTGTCAATATGCAGATCCATTTCAAAGGACCTCAGTTATAGGTCAGTAACATTCATTTCTTCCTTTGAGTGTCCTTTGCATATTCCCATTCATGGGATAGATTAATAAGAAGTACTCTGACCCAGGATGGTAAAACCCAGAGTTCTAGTTAAACAAGGAGTGCAGAACTGCCTTGCCCGATTTTGCATCCGAGCTAGATTCTGAGTCTAAAGAATAATGTTAAGTAAAAGTGTGACCAGAACTCCAGGTTGCTGCTCTATATATTTCTACCAGAGGAATATGTCTACAGAAAACCATACAAGTTGCCTTTGATCTAGCTGAATGAGTTTTGTTGCCTGGAGGAGTGGATAATCCCTACAATTTATAAGGTTCATAAATGCTTAATCTAACCCATCTAGAGAGTCTGTACAGAAATCCCTTTTCCTTTTTTATAATTTTTTGTCCACGAGCTATAAACAGCCTTGAAGATTGTCTAATGGAGACTGAAAAGTATACCTTTCATTGCACTTTAATGTGGTGGACAGACAATTAATTACCTTAACACTGGTTGTGGAATTAATTTTTTTTTATTCATGCTATCTAAACCTGGTGTGTAATTCTTTGCTAAACAGTGCAGAAGGTCTCATCTGAAGTCAAGCAAAAGGAGTCACTGCTGTGGATGATGCCAGCAGACCCAGCAATCAAAGGAAGAAAAGAATTAATTGTCTTGATAACTGGTGGAGGCGATATACATTTGTTTGTTTTAATATCTCTCGTCTGGGAGAAAAGCTCTCTCCCACAGATAAATCCGATATGGCTTTTATAAAAAGACTCCTTTAAGTGGGTTTAGACAGGACTTTTCCCAATGTATCTGTACTCCCAGACTGACAAATGGTGAACATATTTGACTTACATGTACTAAGATATCTTCCCTGGGCGACATTTTTATTAGACAGTCCTCTAGGTGCGGGATACATATGTCCACGACTTTCTTAGCTATGCTGCTACAACACACAGGCATTTTGTAAACACCCTGAGTGCTATACACAACTCATAAAGGAGGACATTGTACTGAAAATGGTCCTGTTCAACAATGAAATGCAGGTACCTCCAAGGACAGGGCCTTAAAGAAATGTGGACATATTCATCATTGAGCTCCAGAGGTACACACCACTCCTAGAGAGAAAGAGAAGGTATTATAGAAGTTAGAGAGACAACATGCAGAAGCATAATTTCTTTATATAAGGCAATGTCTACACTACCACTTATGTCAGCAAAACTTATGTCACTCAGGGGTGTGAAAAAACACCCGCACCGCTCCTGAGTGACATCAGTTTTGCTGGCGTAAGTGGCAGTGTTCACAGCATAGCTGCCACTGCTCGGCATAGAGCAGCTACACAAGAGATTTTACACTAGGACAGCTGCATCAGTACATCTGTGCTGCTGTAAACTATCTAGTCTAGATACAGCCTACCTGTTCAATCTCTTTAAATCCGAAATAAAGCAAAGACCCATTTCTATTTTTGGGAGTAGAAAACAACAAGTAAAACCCATTCCCTCTGCAATCTCATGGAACTACCTCTGTAGCACGTAACTGTAGTAGAGATTGAACCTCCTTTTTTTACAAATCGAGATGACTGATCTCTGCCCAGATATGAAGCTGGTGGTTGTTAGGGGAAAAGTTTGAATTAAATTGTGAAACCACATGAAATAACTTATAAAATCCAACTACCCAATATTATTAACTCTCATTGATAATCAAAATGGGACTACTGGTACCCAAACTGTGGATAAGTAATGTCCAAGTGGACTGGCTTGAAGCTCTGTGTCAAAGCAGATGTCTTGGAGGAACCATAGAAGATGAACATGAAACTTTCCCTTTAATATTGCAAGGTTTAAATTTCTTCCTCAGTTGTAGCTGGTGTTGTGGGGTATAATGGGTGGAAATGATATGACCTTTTCTAATAATTGTAATGAAGTGAAGGACACACAGGAGCTGGGATTGCATTTGATATTTATGTAATGGAGTCGAATAAGGCCTCTCCCCTGTATTAAAGAAACCTAAAGATCTAGCAGTAGAGCTTAAATTTTTCATCTTCTCTAGAATCATAGAATATCAGGGTTGGAAGGGACCTCAGGAGGAGGTCATCTAGTCCAACCCCCTGCTCAAAGCAGGACCAATCCCCAACTAAATCATCCCAGACAGGGCTTTGTCAAGCCTGACCGTAAAAACCTCTAAGGATGCAGAGTCCACCGCCTCCCTAGGTAACCCATTCCAGTGCTTCATCACCCTCTTAGTGAAGAAGTTTTTCCTAATATCCAACCTAAACCTCCCCCACTGCAACTTGAGACCATTGCTCCTTGTTCTGTCATCTGGTACCACTGAGAACAGNGCTCCTTGTTCTGTCATCTGGTACCACAGTCTAGATCCATCCTCTTTGGAACCCCCTTTCAGGTAGTTGAAAGCAGCTATCAAATCCCCCCTCACGCTTCTCTTCTGCAGACTAAACAATCCCAGTTCCCTCAGCCTCTCCTCATAAGTCTTGTGTTCCAGCCCCCTAATCATTTTTGTTGCTCTCCGCTGGACTCTTTCCAATTTTTCCACATCCTTCTTGTAGTGTGGGGCCCAAAACTGGACACAGTACTCCAGATGAGGCCTCACCAATGTCGAATAGAGGGGAACGATCACATCCCTCAATCTGCTGGCAAATCTAGTATTTCATCAGTCTGAACACTAAACAGACTATCTCCTTCAAATGGAACGTCCACAATCCTCATTTTTATTTTGCGAGGGAGTCCCGCTGATCTTAACCGTGCGTGTCTCGTTAATGACAGCCAAAGCTACTGATCTTGCTGAAGTATCTGAGGAGTCAAAAGCTGCTCTCAATTGTTGCTTAGCAACATTCAGTCCTTCAGCCAAAACAGCATTGCATTATTTTTTGTGTTTCTCTGGAAGAGCATTAAGAAAAAGAGGACATATTGCTCCAGAGATGGTATTTGTACCTAGCCATGACAGCTTCATAGTTGGAAATGTGCATGTATAATGCAGCTGAAGAAAATATTTGTCTTCTTAATCATCCACCTTCTTCCCTTCTTTATTGATGCAGTAGAGTGATTTTGGGCACCTTTTGATTTGTGAAGTGCCACTTCAACCACCAACTAATTAGGAGAAATAAGAATATGAAACGTAGCAAGTCCTTCTTGATGGAAATGATGTAATTTGTCTGTCTTCTTAGACAGAGCTGAGTGGTTGAGGAGGTCTTCCAGACTGCCTTTGCTGTCTGAAGCAACCCCCTCTAACAATGGAAGTGTGGTTCACTATATAGCCTGTGCCCCCAAAATATAAAATATTGCAGGATGTGCTGATTTCTCTACAAAAACAGAAGCAATATCTAACATCTTTGACACTTGGGATACTAACTCATGAAAGGCTAGAGCATCATTTGATGGCTTATATTCCCTTGTAGAGGAGCGGACTCACCCCTGCGGCGCCTCCTGCTGGTCGTCTCGGGGAATTAGCTCTTCCAGCGTCCTGGAGCACCCTCTGCAGGCTGGTGATCCAGCTTGCCACTGGCCCGTGTCCCTCCCAGGACCCCGGTCCCCCTTTCTCTGGGTCTCCCCCTCCCAGGGGAACCCCCACCCACTATCCCCACCTTGCCTCAGTCGTAGGCTACTGCCAGTCACCAATTAGCCCCCACGCCCTGGGGCAGACTGCTGCAGTGTCAGCCACTCATCATAGGCCAGGTTGAGTTTGGACCTACTGCCTTGGCCTACCCCTGGGCTGCCCTCTGCAACCCCCAGTACCTCTTGGCCTTTGCTAGGCCACAGCCTGGGGGCTTTCCAGACTAGAGCTCCCCGGCTCCTCTGCCTTTCCCCAGCCCTGCTCCACTCAGGTATCCTGTCCTTAGCTCCCTGCAGCCAGGCCCTTCTTTTTCTGCAGGCAGAGAGAGACTCCTTGGGCTTCTGGCTCACAGCCTCTTATAGGGACCAGCTGAGGCCTGATTGGGGCGTGGCCCAGCTGCAGCTGCTTCCCCAATCAGCCTAGCAGCTTTTCCCCTTGCCACAGCCCTGTGCTGGGCTGTTCTAAGCCCCTCAGGGTAAGAGCGGGTGACCACCCCGCTACATCCCTACATTTTCATCTGGAGAACAAATGTTCCTTAATTCTGAATCAAACTCTGCCAGTTCCAGTCCCTCCTCATAAGATAATATTTCATCTGTTTCCACAGGTGACTTGTTCTGAGTAAGCAGAATTTCCTGGACCTTATTCGTTGGATCTGACAAATGAATGTCCTCCTGATACTGTCTTTCTGAAGGTCTGTCCTCATACATCGATTCTTCCTGATAAGGTGCCAAAAATGGCCAGTGACACCACCTTACCTGAAGAGGTACCTGCCACCCAAGCCAAAACCCCACTGATGGATCCTGATGGAAATATCTCTGTGCCTGTGGATCCAGCAGGCTGCATTGAACTGATTATAATATTATTTTGCTAGTTCTATTATATGATCTGCATCTCTCTTCTGGCCCAAATACATTCATTGCTCAGATGGGACCAGAGACAATAACGTCCTTGAAAAGGAGAGCAGAGAGGAGTTCTTCTCCGGGTATCCCAAAGTGGTCTTAGGAGGAGGCAGCAGTAGAGATCTCCTGAACCTTTCCTGTTCTTTACTGACTCTTGACGACGCAATCAGCCTGATTGTTTGTAGTAACACACGTGACGTGTCTTGAGATGTAGTACCCAGCTCAACTGTCAGCAGAACCATAGACCAATCCACCTGATGAACTATTGCTTTAACAGTAATACTATGCGGTGCTGTGCTAGTTAATAAACCCTCATCCGTTCTCTTATTTGGATGCTTAGATCTCATTCTTAGGATAGGCTCCTCCAGATCTGATATGGTCAGATCCATAGAGGGACGACTCCCAACTCTGCGCTGAGAGCTTGAGTCAGAGCCTGACTCCATAATGAGATTCTGTCCCTGTAAATCCTTTTCTCTTGGATTGGCTCTTTGTAATGAGGCCAACACTGAGGAGGGCTGCACCTCACACAGAAGCTGAATCTCGCTTCTTTCTAGGTTAACTTGTTGCAGCTGAAGCCGGTCTCTAAGAACCAGCCGCCACTGTTGGCACTTCAGGCAATTTTATTATAGGTAGACTGTTTTGTCTCTCTGTCTTTGCCCTTGTGGTAAATGTTGAGCAGATCAGCCATTTAGAGGGAGAATGACCTTCCCCCTAACATACCAAGCACCTGGCGTGTGCATCTCATGCTGGGAATACCACCGGCATGAGACAGGTTTTCAATCCAGGATTCTTAGCCTTCTGATCTGACATGTTATCCTTTAACTAATGATCTCTAAACAACACTGTGTACTTAGGTAACAACTAACCTATACAAACTGTTTAGCTACTAGGGATCCATAAGGATCATATGCAACACTGTAACCATCCAGCTGATTGCAGATGAAGGGACTGAGGTGGTGGAGTACAGGTTTTGTAGACCAGTGGTTCCCAAACTTGTTCGGCTGCTTGTACAGGGAAAGCCCCTGGCGGGCCAGGCCAGTTTGTTTACCTGCCGCGTCTGCAAGTTCGGCCGATCGCAGCTCCCACTGGCCACGGTTCGCTGCTCCAGGCCAATGGGAGCTGCTGGAAGTGGCGCGNTCCTTGTTTAATAAGCAGTACTCTGACCCAGGATGGTGAGACCCGGAGTTCTCGTTAATCTATCCCATGAATGGGAATATGTGGAAGACACTCAAAAGAAGAAATTAAGGTTACTTACCTGTAACTGAGGTTCGAGATGGACTCTGCATATTCATACTCCACACCCATCTTTCCTCACTACCTTGGAGTCCTACTTACCAAAGGGCTTGGGGTCACGGGGGAAGGAACTGAGGTAGTAGAGCACCACGCTCTTTTTAATCCATTGCCCTAGAACATCCAGAGTTCAGTGTGTATGGGGGGGAGGAGCAGGCAAGGGAGGCAATGACTACTGCTAGTAGATTTTTACCATTCAGACTGCACCAGCCTGTGCATCTCAGGAGAGGGAATATTCAGAGGACACTTGAAGGAAGAACTGTTGCCATCTTAGTTTACTATACAGGAAATGGAATCACACAGCTGAATGTTTACATCTGTGGGTGAGGGAAATCAAGAAAACATACTATAATACTGAGGTCTGGTCTACACTAGTCTGTTATTTCGGAATTAGCCGAGTTAATTCAGAAAAAAAAAGATTCCGTCCACACGACCAAAGCGTTTTTTTTCGATTTAAACGGCTCTTTAATCCGATTTCTGTACTCCACCTCAGCAAGTGGACGCAATTCAACGTTATTGGCCTCCGGGAGCTATCCCAGAATGCTCCCTTGTGACCGCTCTGGACAACACTCTCAACTCCAATGCACTAGCCAGGTGGGCAGGAAAAGCCCCGGGAACTTTTGAATTTCATTTCCTGTTTGGTCACCATCAGCACAGGTGACCATCAGCACAGTCCACCATCACAGGCAACCATGCAGAGTCCACCATCACAAGAGATCACGCAGTCCTGGATTCGCAGAAGAGCTCCAGCATGGTCCGAACGGGAGGTACTGGATCTCATCGCATGTTGGGGAGACGAGGCCGTTATGGCAGAACTACGTTCCAAAAAAAGGAACGCAAATACATACGCTAAAGTCTCCAGGGCCATGATGGAAAGAGGCTACTCCAGGGACACAGAGCAGTGTCGTACAAAAATCAAGGAGCTCAGGCAAGCGTACCAAAAAGCCAGGGAGGCGAACGGGCGCTCTCACAGCCCCATACATTCCACTTCTACCGTGAGCTGCATGCAATTATGGGGGGTGACACCACCACTACTCCACCACTGTCCGTGGACACCTGCAAGGGGGGAGCTGCACAGAGCGAGGAGGAAGAGTCATTGGAGGACGAAGAGGAGGAGGAGGAGGACAGTGCACAGGCGGCAAGTGGGGAATCCGTTTTCCCCCCTAGCCAGGAACTATTCTTAATGCTGGAGCCAATAGCCTCCCCCCACTCCCAAGGCGGGTTCCCAGACCATGACCCTGGAGAAGGTACTTCTGGTGAGAGCCTGATCGGAGCCACGTGGTGGTGGTGGGGGGGAACCCAGCCATGCTGGGCTGCTCGCGTTTAGTTTAAAGGGCTCATCCCTGCTCAGAGCCTCATCGGAGCCACGCGGTGGGTGCGGGGGGGGGGGGNAGGGCCCAGCTGAATGCATGGAGGCAAATAATTGCGGAGTCCCATAAAGCATTACAGGAACACGAAGAACACGAGGAACACGAAGAGAGGAGGGACGCGCGCGATGAAAGCAGGCAGGATGCTATGGTCAAGCTCATGGGGGAGCAAACTGACATGCTCCGCTGTATGGTGGATCTAATGTGGGAAAGGCAGCAAGACCACAGACTGCCGCTGCAGCTCCTGTATAACCGCCCTCCCTCCTCCCCAAGTTCCATAGCCTCCTCACCCAGACACCCAAGAACATGAGGGGGGAGGCTACGGGGACCCACACACTCAACCCCAGAGGATCACCCAAGCAGCAGAAAGCTGACATATGCGAATTTTTGATTTGGTTTCTGGACTTGTCCTTCCCTCCTCCTCCACCCCCACCCCCCTAACCCAATACCCCCCCTCCCCCAGTCTACCTTCTGATTTCTCTCAATGTGTTGTGCAACAAATAATAAAGAACAGTTTTTAAATAATTTTGACTATTTCCTTTCATATATATATAGGGGGCGGGTAACTTCAAGAGAAACAAACAACTGTCACACCGCACCCTGGCCAGTCATGAAACTGGCTTTCAAAGCTTCTCTGATGCGCAGCGCACCCTGCTGCACTCTTCTAATCGCCCTGTTGTCTGGCTGTGCGAAATTGGCCGCCAGGCGAGTTGCCTCAACCTCCCACCCCACCATAAACATCTCCCCCTTACTCTCACAGCTATTGTGGAGCACACAACAAGCAGCAATTACAATTGGAATATTGGTTGTGCTGAGATCTAACCAAGTCAGTAAACTGCACCAGCGCGCTTTCAAACGTCCAAAAGCACATTCTACCACCATTCTGCACTTGCTCAGCCTATAGTTGAACTGCTCCTTACTACTGTCCAGGGTGCCTATGTACGGCTTCATGAGCCATGGCATTAAGGGGTAGGCTGGGTCCCTGAGGATAACTATAGGCATTTCAACATCCCCAATAGTAATTTTCTGGTCTGGGAAGTAAGTCCCTTCCTGCAGCTGTTCAAACAGACCAGAGTTCCTGAAGACGCGAGTGTCATGCACCTTTCCCGGCCATCCCACGTTGATGTCGGTGAAACGTCCCTTGTGATTCACCAGTGCTTGCAGCACCATGGAAATGTACCCCTTACGGTTTATGTACTGGCCGCCCCGGTGTGCCGGGGCCAAGATAGGGATATGTGTTCTGTCTATCGCCCTGCCGCAGTTAGTTAACCCCAGTGCATTAAAGCCATCCACAATGGTCTGCACATTTCCCAAAGTCACTACCTTTGATAGCAGCTGGTCAATGATTGCGTTGGCTACTTGCAGCACAGCAGCCCCTACAGTAGATTTGCCCACTCCAAACTAATTCCCGACTGACCGGTAGCTGTCGGGCGTTGCAAGCTTCCACAGGGCTATGGCCATTCGCTTCTCAACTGTGAGGGCTGCTCTCATTTTGGTGTCTTTGCGCTTCAGGGCAGGGGACAGCAAGTCACAAAGTTCCTTGAAAGTGGCCCTATGCATACGAAAATTTCACAGCCACTGGGAATCATCCCAGACCTGCAACACTATGCAGTCCCACCAGTCTGTGCTTGTTTCCTGGGCCCAGAATCAGCGTTCCACGGCATGAACCTGGCCCAATGCCACCATGATCTCCCAATCGCCACATGCCATGCTTCTAGGAACATCTGTGTCCATGTCCTCATCAGTATAGTAATCGCACTGTCGTTGCTTCCTCGCCCGGTTTTGCAGGTACTGCACATACTGCTGGATAATGCGCGAGATATTTACAATGGTCAAAACTGCAGCGGAGATCTGAGTGGGCTCCATGCTTGCCGCGATATGGCGCCTGCACGGGTAATCCTGGAAAAAGGGTGCGAAACGTAGGAGAGCTGTTCGGTTCAAGATGGCCAATAAAAGGCGGTAAATGGTTGTCTTCTGTAGCTTTCACAGAGTCGGGAAGCTCGCTAGAGCTGCAAGAGCGGGAGAACAGAGTTTGCGGCGGAAGCGTGAGCAGAGTTTGCGGCGGAAGCTGTGCGGTTCAGTTCACGATGGCTGAAAAATGGCGGGGAATTGTTGCCATCTGTAGCTTCCACAGGAGCCTAGGACCGACAACATGGAAAAAGCGGCGGAAGCTGTGCGGCTCAGTTCACGATGGCCGAAAAACGGTGGGGAATTGTTGTCTTCTGTAGCTTGCACGCGAGCCCAGGACAAACAACATGGAAAAATTAGCTAGCAATGCAAGAGCGGGAGAGCAGAGTTTGTGGCGGAAGCTGTGCTGCTCGGTTCACGGTAGCCGGAAAAAGGCGGGAAATAGTTAGATAAAAGAGTAGATAGAAAGACGAGAGGACATGCGAGGTGGATTCATAGTACCAGGAGACAGGCGGTGCACAGTACTGCACTGTCTGCTGGCAGTATGGCATCAGCCGTAGCTTTCACGGAGGGAGGAGCGAGTGACGGCACACACCCTAGAAACACCGGCGAGAATGTTTTTGCCCCATCAGGCACTGGGAGCTTAACCCACAATTCCAATGGGCGGCGGGGACTGCAGGAACTGTGGGATATCTTCCCACAGTGCACCGCTCTGACATTCGATGCTAGCCTCGGTACTGTGGACGCACTCCGCCGAATTCATGCACTTTAGTGGGGGGACACAACACCGAATGTATAAAATCGCTTCCGAAAATTTGAATAGAATAAGTTCAAATTAATTTCATACTGTAGACGTACCCTGAGACTAGAATAGTAATATTAGAAACAACAGCTCTCCAAATCCTCTAACATCACCATTCAACCTACACATTCCTTTTCAGTTATACATTTATTTTTTTCAATAAACTAAGTTTAAAAATACTGAGACAGCTGTTTCATATCTTATCAAAACAGTTGTACAGTGTTTTTAAGGTTATAGACACTTTAGATTGTGGCTATTGTATTATATACACATTTCTTTACCTTTTTACAGACTGTTCTCAGCTTTAGGCCTAAAGTTAGTCAGCTTTTGCCACCTAAAGGGCCTCAGTTATGCTCATTAATGATGAACTTGGACATCTCTTGTTCAGTATTTCTGAACCTGACATTGTGTTAATGTTGCTTCTGATGCAACTTCCTTTGTTAAGTCATACCTTCCATCCTGTCAATGAATGTGAGAGTGGAAGGGTAAATCATCAATTTTTGAATTTTTGCACCATATACTGGATTTGAGTTAAAGTTTCTATTAACACTTCAAAACACAGGAAGGTCTACAATCTTGACCTCCTGACATCACTTGACCCAAGAGGGAAGGAGGGACCAGAAATCAGCCTTCAGAATTGGTTTAATCCCTGCAGTTTTCTCCAAAATATAAATATGGACACTAATAAGAATCCAAGGAAGCAAGTTTGGAGGATAAACATAAATAAAACTGCTAATTTTTATCAGGATTTGGCTCTTTACAAACTGTTCAGGCCTCAAGCAGAGAGTGTGGGAAACTCTGAAGCTGCAACACACGATTCTAGAAGAAATACAGAAAGGCATAACTCTCTTTATGCAAATTATTTCTGGGCATAAAAGGGTAAATGATAATAAACCTGGCATGAGGAGCTAAGAAAGAATTTCATAGGCAGAATGGCAAATTAGAGGGCACTAAAAAGACAGAATCCACAGCCCAAGGTGAAATCAGTTGAAAACAGAAATTGCTAAGATCCACAAAAAATTGGAAGGCATGGATGATACTGATGATTAGTCATCATCCCTGAAGCAGAGAAAGGAGAAGATTTTTTCTTCCATGAATAACTTAGTCAAGGAAATTTCTGTAATAGAGTTCTCCAAACTCAATTTTGAGATTAAAAAGTCCTCCTCACTGTCAACTTCACAAAACCACTTGCTGATAAACTACCAAGGAAGAGGATATCCTTTGCTCTGGGGTATTGTGCTTGACTCAGAGGAATCAAGTTAAAGTTTTTAATAATTTGGAGGAAGCGATATCTTTTCTAGATCTCCTGGAAAACCAAGATGGTTCTAAACAACTAATATGAGTCAAGTAGGCCTCTTACAAAAATTAGTCAATATGAGAAAAAGAAGCACTTTCACCAAAAAAAAATAAAAAAATTGAAATTACAAAGTTTGAAACTTTTCAAACAGCTCTAATGATGGTTAAAAAAAAAAAAAAAAAAAGGGGAAATTCTGTGAAAATTGTCAATATTTTCCCCATTTTTTTTTTAATTTCAGGATTTTCAATTCTGAAAAATGTTAGCCTGATCTCTCAGTCAATAAAATAGCACATAGCTATTGTCAAAAGCTGACTTGAAATTATTCGCCTCTTATATGTCAAGGAGTTGGTTACAACCTCAGTAACCCAGAGATAAAAGTTTGGAAGACATGCAGAAGGTTTTACCAGAGCACTACACACCAAAGCCAAACGTTATTGTAGAAGATTTTACAGTAGATTGAGGAGGCAGAGTGAAACTGTAGCTGTGCATGTGGCAGAGCTAAAAAGATTTCAAATGAGCACTATTCAGTTAAATGTCCCAGTGGATATGCTGTGGGATGGACTGGTTTGTGATGTTAATAATGAGAGAATTCAAAGATGATTGCTGGCAGAAGGAAACTTAACCTGGCCCAAAGCAATAGAATTAGCAACAGCAATGGAAGCAGCAGTGAAAAACTTACAAGATTTGCACTTAGAATACAGGCATGATCAAACTGACTCAGTAAACAAAATGCAAAACCAGCTGAAAGGGATGCAGGCTCCTGAGGGTGTTTCTGCTGTGGAGCTCATTTTACATCAGTTTGTAAATACCGGTGTCACAAAAAGCAAGATTGGACACGTAGCCAGAAAATGCAAAGGTGACTATCAATCAAGCCAGGAAGGTAGACTACAAAAGACCAGAGGAAAAGGAAGAAAGCAGTGGACATTTTACCTTGAGGGTGGAAGAAGACACAGAGGAGGGGATACCAGCTAGTTACCATCTAAAAAGAGAAGAAAGTGGGACCTTATGAAGTAAGAGTAGAGTTAAACAATCAGTCAGTACACATGTAAATAGATACAGGGGCTTTAACTACTGTGATCAATGAATCTACGTATCAACAGTGCAAAACAGGACTGAGTCCACTAGCAAATGCAGNAGCTAGTTACCATCTAAAAAGAGAAGAAAGTGGGACCTTATGAAGTAACAGTAGAGTTAAACAATCAGTCAGTACACATGTAAATAGATACAGGGGCTTTAACTACCGTGATCAATGAATCTACGTATCAACAGTGCAAAACAGGACTGAGTCCACTAGCAAATGCAGGAGTGACTGTGTGTGCCTACACCAAAGAACCCATCCAGGTGGTAGATTCTGTGCCAAAAGAAAAAAGTTACCAGTCCCAGTGATCCAAGGACAAAGGCAAAATCTGTTAGGCAGAGATTGGTTACACAAACTAAAACAGAACTGGGAGGAATTTTTCAAAATTGGACCCTACCAAAACACAAGCACTCCAGGAAGCCCTGGACACTCACCATTTTACTACAGTATAAACTTTATCTGTTTTTTTAAATTATTTTTTTACCATCACAATATTAACAGTAATTTGTGTTCAGGATTTTGTTGTGCATTGGATATCAAAGAAGTTTTTTTAATATTTATTAAACACATGTAAAAAGTGAAGCAAAAGAAAAAACGAACACTTAAAACGTAAGTAAATGTTCATTGTAATTATTTCCCTTATAGCCTCTTATTTGCATAGAGGCTTGTAGTTGCACTTGATTGGTAGTTTTTCAAATGGTGCTAAAGGTTCTTTTGTGGGACAAAGAGCCAATTTTAAGTGGTAGATGTTAGCTCTCCAGTTTTGCTGATAAAGTCCAAGTCTGTTTCTTCTTAAGACACACACTGGAAGAGGAAAAACAGAGAGAGGAAAATGCAGCTTTATGTCTTCTCCTGTTCAGTTGCTGGAAGACCCCTGGCACAACACACAAATGAACCAATTAGCCATTTCTGGACCCCAAGATTTACTTCTCCTGGCTGTGAGCAATATTTAATTCAATTGCTCTGATCTTCCTCTCGGTGGACACACCACCGTATTAGCCACTCGAGGTCCTGTCAAGCTTTTAAAAGAATCAAACAGTTAAGGCAGCATATTTAGCATAAAATTTTATTTTCTTTATTTTTAGTTTACAGCAAAGTGTTGCAATGTTAGATTTGTCCTGGCTGGCTACATGGACTCTTGTTTGGCAAAGACAGAGAGGAAAGACAAAGGTGGTGGTGGAAATTAATGCACAAGGGATTGGATGATGGTAGGTACCTTAGAAGTTTCCCATGGAGCAACCATGGAGACAGCAATGACATCTGGACCCCTCTCAGGTCTAATCAAAATATTTTTCAGGGTCAGGAAAAAGGACCAAACATGTAATGCTAAATCCCTAATCAATGCTGCTGCTCCAAAGCTCACTGCCATACTGCCACTGTACGTGCCAAAAGGAGACACATATATGGACACTTTATTGAACGCCACACTAGAGCCTTCTAAATAGTATGACAATGTTGTAACCTCAGCAGAAGCCCTAAATTCTCCTAATCAACAGGATTTTTAGTTCAAATAAACTCAGTTGCTATCATTTCTGTGATTAGTTTGTGCTTTCATTGAACAGCAATTTTACATGAACACATTTATATGTTAAAATGACCTACCAGCCGCTTTGCAGCCTCTCTCTTCAGACNTCTCCTGTTCAGTTGCTGGAAGACCCCTGGCACAACACACAAATGAACCAATTAGCCATTTCTGGACCCCAAGATTTACTTCTCCTGGCTGTGAGCAATATTTAATTCAATTGCTCTGATCTTCCTCTCAGTGGACACACCACCGTATTAGCCACTCGAGGTCCTGTCAAGCTTTTAAAAGAATCAAACAGTTAAGGCAGCATATTTAGCATAAAATTTTATTTTCTTTATTTTTAGTTTACAGCAAAGTGTTGCAATGTTAGATTTGTCCTGGCTGGCTACATGGACTCTTGTTTGGCAAAGACAGAGAGGAAAGACAAAGGTGGTGGTGGAAATTAATGCACAAGGGATTGGATGATGGTAGGTACCTTAGAAGTTTCCCATGGAGCAACCATGGAGACAGCAATGACATCTGGACCCCTCTCAGGTCTAATCAAAATATTTTTCAGGGTCAGGAAAAAGGACCAAACATGTAATGCTAAATCCCTAATCAATGCTGCTGCTCCAAAGCTCACTGCCATACTGCCACTGTACGTGCCAAAAGGAGACACATATATGGACACTTTATTGAACGCCACACTAGAGCCTTCTAAATAGTATGACAATGTTGTAACCTCAGCAGAAGCCCTAAATTCTCCTAATCAACAGGATTTTTAGTTCAAATAAACTCAGTTGCTATCATTTCTGTGATTAGTTTGTGCTTTCATTGAACAGCAATTTTACATGAACACATTTATATGTTAAAATGACCTACCAGCCGCTTTGCAGCCTCTCTCTTCAGACAATTAAACAGTGCTGGGAACACACGCTTCCTGAAAACAACAAATGCAGGAGAAGGGAGCACAAATGATTTCACTGCCACTGAAAACAAGCAGTGTGTGTGCTGATCTTCTACCCTCCATCATGAATTTCAGGGCAGTGGTGGCACTTCCGTTTTCCCTTACCTAGAGTGGAGAGGAACTTACCTAGAGTGGAGAAAGGTCTGGCCCTCCCTTTCTATCCTGCCAGCTTTAATCAGGGGTGAGGGGAGGAAAAAAACAGACAGCCACATCTTAAGATTTTTTATGCTTAGCAATAAATAAAAAATGTCTGACAAAAAATGCTCTGTAATAGGGTGCTTGGAGGGCCAGTCTGCCTAGTGGTTGTAGTACTTGACTTTCTGCCCCCTGCTTCTGTGGTCGAGGTGCCTAGGTCTTTAAGGCAAGGGGGTAGGGGGAACCTGTACCTCCCACTCCACCACATCCCTGCCCAAGGCCCTGAGTAAGCCAACCCCTGAGTAGGGAACCTCCCAGCAGGGAGTCTTATGTTCACTGCCCTGGGCTACTTCCGACTGTTGCCCCTCAGTTTGGGGTATGGCTCCTATAGTCCTGTGGTGACTTGCCTCTAGTAGTGTCCCCTGGTGGCATCCTGCTGCAGTCCCAGATTCTTCCAGGCAGGGTAGCCATAAGTTTGATGGGGATAGAACCCCACAAGGTCTCGATGCTTCGGTCACCCACATTCATCTCAGGCCAGGTGCTTCTAGACCTCTTTTCCATCTCCTTTGGCCAGGAAGATGGCGCTTGGTTCCTGGTGGCTGCCTCGGCTGGCACAGGCTAGCGATCCTTCCCTCAGGCAGGACAGCAGCTAGCTCCTGCCTCTTCGCCAGTCAGCCCCAAACTAAGCCAACTGCCTCCTTCTCTCTCTCTTGCAGGCCTGGCACTGGCTGCAGATATAACAGGGCAGAGCTAGCTGGGCCCATAGGCTCTCTTAATTCCTTCAGTACTTGTGGGCAGTTTCTTAGCTTCACCAAAGCCTCCCTCTTTTGCATGCAATTAGCCCTGATTTCAGAGCAGGCTTTTTAGTTGAGTGTGGGGAAAAGTTATAATGAAAGTTACAATTGACTGAAAAGTCACTTTTGAACACATTCATTGGCATCTGCCAAGATTTTAGCAGAGCCTAAGGGAAAGAGGCTTCAGTTTCACTAAATGACGGTTGCTCACCTGTAACCAGCGTTCTTTGTGATGGATTCTTTGCACTCCCACTCAGGGGGACGTGGCAGCAGTGCAGTTCTGAGGGTGGAACGTTTCGTAGCAGTGCTGGTTGAAGTGCTCTTGTGCCCCATCTCGCTTCCCTTCACTGTTCCTGCACATTCTGAGGATGTCTGCTTTATATCCACGGATATCCGCATCCATGTTTGCGGATCACGGATGGGATGCAGATACAAATTTTGTATCCGTGCAAGGCTCTAGCTATAAGGTGGAAAGTCAAGCACCTCCATTCAGCCTCCTCAGTCCTCTCCAACCGCATCCTCAGGTCTGAGATTGTAAATAGGACTTCAAGGGAAAGGGGAAGTGAGTGGCTGCTGAACATTTCCACTCATGGGATAGTTTGATAAGCAGGACTGTCATCTGAGGAAGGTAGGACATGGAGTTCTAATTAAACACTTTCTACCAAAGCACCACTCTGCCAAACTGAACATCATACCAGGAGGCTAAGTCTAGTGCATAATGTTTCGCAAAAATGTAGCTAGACTAGAGCTTCACATAGCAGCTCTGCCAATTTCTACAATGGGAATATGCCAAAGGGTCTGCCGAATGTTAACTAATCTCTAATGGGAGAGGGACAGATACTAATTTGTAGCTCTCTTCAATACATAATCTGTCCAGTTTAGACAGTGATTGTGAAGTAATTGCCTGCCCCTTTATTATTGTGTGTTGCAGCTCACACGCCAGGAAGGTGAGTGTCCTCCCGCAAGCAAGCCAGACACCTTGTGTGGGGGGTCTGAAGTGGGGAATACAGAAGGAGAAAGAGGCACCCTCTAAAATCCTGGCCTCTTCCCCTTCAGTTCCATCACAGGATCTGTGAGGTGAGTGAACTAATAAAGAAAACCATTTATAAAGAAAACAAACAAGCTAAAATGTCTAACACTAAAGCTAGCTATCTCAGAAATTTAACTAAGGCACTGGGTCTTTGAAGAGGTTGGATGCAGGTTGGATCAGGTCAACGAGGTCCTTGACTACGGGGGGGCCTAGGATTTATCTGAACCTGCTAACTTGAGTTAAAACTACCAACTGCCTTGTTTTCACTAGAATTTTACCTCAAGCTAGTTACAATGTGTTAGCTGACATGAGTTAAGAGCACATCTTTTTTCCTAGTGAAGGCAAGATCTTTGTGACATCACAATGCCAGCCTGACCGAAGAGGCCCAGGCTACTGCCAAAATAACTTGCAGAAGGGAGAATATAAAGATCTCATCTGAACACACAAAACAAAATTCTCCATAAGCTACAAAGTAGGCTTCCATCTATTGTTGAGATCGTTTNACAAACATGTAGCTAGACTAGTGCTTCACATAGCAGCTCTGCCAATTTCTACAATGGGAATATGCCGAAGGGTCTGCCAAATGTTAACTAATCTCTAATGGGAGAGGGACAGATACTAATTTGTAGCTCTCTTCAATACATAATCTGTCCAGTTTAGACAGTGATTGTGAAGTAATTGCCTGCCCCTTTATTATTGTGTGTTGCAGCTCACACGCCAGGAAGGTGAGTGTCCTCCCGCAAGCAAGCCAGACACCTTGTGTGGGGGGTCTGAAGTGGGGAATACAGAAGGAGAAAGAGGCACCCTCTAAAATCCTGGCCTCTTCCCCTTCAGTTCCATCACAGGATCTGTGAGGTGAGTGAACTAATAAAGAAAACCATTTATAAAGAAAACAAACAAGCTAAAATGTCTAACACTAAAGCTAGCTATCTCAGAAATTTAACTAAGGCACTGGGTCTTTGAAGAGGTTGGATGCAGGTTGGATCAGGCCAACGAGGTCCTTGACTACGGGGGGGCCTAGGATTTATCTGAACCTGCTAACTTGAGTTAAAACTACCAACTGCCTTGTTTTCACTAGAATTTTACCTCAAGCTAGTTACAATGTGTTAGCTGACATGAGTTAAGAGCACATCTTTTTTCCTAGTGAAGGCAAGATCTTTGTGACATCACAATGCCAGCCTGACCGAAGAGGCCCAGGCTACTGCCAAAATAACTTGCAGAAGGGAGAATATAAAGATCTCATCTGAACACACAAAACAAAATTCTCCATAAGCTACAAAGTAGGCTTCCATCTATTGTTGAGATCGTTTTTCATGTTAATTTAGTGTAGTGAAAAGTTATTGAATTGACAACCCAGAGAACAGATGTTCTCTACTTATCCACAAAACAGATACCAGACGAGTAGCTGCACTGCAAGCTTCCTGTGCTGTCCCGCTCATGTGCATTAACTCTCAGCTTGGGGAACCATTGCATGTGGTGCAAAGGCAATTCAACCTTCCATTTTTATTCAGCTGGCTGTTCTGGTCAGACTGTCGACAAGGTTGCAAATTAGTGCCAGCTGAGTGAGAAGTTACTTGCCTGCTAGAAAGTGGACCAAACAACCAAACTTATTTCACTTATATGCCACTGAAAGTCATCAGTTTTATTGCTGCTGATCTGACCTGGTTTCAAACTGGGAAATTTATCTGGAGGTGAAAGGTTCTAAATCCTGTAATAACTATCCTTTGAGTGGTCCAGTCCCACCAAGAATTAGGTTTTTTTGGCATATTTCAGTCAGAATTTGGCTGAGTAAAACTCTGTGGCCTTGATCTGTTTGCCTTGGAATGTTTTCCTTAATGTTATCAGCAACATTTCTTTGTTTGAGTGTGTAGACTCAAATCAGGGAAGAGAAATACACTAAGCTCTTTCTTTAAAAAAATGCACTTCATAACAACAACAAAATCTTACCATTGTGTTTTCAGATTAAAGATATTTTTCTAAAAGTAGATCAAAAATTCAGTCTAAAGAAGTTAACAAGACAACTTTTAAGACTATAAGAAACTTGCTTCAATAATTTTGGTTTAGAAAAGGTTTTCTCCAAGCTTTATATAATTTTAGAACTTAATGTGAATCCCACAGAAGATAAAACCAAAAAAATGAGAAAAGACTTACCATTTAGAATAGTCTGCATAGAATTGTTTTGAAATGTGAATAAAAAATATCAGTTCCTATCTATTAAGGGTTACTTATACTATAACATTTTCTGCATTGTACACATCTTATTGTGCAAAGAATAGTTTTGTTTAGGAAAGACTATTATTTACTTTGTCAAAAATAAAAAGACAGGACTGAGATTTTTATGAACATGTTTAGAACTGTCCCAATGTACAAAAATACTGGTTGGGGACACAACAAATAGAATAATCTCTGTGTCTCAAATTTTGTTTGCTTCTGATAAATGTAAATACTAGAGTAGGAAAATATAAAGAGATGTTTATACAAACCGCTTATTAATAGGCAACAACCCCATTAATTGGAAAGAAAAATCATCTCTGAAGAGACATAGATAGATCACTAACCTCAAATATGCTCTTCCTCCTTAGAAAGCAGCTTATCATTTCAGAGGGGGGGAGGGTCTGAACAAATCTGACTGCCATTCAAGGAATACGCTACAGAGAACAGCTTGGACTTAAATCATCTAAGTTTTTAAACCTCTACTCACACTTTACAGAACTCTATTGTACATGTCATACAAGAATGATTCTAATTTAATTATGTGCCTAATGCCTCCACTCGTCTTCTTTCAGTTAAAATAACACTACATTATTTCTCTTTTTCTACATCTCTTTATCCTTATGCTCTAGAACCTTGTACAAATACTTCCAATGTACAAAACTAAGGATAAAAGTTCAAAATATGACAACTTCTAAACCAACCCCACCCCATCTCGTAGAAATCACCCAAGAAAATTGTAAATTTCCTCATCCAAATGCCTTCTTTTCCCTGAAGCCAGCCCTTCAGCAAAAGCCTAGTAAAATAATGACCTTATTAACAGTATAACAGAAGACTATAACAGGGTTCCAGAAAGAACTAGATAAATTCATGGAGGATAGGTCCTTCAATGGCTATTATCCAGGATGGATAGGGATGGTGACCCTAGCCTCTGTTTGCCAGAAGCTGGGAATGGGCGACAGGATGGATCACTTGATTACCTGTTCTGTTCATTCCCTCCGGGGCACCGGGCATTGGCCACTGTTGGAAGACAGGATCCTGGGCTATATGGACCTTTGGTCTGACCCAATATGGCTGTTCTTATGTTATGTTCAGTAGATTAATTACTATTATATTGTTAGGGTAGTATTGTAGTTACCTGTTTTAAAGTTCAGTTCAACCCAGCAAAGTGACTCTATAAAACTGGCATTGCGAGATTCTATCTTTATTGTGACTCAATGTTTCTAAATCAAGTGTGTTCAGTGTACGCAAGAAAATATGTTTTTTCACCTGCCAGGCCAGCAGCTATGCTAACATCTAGCTTGGAATATTGAAATCCACATTCTAGTCCAGATCATACTTGCATGATCGCTCCTCCTGTCTCATGCTTCTTTTCTGATAGGAATCTGCTAGGTACTCTGCATACCCTTTCTGAACATCAGAACTACTTCTGTCCTTACATGCATAATTTGTGAGACCCAACTGGCAAGAAAATGATCCAGATGATCGGCCTCTATTCATAGAATATCTGGGTTGGAAGGGACCTCAGGAGATCATCTAGTCCAACCCCCTGCTCAAAGCAGGACCAATCCCCAGACAGATTTTTGTCCCAGATTCCTAAGTGGCCCCCTCAGGGAGTGAACTCACAACCCTGGGCTTAGTAGGCCAATGCTCAAACCACTGAGCTATCCCCTATTGTCTTGGGGAAAAAACCCACCAACCATTTGTTCTTCAGTGGATTTGATTCTCCGTTAACCTTTATTAACCTGATTTGCAGCACAGTATAAGCCTAATATACTTCATCCTCTGCCTCCTGTGTTTTCACATTCCTGCCTGTATAGTTTATTTCTTTCTTAAATCAGCTCTCCATATTGATTACTTGTCCTAATAGTGTGTCAAAATTGCCATCTAATACCCTGGTGGACTGATATGAACCCTTGCGACTTCTTCCAGGATTTATTAGGCAGAGCCTTTTAACTTTGTTGTACCTTCTGTGTTTCCTTCATAACATATTACAGATGGCATCCCTCTGAGAAATAGGTGGTTTTCCTAAAAAGTCCTGGGGGGGGGGAAGGTTTCTACTTTCTTTACGCTATGGTTTGCAAAGACAGGATTTAGGAAACCAAAATGGATCAAACAAAACTACATAAGAGTGCTGAATATACAAAGAAAGGGGAAGAAATCATGGCTTCCATCTGCATGTGTTTAACTGTTTCAGCATGCTGGCCTTTCTCACAGTTCAATTTTTCTTTTACTCAGCATTGTCCTCTTAGAAGATTGAAAAGGCTATTTCTTTTCCTTGCAATTTTTGACCTTTACCATTACAAAGATACTGATTTTCTTCACAGCTTATGGAGGAAAAGCTTCATCTGGTAACAAGTTTGATGTTCAAAACACATACAAACACACACCAAAATGGCATCACGTCTTTCATGTTGGAGAGCAAGCCTGGCTCAAGATTTTAAGTTTAAAGCTTTTAAAATATGACCTGACAGCACACATGGCTGTTTTACATGTTCATTGAGGTACAAGTCACAATAACAGGATGAAGCAGCACTATAAGGCCAGTAATGGGTACTGTTCTTCATTTAAACAACCTAACAGCCAGTAGCCCCTTTCCATGTTGCTAAATAGGAGAAAGGTGTTCCACAGAGTTAGGGCACTTTACAACTTGTTACTATCACTTGAGAATCAGTTTTCACATGGTAATTGATTAAAGGTTTAAAAAACATGACCTATGAGGGACGATTGAAAAAATTGGGTTTGGTTAGTCTGGAGAAGAAAAGACAGAGAGGACATGATAGCAGTTTTCAAGTACACAAAAGGTTGTTACAAGGAGGAGGGAGAAAAATGGTTCTCAGAGATTGAGGAGGACAGGACAAGAAGCAAAGGGCTTAAATTGCAGCAAGGGCAGTTTAGGTTGGACATTAGGAAAAACTTTGTCAGGGTGGTTAAGCACTGGAATAAATTACCTAGGGAGATTGTGGAATCTCCATCACTGGAGATTTAAGATCAGGTTAGACAAACACCTGTCAGGGACAGTCTAGATCAGGGATCGGCAACCTTTGGCCCGCGGCCCGCCAGGGTTTGTTTGTTTACCTGCCGCGTTCGCAGGTTTGGCCGATCGCGGCTCCCACTGGCCACGGTTCGCCGCTGCAGGCCAATGGGGGCTGCAGGAAGTGGCGGCCAGCACATCCCTCGACCCACGCTGCTTCCCGCAGCCCCCATTGGCCTGGGACAGCGAACCGTAGCCAGTGGGTGCCGCGATCGGCCGAACCTGCGGACGCGGCAGTTAACAAACCAGCCCGGCCCACCAGGGTGCTTACCCTGGCGTGCCGCGGGCTAAAGGTTGCCAATCCCTGGTCTAGATCAGTGTTTCTCAAATGCAGCCACCAGGGGCTTTTCTTGCGGCCACAGCCTTCTGGGCAGTGATTGGAGGGGTGGGGGAAAACAGTGGCCCCTCCCTTGGGACCGCCAGGATGGGTTTGGCCCTGCCCCCCTCTGGAGCCACAATGCCGGAGGAGCAGACACCTGTGAGTTCCACACCTTCCCGGGGGCAGTGGGGCTCTGGCTTCCGGCTTCAGCCCTGGGGTGGCGTGCAGCAGGCTCCGGGCAGGTTCCAACTGCAAGGCGGCAGGCTCTGGTCACAGGCTGTGGTCCCTGGTCACAGGCTGTGGCCCCCCAGCTGCAGGACCTGGCAGACTCCATCCCTTGACCCCTCCACTCCATCACCCATGGCCCCCACTACCTCCCTCCTCATCTAAGGCTTAATTTATCCCCCAGCTTGCCAGGGCTGAGTAAGTCTGCTGTGAAAAGTGATATTTATATGTTTGTTAATATCACTTTTCACTGCTTCCCAGCTAGCTAAGAAGTCTGCCGTGAGAAGTGATATTAACAAACATACAAATATCATTTTTCACAGAAGCAGACTTAGCTAGCAAGTCTAAAACAAAAATGCAACCAAAAAAGCAAAGAAACAACAACAAGACAAGAACATGCCATGCACCTTATCTGTGTTTCTATTCTGTTTAGGTCTAGTAAAGAATAGAGACAACTGTACATTATTTTTATTATTCAGTCTGCAAAAAACCCTTACATAAATAAATTGCTATGATTTGGATGTGTATATGTTCTTATTTATATGTTTTTCCTAAAGTTAAGTATTTTAGGAAAAATTATCAAAGTGGCCACCAGCAAGAGTTGGTGGCCATACTCTGAAGCTAGATAATACCATGCCATGAGTGCACGGGACTGAACTAGATAACCCCTCGAGGTCCCTTCCAGTCCTACGATTCAATGTATTGTAGGGTAGAGGGACAAGGTGAGGTCCTCTAGCCTGAATGTGGAAAGTGTGTGTTGGGGAAGCAGGTGTTAGTATCACTCTTCTTGCATTTCATTTTTAACAATAGCAGTCTTTGTAAGTTGGTTTTGGTAAAGGTTAATGTTTATAATACATTTTTAAGTTGAAGTGTTTATGCTTGTTTGTCTGGCAAGTTCTAAGTATCATGAACTAAAATTATATATATATATTTTAATTTTAGTTCATGATACTTTAGTTCATAATATATATATATATTTAATTTTTTTTTAATATATATGTCTGTCAAGTTGGTGAAATCAAATTTTTCACTAGTAATGTGAATACATAAAATAACTAACTTTCTTTGTAAGCTGTAACAATGCCAATTTTCCACAGTCCAACCTTTACATCAGCATCAATGAACCAGAATCAGCCTTCAACGCAACATTTTTTTTTTTGTAACCTAAAAGCATCTAAAGAAAGTGGAGAGAAAAAATATCATGTCACTAGTTACAAAAAAGTTAGGACGCAATTCTGTACAGATAGAAAACAATTAAATACGACTGCTATCTACAGTTCATTTGTACTGATTTAACATTAGTAAGGGGTCTTGGGAACTATAACTAATCCCGGTTTCAGATTTTCAGATGAAAAGTGCCATATAAGTACAAAATATTTCTTTCTATGAACCACCAAAACTGCTGGATAAAACTAACTATAGAGTCAATAGTAAATCCCAGAGCTTACATTGAGCCCTTGCTTGCCAAAATCTAATTTGTGTTCTAATCAGTAGGTATATAAAGAGATTCAACTTATTTGTTAAAAAAAATACAAAGCATAAAAATTAGCCACACTTTGTCTTGCACAAATTGTGTTTACTCCTGTCCATTGAAAAATATAGTCAGCCTTCAATTCACATGCCAGGTCCTAGTCTTCTGCGATACTACTATTTTAAAATAGGTTTGTAATTAACTCTTTTGTTAGATGTTTGTTTTGAGATTGACTGCATGGCCATAATCATAAGAGAAGTGTCAATGTACTCAAACTGACAAAGGGAGGTGTGGCTTCCATTTGCAATAGACTGCACCACAGACTGTCAGCAGAGAGAGGATTAAGGAAGTTGCCCCAAGGTTCTCGGGAATACATCCAGAGGACTTCCAGGATTCGAGTCAGACCAAGGCTGTGTGCACACAGGAAAGCAATAGGGCTCGGAGGCTAGATCCCAGCTTAACACGGGCTTGGACCCTCCAGCCCTGCAGAGTCCTGGGACACTAGGTTTGAGCCCTAGGTTAACACAATTGGTGTGTGGATGCAAGGGGGTTAGACTTGAGCTCGGGCTTACATTGCTGTGTAGACAGCCTTACTGTCATACATTCAGCATGCCCAATTTATATGCAAGGTATAAGTATGTTTTTTGGGGTCTATAAAAAACTAATAATTGCATTATTAATGCTGTATATTAATAATGTAGATAATAGTCTAGTGTAAATGGAAGCTGGATCTCTCTTAAAATACAGAGGGTCAAGTTCCACACACATCCATACTGTATTTGAAAGTAGAAACTGGTCCAAAATAAAGTGATATGGTGAATGCATGGGGTATACAATGTTATACACTTCACTCAATTTTGACTATAATCCTTTTTTAGGTATTAAAATAAAGTAATAAATTAATCCTAATGGTTCTGTTTAGTATTTCAGAATCCCTGGAAAAATCATAAAAAGAAATTATAATCAACAGAAGATGGGCCACCTGGTGGTCTAGTGAAAGTGCAATACCACAGGCATGCAGGGATATGAGCTGGATCCTGAATTGAAGCCTGAGCTCTTGGACCAGCAGAGGCCACACACAGGTCTCGAAAAGGGTGTGTGGGATAGGGGATAAGAAAGAACGGCCATCTTCATAATGCATCCATGCTGGAAGAAAAACAGAAGGCAATGGATATTGTTTCATTAGGCTGCAACTTTATTCACTTAGTATATCTGGCAGTACCCGGCAACAAATTGTACAGTCCAGGTCATCATTTTCTTAATTATTTCCATATAACCTCCAACCTTGTCCCAGTATTCCCATTGCTGGAACCTTTCCACCCTCCCCTTATATGAGGTGAAAGTAGGGGGAGGGGAGGAGAGAGGGGCTATAAAACAGTGGTTCTCAAACTTTTGTACTGGTGACCCCTTTCACATAGCAAGACTCTGAGTGCTACCCCCCCATATAAATTAAAAACACTTTATCTATTTAACACTATTATAAATGCTGGAGGCAAAGCGGGGTTTTGGGTGGAGGCTGACATCTCACGACCCCCCCATGTAATAACCTCATGACTCCCTGAGGAGTCCCGACCCCCAGTTTGAGAACCCCTGCTAGAAAAGAAGGGGAGTCAGCTCCTCACTGTTCCAGACGTAGGAGCCCCAAGCCCCCTTCCTTGGCTTCCTTAAAGGGGCCTAGGAAAAGGAGGAGGGTCAGTTCCCCACTGTAGAAGACGTAGGAGTCCCCAAACCCCCTTTACAGGATGCTTTCCTTCCAATCTTTTTCCAAACCACTCTCTGATAATGGTATCCGTTCCATAACGAGTACCTGCACAGCACATCCGCAATTAGTTTTACGTATTAAGTTGTGACATTATAACCTAACCCCTCTGCTTCACCCCACTGGGTACCAGACCAGTTGTGGAAAGACAACCCCCCCCCACCACCACCACCTCACTTTAGCCAATCTAGTGGAGAGGGAAAAATTCCTTCCCAAGCCCCAAGGAAAGGGGCAACTACTGTAATGCCCACAGCGAGTCAAGAGGTTTGCTGAGTTCATGGGTGGGTAGGTGCTGTCAGCCACGGCTGAATAGGGAATAAATACCCCTCCCCCCACTGCCGCTCTTCCCGTCAGCAGAAAGGGCAGTGCAGTGTCCTTCTCCAAACCTGGCCCTGCTCTCTGCCCTTTTCCTGTCCATCCCTGTAAGCTTCCCCCCTCCACCACACTCATTATAAGGGATTCCTTAAAGGTGCAAGTCCCTTTTTTGTCCCAGTTAGCCAGCTCCGTATGGAAGGTTGTGATGAGCACATTCTCCAGCAACTGCTTTGGCTCACTTAAAGCTAGGCTTTGACAAGTTCTGGAGGAAGCTATATCCAGCACTTTTTGCAAGGCAAGACTCTCTTAGGCACTTTTGAAACTCTCATCCTTTGATACTTAGTGATAGACATCTTAGAAAGGCTGTGGGGGATCAATAGATTAAAAAGAAATAAGTAAAATGGGGAAGAACACGAAGAGGACTCCTGGAAAACAGAAATGGAACAGAAGCATTTCTCGGATTTCTCCTAGGAAATGACATAAAAGTTCCCAAAAGTTAAAGCACGTTTTCAAGTGTTACTGTACTCTTGAGTTGACAATCTTGTAGTGGGGGCTTGAATAAGTTATAATCAGATGAAAGACAGTTTTCTCCAATCTGATATTAGTGGATCTGTTATGGCACTCATATTAGATCAAGAATTTAACTGCATTACCTTTGTTTTATTGCATTTTACATGCATTTTATACATTGATTTGTGTTATTTATATTCACAAGTAATGATTCTCATACCTCATCACTTATTTCTATTGCTGTTATGTTGAAATACAGCAGCATGCAAATGCACAGGTTAGTGTGTAAAGTTATTTTATATGTAGAAAAACTTACACTTAACTGTAAAGAGAACATGATCTGTAAGTGACATATACATACAGTTTAATTTGGTTTTATGCAGATGTTGCATAGTTCATTATTAGTTTCTAATGAAAGACTGGATGTGTGGCGTCAGTGACCTTGAAGCAGATCAAGTGACAGTGGCGAACAGGAAGATCTGAAGAAGAGGCATAACCTTCAGGGTTGAAAGGTCAGCAAGTACAGCCTGGGAAAAAGAACAAAAAGGATTTGCTAAACTTGAAAATTGAATCAAATTTCTCTGAAGTAGTACCTAAGAAATCAGAAAAAGTTGCGGCAAACTTGACGGCAGAATATGATATTGACAATAATTACCTTCTAAACTTTGCTATATCATATCAGTCTGTGGAGGTTCCTTTTCCCCAGATTTTTCAATCTAACATTTCAATGCGCAAAAAAAAAAAAAAAAGGTGCACCTATATGTACAGACAGCAAGTAAAGTCACTTTATTTTACCCTTTAGACTTACTTCAAATATAAACCCATGATACCATGCACAAGAGGTCTAACATTTCAACTTGCTTCTAAAAATAATTGTACATTATGAATCTTTATCCTGTGTCTTGGGTAGCACTTGTAAGATAAGTCTGTGACTTTAATGATGACTTAAAGTGAATCATCATCTGATGGAAGTATATATTTTAAAAAAATATAACTAGTCCTCACCAACATTCCATAATATATAATAGAATTTTATCAGCTTCTTGGGGGGGGAAATTAACAAAAATACTAATTAGTAACAATAACCTTCACTCAGGCCAGTTTTCACATATATAACATGACGACATTCATGAAGATGAAATTTCAAATTCATTATTTGATAAAAGCAACCTTTTAAAATCTATGTAATATCAAAAGGCATAGAAGCAATTATCTTTTTATATTTATTAATAAAAATGAGTGTACAAACCTCCCCAATTTTTAAGTGTAATATTCTTTAATCATAGGAGTAGAATAAATTTAGACCATATACTAAAATAGTGAAAAAAACCTCATCTCAGATATACAAAGAGCTCAATGTTGTTTATAACATTTTATATGCTTTTGTCACATATGCCAAAAAAAGGAATTTTATGCACTATATTCTTATAACTTCCTCTGAGTTTTTACCTAAGATAAGAATTTAAGCAGAGAGCTTTGTATTGCATGCCATGTACTTCTAAAGCTTAAATTGCTCTGGTTGGCAATGCATCAAGAACTATTTCAATCTCCTCTAACTGAAACTTATCCTTACTTCAGCTGCAGCCAGTGATGTCACCTCCATCAGGTTCACTGCTCGGAAAGCAAACACAGCAGCTGCCAGGACTGAAAAAGAATGCACAATATTTAAACTGCTGACCTATTAATTAATTGTTAGAATTAATCTTGATCTAAAATTATTAAACACACTCTCTCTCTTTAGCAATCATTCTGTTTTTGAAGGATAGTAAGTAGTGGATTTCAGTGCTCTAGTTCTTGCCATGTGGCTACTCCTTCATAAAAATGAATAAGTATGTTAGTGTTCTTTGGAAAAAGTTGAGTAATAATATGTTTAAGGTGACTGGGTTTTAACTATGTGAAAGACATGATTAAAAATAACATTTTAAATTGGTTCTTTTCTAGGCAGAGGATAAACATTTATTTAAATAGCAAAATTTCAATGCATAATGTGAACAAAGGGCTCATTTATGTTGCTTTTGGGCTGTAAAATTAGTTTCTCTCATAAAGGGAGATATCCTTTCTCTGCATATGTCGTACAGATGCAAATCTAACTAAAAGGCTAATCGTCTATTCTTAGGGCAAGAGCTTTTTATTTTATTGAGCTTCTGCCTCAGGCTAGCTTCTTGCCTCACACTGTGCCTCTGTAATAATCAGATGTGTGATATTTTCAATTAAAAAAAGCAAGCTTTTAATTCCACTCTAAATTACTTGTGAAATTCTTTGCATGCTTGTTGTCAATATAAAAAGATACAAAATTTATAATTAATTAACTTAATGATGTTACTAAAAAAGTAAATAAAGTTCGCATTTCTAAAGAGCACGGGTATAGAGTAGTAGAAAATAAGGAGGATTTTTAGGACTCCTATTGATAGTAAAGGAGTCATCTTTCCCTGGGTGCGGGGCAGGGAGAACAACATATTTTGTATAGCAGTGACAAACTAACGTAAACTAGACTATGCACTACACTACCTTTGGGGCAGGTAACACACAGGCCTTCTTTTATGTTCACGAAGCAGCTAGCATTTTATCAATGCTATCAAAAGAAAATACTACTACTAATAATATTGGAGAAGTAGTCACAGTAAAACCAGTTTAACTCACTGACAATTCCTGTAAGAACTGGAAAATGCATGAATTACTGCTTTACCTATTTAATATATATTGACTTTCAGCAAATCTGTTTTCAGCAGTCAGGTAAAAGGAATTGAATTTTCCTCTCTTAGTAACATCTATTTTCATTTGGCATGTATTATCTTTAAAATTATTGACAAATAAAATTTTCCATTACCAGCGAGAATTTCTAAAGAATTGTATCCTAGGATTCTGTCCCACAAAAGCAGAAGTTGGTCTGTAGCTAAGTAACCAGAGAATGCTCGTACCATCCATTTAAACGATATTCGTAGTCTGTAAACAATTGGAAAACAAGAAAGTATTATATTTCTCTCACAAATTACAGGTACACCATTTCAAAAAGAATTCCATGACCTGCAAGTCTTTGTATTTATTAATTATTATTATTATTAATATTTATGCTGTAGTAGTGTCCTGAAACCCTAATCAAGACTTGTAGGGAAATATTCAGTATCTTCTATGACTGGGCTCCAAATCAATTGTATTAATATAAAATTTCCTAATCCACGAAACCCACTGAAAGGGTTCTAAGTCACCTCCACCCAAAGCCCTAAAACCAAAGACAACCAAAGTTTGCAATTCTAAGGAAGGGTAGAAGGGAGTACAGCAAAATAGAGACAATGGATTTCAGAAAGGCGGATTTTGGTAAGCTCAGAGAGCTGATAGGTAAGGTCCCATGGGAATCAAGACTGAGGGGAAAAACAACTGAGGAGAGTTGGCAGTTTTTCAAAGGGACACTATTAAGGGCCCAAAAGCAAGCTATTCCGCTGGTTAGGAAAGATAGAAAATGTGGCAAAAGACCACCTTGGCTTAACCACGAGATCTTGCATGATCTAAAAAATAAAAAGGAGTCATATAAAAAATGGAAACTAGGACAGATTACAAAGGATGAATATAGGCAAACAACACAGGAATGCAGGGGCAAGATTAGAAAGGCAAAGGCACAAAATGAGCTCAAACTAGCTACAGGAATAAAGGGAAACAAGAAGACTTTTTATCAATACATTAGAAGCAAGAGGAAGACCAAAGACAGGGTAGGCCCACTGCTCAGTGAAGAGGGAGAAACAGTAACAGGAAACTTGGAAATGGCAGAGATGCTTAATGACTTCTTTGTTTCGGTCTTCACCGAGAAGTCCGAAGGAATGCCTAACATAGTGAATGCTAATGGGAAGGGGGTAGGTTTAGCAGATAAAATAAAAAAAGAACAAGTTAAAAATCACTTAGAAAAGTTAGATGCCTGCAAGTCACCAGGGCCTGATGAAATGCATCCTAGAATACTCAAGGAGCTAATAGAGGAGGTATCTGAGCCTCTAGCTATTATCTTTGGAAAATCATGGGAGACGGGAGAGATTCCAGAAGACTGGAAAAGGGCAAATATAGTGCCCATCTATAAAAAGGGAAATAAAAACAACCCAGGAAACTACAGACCAGTTAGTTTAACTTCTGTGCCAGGGAAGATAATGGAGCAAGTAATTAAGGAAATCATCTGCAAACACTTGGAAGGTGGTAAGGTGATAGGGAATAGCCAGCATGGATTTGTAAAGAACAAATCGTGTCAAACCAATCTGATAGCTTTCTTTGATAGGATAACGAGTCTTGTGGATAAGGGAGAAGCTGTGGATGTGGTATACCTAGACTTTAGTAAGGCATTTGATACGGTCTCGCATGATATTCTTATCGATAAACTAGGCAAATACAATTTAGATGGGGCTACTATAAGGTGGGTGCATAACTGGCTGGATAACCGTACTCAGAGAGTTGTTATTAATGGTTCCCAATCCTGCTGGAAAGGCATAACAAGTGGGGTTCCGCAGGGGTCTGTTTTGGGACCGGCTCTGTTCAATATCTTCATTAACGACTTAGATATTGGCATAGAAAGTACGCTTATTAAGTTTGCAGATGATACCAAACTGGGAGGGATTGCAACTGCTTTGGAGGACAGGGTCATAATTCAAAATGATCTGGACAAATTGGAGAAATGGTCTGAGGTAAACAGGATGAAGTTTAACAAAGACAAATGCAAAGTGCTCCACTTAGGAAGGAACAATCAGTTTCACACATACAGAATGGGAAGAGACTGTCTAGGAAGGAGTACGGCAGAAAGGGATCTAGGGGTTATAGTGGACCACAAGCTAAATATGAGTCAACAGTGTGATGCTGTTGCAAAAAAAGCAAACATGATTCTGGGATGTATTAACAGGTGTGTTGTGAGCAAGACACGAGAAGTCATTCTTCCGCTCTACTCTGCGCTGGTTAGGCCTCAACTGGAGTATTGTGTCCAGTTCTGGGCACCGCATTTCAAGAAAGATGTGGAGAAATTGGAGAGGGTCCAGAGAAGAGCAACAAGAATGATTAAAGGTCTTGAGAACATGACCTATGAAGGAAGGCTGAAAGAATTGGGTTTGTTTAGTTTGGAAAAGAGAAGACTGAGAGGGGACATGATAGCAGTTTTCAGGTATCTAAAAGGGTGTCATAAGGAGGAGGGAGAAAACTTGTTCACCTTAGCCTCTAAGGATAGAACAAGAAGCAATGGGCTTAAACTGCAGCAAGGGAGGTTTAGGTTGGACATTAGGAAAAAGTTCCTAACTGTCAGGGTAGTTAAACACTGGAATAAATTGCCTAGGGAGGTTGTGGAATCTCCATCTCTGGAGATATTTAAGAGTAGGTTTGATAAATGGCTATCAGGGATGGTCTAGACAGTATTTGGTCCTGCCATGAGGGCAGGGGACTGGACTCGATGACCTCTCGAGGTCCCTTCCAGTCCTAGAATCTATGAATCCTGGTGCAATTGCTGGAGGAACCAACTAGGGGGCGTGCTCTTCTTGACCTGCTGCTCACAAACAGGGAAGAATTAGTAGAGGAAGTAGAAGTGGGTGGCAACCTGGACAGCAGTGACCATGAGATGGTCAAGTTCAGGATCCTGACAAAAGGAAGAAAGGAGAGCAGCAGAATACGGCCCTGGACTTCAGAAAAGCAGACTTTGACTCCCTCAGGGAACTGATGGGCAGGATCCTCTGGGAGGCTAATATGAGGGGGAAAGGAGTGCAGGAGGTCTGGCTGTATTTTAAAGAAGCCTTAATGAGGGTGCAGGAACAAACCATCCCGATGTGTAGAAGGAATAGCAAAATATGGCAGGTGACCAGCTTGGCTTAACAGAGAAATATTCTGTGAGCTTAAACACAAAAAGGAAGCTCGAGCATGCAGGGGTGTAATCAGGAAGGCCAAAGGACAATTGGAGTTGCAGCTAGCAAGGGATGTGAAGGATAACAATGAAGGGTTTCTACAGGTATGTTAGCAACAACAAGAAGGTCAGGGAAAGTGTGGGACCCTTACTGAATGGGGAAGGCAACCTAGTGACAGATGATGTGGAAAAAGCTGAAGTACTAAATGCTTTTTTTGCCTCCGTCTTCACACACAAGGTCAGCTCCCAGACTGCTGCACTGGTGAGCAGCCCTCAGTTGTGAAAAAACAGGTTAAGGACTATTCAGAAAAGCTGGACATGCACAAATCCATGGGGCCAGATGCAATGCATCCGAGGCTGCTGAGGGAGTTGGCTGTTTTGATTGCAGAGCCATTGGCCATTCTCTTTGAAAACTCGTGGCAATCGGGGGAGGTCCCAGACGATTGGAAAAAGGCAAATATAGTGCCCATCTTTTAAAAAGGGAAGAAGGAGAATCCGGGGAACTACAGACCAGTCAGCCTCACCTGAGTCCCCTGAAAAATCATGGAGCAGGTCCACAAGGAATCCATTTTGAAGTACTTGGAGGGGAGGAAGGTGATTAGGAACAGTGAACATGGATTCACCAAGGGCAAGTCATGCCTGACCAACCTGATTGCCTTCTATGATGAGAAAATGGGCTCTGTGGATATGGGGAAAGCAGTGGACGTGATATACCTTGAATTTAGCAAAGCTTTTGATACGGTCTCCCAGTAAGTTAAAGAAGTATGGATTGGATGAATGAACTATAAGGTGGATAGAAAACTGGCTAGCTTGTCGGGCTCAACGGGTAGTGATCAACGGCTCGATGTCTAGTTGGCAGCCGGTATCAAGCGGAGTGCCCCAGGGGTCAGTCCTGGGGCCGGTTTTGTTCAACATCTTCATTAATGATCTGGATGATGGGCGGGATTGCAAGTTCATGGATGACACTAAACTGGGGGGAGAGGTAGATATGCTGGAGGGTAGGGATAGCATACAGAGTGACCTAGACAAATTGGAGGATTGGGCCAAAAGAAATCTGATGAGGTTCAACAAGGACAAGTGCAGAGTCCTGCACTTAGGACGGAAGAATCCTATGCACTGCTACAGGCTGGGGACCAACTAAGCGGCAGTTCTGCAGAAAAGGACCTGGGGATTACAGTGGACAAGAAGCTGGATATGAGTCAACAGTGTGCCCTTGTTGCCAAGAAGACTAACGGCATATCGGGCTGCATTAGTAGGAGCATTGCCAGCAGATCGAGGGAAGTGATTATTCCCCTCTATTCGGCACAGGTGAGGAAACATCTGGAGTACTGCATCCAGTTTTGGCCCCCCACTACAGAAAGGATGTGGACAAATTGGAAAGAGTCCAGCGGAGGGCAACGAAAATGATCAGGGGGCTGGGGCACATGACTTACGAAGAGAGGTTGAGGTAACTGTGCTTATTTAGTTGCAGAAGAGAGGAGTGAGGGGTGATTTGATGGCAGCCTTCAACTACCTGAAGCGGGGTTCCAAAGAGGATGGAGCTAGGCTGTTCTCAGTGGTGGCATATGACAGAACAAGGTGCAATGGTCTCAAGTTGCAATGGGGGAGGTCTAGGTTGGATATTAGGAAAAACTATTTCACTAGGAGGGTGGTGAAGCACTGGAATGGGTTACCTAGGGAGGTGGTGGACTCTCCATCGATAGAGGTTTTTAAGGCCCGGCTTGACAAAGCCCTGGCTGGGATGATTTAGTTGGGGTTGGTCCTGCTTTGAGCAAGGAGTTGGACTAGATGTCCTCCTGAGGTCTCTTCCAACCCTAAACTCCTATGATTCTAGTCATTCACGTCTTAAAAATCTGGGGGAAAGCTATTATTATTTATATTACAGTATCATCTACAGGGGAACCAGGTTGGGGCCCCATTATAATAGGTGCTATACAAACATTACATTAAATGACTGTCTCTGGCTCCAAGTGTTTATGCTGGTAAGTGCCATATCATAGAAACATAGAAATGTAGGGCTGGAAAGGACCTAGAGAGGTCATCTAGTCAAGCCCTCTGTACTGAGGCAGGACTAAGTACACCTAGACCGTCCCTGACAGGTGTTTGTTCTAGCTGTTCTTAAAAACCCCCGATGATGGGGATTCTGCAACCCCCCCTTGGAAATCTATTCTAGAGCTTAACTACCCCTATAGTTAGAGAAGTTTTTCCTAATATCTAACCTAAATCTCCCTTGCTGCAGATTAAGCCCCTTTACTTCTTGTCCTACCTTGGACATAGAGAACAACTGATCACTGTCTTCTTTACAACAGTCCTTAACATATTTGAAATCTTAACTGGTCCCTGCCAGTCTTCTTTTCTCAAGACTAAACACAGCTTTTTAAAAAAAACTTTCATCATAGGTCAGGTTTTTCTAAAACATTTAATATTTTTATTGCTCTCCTTTGTACTTTCCAATTTGTCCACATCTTTCTTAAAAAAAGTCGCACCCAGGATTAGACACAGTACTCGANCCTTAACATATTTGAAGTCTTAACTGGTCCCTGCCAGTCTTCTTTTCTCAAGACTAAACACAGCTTTTTAAAAAAAACTTTCATCATAGGTCAGGTTTTTCTAAAACATTTAATATTTTTATTGCTCTCCTTTGTACTTTCCAATTTGTCCACACCTTTCTTAAAAAGAGTCGCACCCAGGATTAGACACAGTACTCGAGCTAGAGGCCACACCGGTGCCAAGCAGAACTGGACAATTACCTCTCACTTCTTACGTATCACACGCCTGTTAATAATACCCCAGAATGATATTAGCCTTTTTAGTCACACGACTCATACTCAATTTATGATCCACTATAACCTTAGATCTTTTTCGGCAGTACTACTACCTACCCAGTTATTCCGCATTTTGTAATTGTGCATTTGATTTTTTTTCTTCCTAAGTGTACTATTTTTCATTTGTCTTTATTGAATTTCATCTTGTTGTTTTCAGACCAATTCTCCAATTTATCAAGATAATTTTGAATTCTAATCCTGTCCTCCAACGTGCTAGCAACCCCTCCCAATTTGGTGTCATCTGCAAATGTTCTAAGCATACTCTCCATTCCATTATCCAACTCATTAATGAAAATATTGAATAGTACTGGACCTAGGACAGCCCCCATGAATGTGTCCTCCCAGTTTGACCCCCCTGGATGTGTCCTCCCAGTTTGACATCAAGCCACTGATAACTACTCTTTGATAACAACTTTCAACCAGTTGTGCATCCATCTTCTAGTAATTTTATCTAGACCACACTTCCCTAGTTTATGAGAATGCTGTGTGGGACTGTGCGAAAGGCATTGTTAATATGAAGACACATCGTGTCTACAACTTCCCCTCTATTCACTAGGCTGTCAAAGAAGGAAATTAGGTTGGTTTGGCATGATTTGTTCTTGACAAATTCATAATGGCTATTCCTTATAAGTCTATTATCCTCTAGTTGCTTACAAATTGATTGTTTAATAATTTGTTCCAGTATCTTTCCAGGTATTGAAGTTAGACTGACTGATCTACAATTCCCAATTCTTCCCCTTTTTAAAGACAGGTACTGTGTTTGCCCTTCTCCAGTCCTCTGGGACCTCACCCATCCTCTACAAGTTCCCAAAGATAATTGATAACAGTTTCCGAGATTACTCAGCTAGCTCCTTAAGATGAAGTTCACCAGGCCCCGCCAACATGAATACATCTAAGTTATATAAATACTCTTTAATATGTCCTTTCCCTATTTTGGTTTGTGTTCCTTCCCCGCTTGTTGTTCATATTTATTATATTGAATATCTGGTCACCATTAACCCTTTTAGTGAAGACTGAAGCAAAACTCCTCAATCTTCTTGATGTTGTCTGGTATTAGCTCTCCTTCCCTGCTAAATAGAGAACCATTTTCCTTCATCCTACACTTTCCTTTTGCTCCTGGTGTACTTACAGAACCTCTTCTTATTTCCTTTTATGTTCCTTGCTAAGTGTAACTCATTTTGTGACTTCACCTTTCTGATTTTGTCCCTACATGCTTGTGGTATTCTTCTGTAGTCAACCTTAGCAATTAGTCCATATTTCCATTTTGTTGCAGGACTCCTTTTTTGATTTTCAGGTCATAAAAAAGCTCCTGATGGAGCCATATGCGCCTCTGACTATTCTTCCCATCTTTCCTTTGCATTAGGATAGTTCACTGTTGCTCTTTTAATATTCTCTCTTTGAGAAGCTGCCAGATCAGTATCACACTGTAATCCAACCATCGGTTCCCCAAGAAATAAACTGAGACAGTCCTAGCAGATCTGGCATGAATTATTGAAATCTGTTTGGAAATCAGATCCTTATTTCAGTGAGTTGGTTCCTATGAGTTAATTTTTCAGTAATTAAGTCAAAAATGTAATATAAAGAAAGCAGAAGTCTGTTTAATATCCAATCTTAATTGTAGAATCTGGCCTCTGGGTAAAAATCACACATTGAGAATTTGGCATTTATATACAAGGCAGAAAAGATCTTAAGGATTTTCCTGATATACTAGCTACCCTGTAGGCCAGGGAAATTCTTGTGAAGTTCCTTTTGGCTGCAATACTGGAATTCCTATGAGTTCTTATTCTCAGGGGTTTTATTGTTTAGGCATACCTTAAACAAACAATTGGGGTCCAACTGTAAGTACTTTTTCCCTGTTTCACTTGTTTGTTTAAGGTATGCCCGAACAAACCAAATATGCTCACCCTTCAACTGTCAAAGAGGGAAGTACAGTGCTTCATGTTGGAATTTAAAAAGATGCAAGCCCATTTTCTATTTTATTACCTGTAGGGGAAGACTTTCAAAAGCACACATGGAAGTTAGGCAACCCACTCCAATTGACTTTCAATGTATGTTGGACACTTAACTGACCTTTGGGCTGTTAAAAATCTCCCCATAATTGTTAAGTTACAATATCACGGAACCGCATTTCTAGAACAACATGAGTTACAATTATTGTCATGAATGAGTGGTGAAACAGGGAAAAAGTACTTACGGTTGCGCCCCAATTTCTCGAAGATGATAGAAAAGCTGAGGGAGATGGGTTTGAAGAAGTGTCTCAAACAGCAAACATAGTGACACGATGCCCTAGCAAAACAACAACACCACACCCTGAAAACATATATTCACTATTACTCATATATTCAAATTTAAATATTAATATAGTTTTAATTTAAGCATTAAGACAAACCATTAATACTTCAGTGATACACAACTAAAGTAACGTGAGCAAACCAGATACCTTCAACCTCTAAGGCCTTGATCCTACAAGCACTTCCACTCCTGAGTAACTGTATATATAATGCAACAGAGAGTCCTGTGGCACCTTTAAGACTAACAGATGTATTGGAGCATAAGCTTTCGTGGGTGAATGCCCACTTCGTCATTGTATATATAATGAGTAGTCACATTCAACTCCAAGTCACTCATGTGTAGTATCTGTAGGGTTAAGGTCTAAAGGCCAGATTTTTATAAGTATATGGGCACTGAAAGATACGGATAGGTGCCTAAGTAGGATTTTCAAAAGCACTTAAATGACTAAGTCCCATTGACTTCAATAGTAGTTAGGTGACTAGGTACTTTTGAAAATCCCACTTAGGCACTTATCTGTATTTTAGGTGCCTAAATATCTTTTAAAAATCTGTCTCTAAGTCTATTAAAGGCCCAGTAGTACACAACCTACATGGTCTTAGTTTTAGTCTGATAAAATAGACTCCAGTTACACTACACCTGGTCACTGACAAGAACAGGGCTTTTTAAATTATCTTTTATAATTAGAAAAAGTGACAAATCAAATTATTACAAACAAGGGCAAGTTAAGTGATCTAAACTGTGGAATAACATTTAAAAAATTTCCCCTTTTTAAAAATTCCTTTTAAAAATCATGAAACTAGCATACATTCCCATACACTGGGGTACTATGCTGCTAATATCCCAAAGCATAGGCCCAATCCTGTAAATGTTTGTTACCAAACAGAATATCTACCACTGTGATGTTTGTTTATTTATTTGACCATCAATGTGACTATTCACAGTACTAAGTGGCATTCCCAAGAGTAAGCATTTGCAGGATCAGCTCTAAGACACTTTTTAACAAAATCTGTATTACAATGGCCCATATTTTAATTTTATTGGACATTCTTCTGTGCTGTTCACATAATTCATAATACATTGTTACATAATTGGAAATATGATTGCTCTCTTCATTTATAAAATCTCTTAATTGAAAAAACACTTGTCAGTTTAAAATATTTTCTATAGCTTATGTAGGGCAAGAAGAACTTGTAATCATGGGAATTTTCAAAATCGTATGCTTAGCTAAATGAATACCATTTTCTTTTAAATAAAAGTATTTTATAAAAATGTAATTAACAACCAGATTTTATACGAAATAGAAAAGAAAAATGTTATACTTTAATAGTTAATACTGTGAGCAGCATAAACAAAAAATAAAGCAACCAAAACTTTCAAAAATTGACTTGCATTTGTATAAACAACTTTGCATGCACAAACACTTGCACATGCAAGTGATAGAATTCACACAAATTTCATTACCTGCATATGATAGAGCTTAAAAAAGTGCATTCAAGTATGTTTATACACAAAAATGCATGAGTTAAAAGGGGCTAAGTTGAGACCCCCTTGAAAATGACTAGTAATGACTAAACCTATAAACTGTAAGACTCTTATGAGAATTGAGCACTAATAATAGAGGTATCCAATGTAATTCTAGTACAGAGTAGCTCAAAGAACACTGAAGTCCATCGTCTACTACCTCTGTATCACACACACAACTAACTGGCCTCATTCAGGAAGGCACTTAAACACATGCATAAGTGCTGTTCTGAATTGAGGCCTATATTATATAAAAGCTTTGGCTCCCCCCAAAGCCTGACAGCATGACCACTGTATTATTAAATATGTCTTTGCCAGAGAATTTTACTATTATTGAGGTATAAATTATAGGATTTCAAATAAAGTTGTATAATGTTACTTCAGCCATGTGTGACATTTTTATCATAGTTAAAGGGACATTATTCAGCCATGTACACTTAAGAAAAAAAAATCATGCTACTATGCATTATTGTTCAATAACAAATAGAAATATAGACTGATTGGGTGTTATTTCCTAATGAACTTACAGAAGGATGAGAAGAGATGGAATGGAGTCTGAAGAAAAAACGCACATACATCTCACGGAATATCTGATACAATTTGGAAGGTTCATGGTACAGAAAACAAAGTGGAGCAACTGAAATGATAAAAGAATTTAATTGACTCAATGCTGTAAACTGTTAAAATAGTTCAATGAGCAAGTGCATGAAGTAGGAGGAAAAACAAGCCATAATCTCTTTAGGATAATAAATTTATAAATTAGTTCTGATTTATTTAGAAAGGTATATTTATTTTTAATATTAGATCCTATAATTAAAAGAAATGACAAGCAAAGGTGAATGTTGTAGTCCATGTTACAATCCTATAGATTTCAAGAGGCAGAACGAACTGGATCCTGCCTATTCCATAGACCCGGCCCTGCATGAGCATCAAAAATATGTTTTGAGGATGGATGGTCCAGTGGTTCGGGTGCTAGATTGAGACTCAGGAGACCTGGATTCAATTTCGTACTCCACTACAGACTTCCTGTGTACGCTGGAAAGTTACTTTGCCTCGCTCTAGGACTCAGTTCCCCATCTGTAAAATGGGAATAATAGCACTTCCCTACCTCACAGGGGTGCTGTGAGGGTAAATGCACAAAAGACAGTGAGGTACTCAGATACTTCATACTTATATGGTCTTCATTACTGATCAGTCAAAGGATATATGGACAGTTGCATACTCATTCTAAGATCTGGATGAAAATTTACATTTACTGGGCAACCATTATGAAGTCCTTTAAATACTAGCTGATTCAAAAAATTGCTATCTAATTAAACTAAGCTGGGTGGATTTCTAAAGGGTTGTTTCAACTCTAAACATTAAGTCATTTTAAGAGCCAGTTTTTAAAACAAACCTCCAGTCAGGTAGAGAAAGTGAAGGACTCCTGGTTGTGACTTCAACATTATCAACAGTGAGGAGGTTAGGAGGAGTTTGTAACCAAGCAGTTCAGTACTTAGAAGACCCAGATTCTCTATGCCAACCAGGGTTCAAACTGGATTCCATACTCAAGTGACACTCATCTTTTGTAGCTCAAACAGTGGACAGAATAATGATTAAATCTGTATTGTTAATGGTAGGGAATGCAAGTTACTAAGTAGGAGTAGTACCTCTCGTGGTTCTCTCCCATTCTGACTTCCCAGGCTACTTATGCTCTTCACAACAGAAAAGCTATTGAAAGTTATCAGAAAAAGCAGAAACTTAACTAAACAAAAACATTCCATCATCATCTGAGGCAGGACCAGTTTTAATTAGTACATTTGTACCAGCTGCCTTGTCAGTTCTGAGTGCTAAAGGATTTTTCACAAAATACAGAATTCATTTGTTTCTGGAATTCTTGTTGGCATAATGACGTTCATTTAATCTAAACTTTTTTTTTTAAATCAGGATTTCCAGAGAAGACATACTAATGCAGTAAAGGGAGAGAGCCCAAACCATCCAGTATTAACAAGCTGCTAATGTTTTGTGAATTATTCATTGTATTCACAAAAGAAATTTTTGTAATTTTCCTCTTAGCAGTAAGTCATGAACATTCCATTATATGATGCCACTCACTACCTGTCCCAGCCACGTGCTTATGCCAGTGGGCCTTTTACATACAATTCACTTTTACTAGAAACCACTCTTCACACACATTTCTTGCCTATTTGCAGCACAAAGATAAGGCAGCCTGGCAAGACATCCTCTCTCCCCATTTGTGTACACTGAAATTCAATTACCATGAATGAAGCTAGCTTCTGACCTAGAGATCAGCTGCTCCAATAATAGTTCTCTGTATAGGGACTCCCACGTTAGCAAGTTACAAGAGCAAATGAGATCAGTCTGGACATTTTTCTAATTATGCATACACATCTTGGATACACAAACACGTGGAATACATAAATGTTTAAAATGCATAAAAGAATAGTTTACAGTTTACCAAAAATATGTGGATGGCGTGATATAAACTGTGGTTTATTTACAAAAACTATGCAGAATTGTTACTTAAAATAGTAATATTTGAAAGTCATACTTACCATACATTGAAAAGCCATGAAAAGGAATTACACCTACAAAATAAGGAAGGTTCTTTTATCCTTTTATTTTTATCTATTTATCCATAGAAGTATTAATATTTATTGCTTTTTCAAATTCCTAAACTGAGCTTTGTGCTTCACAGGAACAACTAAAGACATATTCCATATACTGAAGAGCTTAGAGTCTTAGACCCTGATCTTGCAAATACACACATGCTTAATTTAAACAGGGGTATTCCCACTGATTTCAGTGGAACTACTCACATGGTTAAAGTTAAGCATGTCCTTACGCACCTGTAAGATCGGATTAAGGACCTGATTTAGCAAAGAACATAAGCACATGTTTAACTTTAAGCATGTTCTTATGTGCTTTCATGAAATCAGGGCTCAACTTCAGATAAGACACAACCAGCAAGGGCCATACACTGACAAGAAGGATGGAACAGGGAAAGAAAGAAAGAGAGTTACAATAATGAGTTCACGCAGTACCCAGTAAAGATATGTAGACATCTTGGCAGTTGTGTTGTCTGTTTTCCTCTCTTTTCCAAATCATCTCACTTCCCATAGGTGTGACATGGCTGAAATGAGTGTTCAGAGAGGATTTGAATGAGGAGAGGGAAGTGTTTGGCAAATGGGTCTAAGGAGGATGCTTCAGTCTTAGGGGGCTGCATAAAAGAATACATGGAGACAGAGGTGGGAGAATGGGACAGAGGATGTGCCAAGACTGGCATCATTGCTGGAATGGAGAAGACGCAAAAGGAGACAAGGTTAGAGATACAAACACAAGGTCAGTGACGTAGGACCTTGAAAGCAAGGACAAAGAGCATGAACTTGATATAAAGGGCAATGAAAAGCCAGCAGCAGGAGTCAAAAAGGGAGGGGGGGTTGATATGGACAAGATGACCACTGAGAAAAAAAGATTATAACAGCAGCAATAAGGGTAACATTAATAGCATTAATGTGATAAATATATTCATACATTCGTGTCTAAAAATTAAGACCAAATGTTCAAAAGCGGAAGCCTAAAATTGGCATCTCAATGGCATGCTTTCTAGAGGTGCTGAGCAGCTGGGGATTAGCTGGATTAAGTGGTGTTCCAGTCAGGTCCCCTAAGCAAGAATCAAGAAGACTGAAATATGAGCTGCTATCCCGACCCTATGCCATCAGAATATTCCCCCACATAGAGAATGCTCAAGTGGCTAATAAAGCTAGAATTAACCTGGCTTTGCAGTGGCGCAAAGCAACATAACCCAGTGTGAGGTTCTAGCCCAATAACTTTAATCTCATTATACTACTGGCTAAGGTTCACTCTTATTCTGCTTATTTGTTAAGTTTAGCTTATTTTTGCATTGCAAAAAGTAGTAATTTTCCCATCTTCCACTAGAGGAGGCAATAGTATAACTCTTACCATTTGGTGGATAAAAAACAGCATATTCTTCCATGCCAAGTTTTCCTGTGAATGAGCAGATATGGGTTTAAACACACTCAAATGGTAAAAAGTCTCTTTAGAAACGTGAACTTTATTTACTTTTCAGTAATATCATTAAAAAAGTTCATTAATGATGAATTTATCATTATTTTATATTGACCACAAGCATGCAAATCATTTCACACGAGTCATATAGTAAAAGAAGATATAGTGTTCCTCAAATGTAAAACGCAGACATGACACAACAAAGGAGATTGACAAACAATAGAGGGGAGATGAGGGAGAAGGAGGAGTTAAATAATAGGATTGTTACTTTTGTGTTTCGTTAAATAAAAATTAATAAAAAGTAGAATTGACTCACTCACTGTGGGCCTTGCAGACAAAAGTGAGTTTTCAGAAGGGATTTAAATGAAAAGGAGAGTGCCTTGGCAGACCAGAACAGGGAGAATGTTCTATGCATAGGAACAGCACTTAGTAAGATGCAGAAATGTTAGTGAGAGGAAAAGGAAATTGTTGCATTAAGGCTGAATCACTGGAAGAGTGGAAGGGTACCATAACTGAACTACTTTACCTATTTTTCTTTCAAATCTTAAAATCCCTATTGCTCCAACAAGCCCTTTTTTTCCAAATCTAATATCAGTGCCAACAACAAAAAATAAACACACAATTTCTTCTATTTCTATGCAAAACAAGCATGTGCTAATACTATACAAAATTATTTTTAGACCCACAATCAAAATATCGACCATCAATTTTGAGGCATACTTCAGTGCTTTTCTTAAACACAACTGCACCTATTTTAAAAGATGTTTTTAATTTATTTTCTATAGTTTTAAGATAACAGAGAACATTCAACTAGAACAGATATATAAGTTATTACTAGTTATTCAAATTCATGGTTTAAAAATCTTAATAAATGATTATTCGTTATGATAAGAAAAAGGATCTCTTTGAATATTATACCTTTTCATCTCCTGCTTTGCATTTTGCAAATGTTATAAAGTAGGATCCTCTGCAGTGAGAGAAAGATATTGCCAAATCCAGCAGGAAACCAAGAAAATCTGTGTTACATTATATAGTTTCCTGTACAGTAGAACCTCAGAATTACGAACACCTTGGGAAAGGAGGTTGTTCATAACTCTGAAACGTTTGTAACTCTGAACAAAATGTTATGGCTGTTCTTTCAAAAGTTTACAACTGAACATTGACTTAATACAGCTTTGAAACTTTACTATGCAGAAGAAAAATGCTGCTTTTAACCATCTTAATTCAAATGAAACAAGCACAGAAACAGTTTCCTTTGTCAAAATTTTTTTTTAAAACTTTCCCTTTATTTTTTTAGTAGTTTACATTTAACACAGTAGATGCACTGTATTTGCTTTTTTTTTTGGTGGTGGTCTCTGCTACTGCCTGATTGCATAGTTCCAGTTCCAAATGAGGTGTGTGGTTAACCTGTCAGTTTGTAACTCTGGTGTTCATAATTCTGAGGTTCTACTGTACTAGGGAACCAATAGAACTGGATCAAAAACTTCCCTATTTAGCTGTGGCCAACTGTATATACACACGCATGAACCCTGTGGGAAGAGAAAGTTTGTCTACTTAATGGAGGACTTAGTTACAATTAATCTGATTTTTAGATTTAGTACTATCATATAAAGAAGAAATTTAACCACAAATACATTAAAATATGGCTATTTGAATATACTGAGATTATATACACACACACATAAAATATACAATCATACACAACACATACATAGTGGTGATATACATGGGATAACTTTCAGGGACTTATTATAAGCTGCAGTATCATGTACATTCTGTCCACTAATTCATTGGAACCAGAACTTGTTCGAAACTTCTAAGTAGGTTCAAACAAATGCCATTTTTTAAAATCAGAGGAGTAGCCGTGTTAGTCTGGATCTGTAAAAGCAGCAAAGAATCCTGTGGCACCTTATAGACTAACAGACGTTTTGCAGCATGAGCTTTCGTGGGTGAATACCCACTTCTTCACTTGCATCCAAAGAAGTGGGTATTCACCCACGAAAGCTCATGCTGCAAAACGTCTGCTAGTCTATAAGGTGCCACAGGATTCTTTGCCATTTTTTAAAATGACTCTGCTAAGAAACTATCTCATCCTTCACCAAATTGTGGAGTTTCTCAATAAAATTACACTGAATGGAAATCCAAAATGGTCAACATTCAGTTTTGTTCCAATGGTAACTTTAATCTAGTATCTCATGAATGTACTAGCAATGAGAGTATACGATTGGAAAGGGAAGAGTCCCAGCTTTCCAAGACTATATACACCACTTGCTCTGGGCCCTCCTCGCACGTGACGGCCCAGAGATATTGGACTAAAGTTTCATAGGTTTATAAAATGTATTTGTTATATTCTTCTGTCCTTCCAAGTACCATGCAGTTAAACTCAAGCGGTGAAATCGTGGCTCTATTAAAGTCAATGGGAGTTTTTCTTTTATAAAGTAAGCAGCATATACAGAATACACGATAGTTTGACAGGGTAGGATTTTATTGGCACTCATTTAGAGTATCTAAAGTAACTCTCTCATGACTTCACCATTTATGAGTAATATAGCTAATTATCCCAAACTTATGTCAATAAAACTTTACACCATTTATTGTCTGTATACAGTACAAGCTTTTTTATCTGGCATGTTGGAGGAATGGGGGGGGTGCCAGTAAGTGAAAAATTCCGGTTAACTACCAGGGAGGGAGTTTGGGTGTGGCTGGGGGTGCCGGCCCACCCCACCCCAAGTGCTGGCTCTGAGCTCCCATTGGCAAGGAGGCAGCGTGCAGAGCCGCCTAACTGCACCTCCGCCTAGGAACAGCAGGGACAGGACACTGCTTGCGGGGAGCTGCTTGAGGTGAGTGCCCCCCGTATCCGGCACCCCGAAATCCCTCATGCGCCCCAACCCCCTGCCCTGAGCCCCCTCCCACACCCAAACTCCCTCCCAGAGCCCACACCCCACATATTAGATGAAGAGCTGGACAAGAGACTGTGAGTGGGACAGAAAGTGCAGAGGGTAAGGGTAGGATATGATGGACAAAGAGATTGGGACAGGGACAAGGAGCCAAGGGTGGGGAAGAGATAGGTTGGAGGGGATGAGGCAAGGGGTCAAGTTTGGGGTGGGGAAATGGATAGAAGAACACACTCCTCTCCAGCAGGGGCGGCTCTAGCTTTTTTGCCGCCCCAAGCACGGCAGGCAGGCTGCCTTCGGCGGCATGCCTGCGGGAGGTCCCCGGTCCCACAGCTTTGGCGTACACGCCACCGAATTGCCGCCGAATCTGTGGGACCAGCGAACCTCCCGCAGGCAAGCCGCCGAAGGCTGCCTGACTGCCGCCCTCGCAGGGACTGGCAGGGCGCCCCCCGCGGCTTGCCGCCCCAGGCACACGCTTGGAGCGCTGGTGCCTGGAGCCGCCGCTGCTGTCCAGAGCCTGGAATGGAACGCAGATTCCTGAGACCTCTGCTGTCAGCAAATATCTGTGAAAACCCTGATTAAATGTCCCATCCCCCGTAGTACTTGTCCACACAGAGGATGACAACCTGCTACTGCAATCAGTTACTCCATTAGCTCAAGTGACAGAGGTCTGTATAGTGGATCTCAAGGTTCCAACCCTGCTGATGACCCCTGTAGGTGTCAATATGATGACATATGATAGAATTTGTTTTTCAGTTTGCTTTTTTAAAAACCTAGGAAATTACACATCAAAAAAACCTAAGTTAAAATAATATTAAGGTCAAGCACTCCAAAATCAGGAAACACGAGAATTGAGATTGCCCGTGCATATGTGTATTCATTATTATATAGTCTTCAATTACATGATCATATATTTCATGCTTTCTCTAATGCTGACCCTCACGCCTGGAAGAAATTCCCTGTAAACATCTTCAAAACTAACATTAGCTTCCTCCAAAACCCTCCATAAAACTCTCCTTTGTCAAGAGGCCTACGTAAAATTGACAAAAGCTACACTGCTGGTATACGGAGACTGCAGACTATCCTGCTGACCAATATTGTCTCACTATTTCTTTGTACTCACCCTTTGGTCTGCCTGTATCCATCTGTGGTCTGTCAGATTGTAAACTCATTGGGACAGAGACTGCCTTTTTGTTCTGTGTTTGTACAGCACCTAGCACAATGGTGATAGGGTGGACCCTATGAGCTAATACCAGTAAAACAAATAAGTAAATAATTCTAGTATTTTCCCTGCCTCAGCTGGCTCATTCTGTGCACTGAATAAGGCAGGGGTTCTGTGGAAAAAACAGTATATGATCATGATCGCTCTCTATAAATATATCAGAGGAATAAATACCAGGGAGGGAGAGGAATTATTTAAGCTCAGTACCAATGTGGACACAAGAACAAATGGATATAAACTGGCCATCAGGAAGTTTAGACTTGAAATTAGACAAAGGTTTCTAACCATCAGAGGAGTGAAGTTCTGGAACAGCCTTCCAAGGGGAGCAGTGGGGGCAAAAGACATATCTGGCTTCAAGACTAAGCTTGGTAAGTTTATGGAGGGGATGGTATGATGGAATAGCCTAATTTTGGCAATTAATTCGTCTTTGACTACTAGCAGTAAATATGCCCAATGGCTTGTGATGGGATGTTCGATGGGGTGGGATCTGAGTTACTACAGAGAATTCTTTCCTGGGTGTCTGGCTGGTGAGTCTTGCCCACATGCTCAGGGTTTAGCTGATCGCCATATTTGGGGTCGGGAAGGAATTTTCCTCCAGGGCAGATTGGCAGAAGCCCTGGGGTTTTTTTGCCTTCCTCTGCAGTGTGGGACACGGGTCACTTGCTGGAAGATTATCTGCACCTTGAAGTCTTTAAACCATGATTTGAGGACTTCAATGGCTCAGACACAGGTTTGATACAGGAGTGGGTGGGTGAGATTCTGTGGCCTGCATTGTGCAGGAGGTCAGACTAGATGATCATAATGGTCCCTTCTGACCTTAAAGTCTATGATTCTATGTAATTACAGACTGTTTCATAATGCACATACATAGGCAACCTTAATTCTGGCATTTCCTAACTTTTGAGTGTTTGACTTTGTGATCTTAACTATGTTCTTCTAATGTACTTTTTGTGTGCATATGTAATACATATATTAAGTCCATAGAGATTTGCTTTTTTGGTATACTACATGCAGCAATCAACACTACTCTTCATATTACCTTACACAATACTTTTTCTTTACCTCGTATGTATGATTTGGGTGGAGTAGCGCTATTGTAAGAAAAGTGCTCCAGTACTGATGTATCTCGGGAAAAACAGAGTAATACCTGCAGAAAGCAAAGTAAAAAAACATCAGCTGACTTGCTCGATGAACGAAACAGTGTCAAACACAAAATTATGCACTGGCTGTTGTTTCACTTTAAGATCTTCCGTATCGAATGCTATAGAGTTAATAGCGAAAAAACTCTTATGAGACTATTTTAATTTTTGAAACACATTATGGTCCAAGATTTCTAGGTTTGTATTTTCAGACCAGTGTATGCCGAGATGTGTGTGTAAACCATTTGTGTATGCAGTTATATGTATGCATGTAACTGACCACTTACAAGTCTAGCAGGCCATTTCAATACCCAATTACCGTGATTGACAGCCATCATACTAACTGCATAAACAAATGAAGCATGTGCATTTTTGTGTATGTACAGTTCCTAACATTCTCCATCAGACACAGAGCCTTTACAGAATATCTTGATATTGTATATTCTCAACATTCACTTTATTATGAAACAGCACAATGGGAAAATACCAGATTAGGAAGACAGCACTATATCAGCCGCTGTCAAAAAGCATATTTAGTGTTTAATAGTTTAGGATAAGAACACAAATATATCTGTACATGGGAGATCATTCTAGATTCTGAAGAAGGAAATCACCTATAAGAAAAGAGGCTAGCACATTGTGAGCAATCCTGGAATAGGTATAACTAGGGTGACCAGATGTCCCCATTTTATAGGAACAGTCCTGATATTTGGGGCTTTTTCTTATATAGTCGCCATTTACCCCCCACCCCCTGTCCCGATTTTTCACACTTGCTCTCTGGTCTATACCCTAGGTATAACAATAATAAAAGATGAAATATATGAATCTGAAGTTATAGAAAAATTGTGTATATGAAGTTATATAATATTTGAAGATCTGAATGTTATCATGTAATCAAAGATTGAACCATCATAAACATACACAAGGTGGCAGAGTTAAAGTTGAGTCTGCTGTTTCCTGACTTGAGTGCTTATCTCTGCCACTTTAAACATTCTTTAATATAGTTTCTAATAGGGAATATTTTAAATCTGGACTACAGTTTTAAAAAAAGATCAAAAATGTTTTAAATGTTGTAGTGCTGTTTCATTACATATTTTCTGTTTAATAAAATAAACTGTTTTTTTATTTGAATAAATTATTGTGAATAGTTTTCAAATAATAAATTGGTCAAAAACAAACATGCAAAATTGCGACTTTTGTAAACCACTTGCACTTCTATTTGAAAACAGATAATATTCTTTTTGTGATAACATTTTACCTATTTTGAATCCCAAACTATTTCTCATATTTAAACATCTTTTTAAAAATAAACAATCTATCTTAAATACTCTAGATTAAATATTATTATTGAATAACTCACAATCATCTTCAAACTGTAACAATACACAGGCAAAGTTAATACTCAGTATATGTTAACTGATGTGGGAGAGACTAATCGAAAAAGGAAATAAACAATGTTCCCCAGTAGGAAAAAGAATCTAACATTTATCTGCAGTCCTGTCTTAGGAATTCTCGGGTCTGGAAGTTTTTAAATCAAGACTAGATATCTTTCTAAAAAGTATGCAATAGCTCAAACGAAGTTATGGCTTGATATGGAAATTACTAGGTGAGGTACTTTGGGCTGTGTTCTGCAGGGAGTCAGACCAGATGATCATAATGGCCCCTTCTGGCCTTAAAATCTATTAATCCTGTGTCTCACACACAAGAGTAATAAAGCCAAAAGAAAACCATGATAACACAAGCTCTTTTTAAAAGTATACAAATATTTGACAAACTAACGAGGTGTTTAATTTTCTTCTTAATTTTGGACTGATAGTATAACCACTAAATTCGAAGGATAAACCTAAAGTAATAAAATCATAGGGAATGTGATAAAGAGGAAGTTTACAATGGATGTCAGTGGAGCTGAATTATAATGTAGGAGAGTTATAAAGTGGTAAAAATGTAATACAGAAATCACACTAATGCAAATAACTGAAAATGATCAACTTTATCTCACTGTATTCTTCACACAAAGGATTATTTATGACTAGGGGTCTACCAAATTCGTGGCCGTGAAAATCAGGTCATGGACTGTGAAATCGGTATCCAGCCACCCAGTTCTGAAGGCAGAGTGGAGAGCGATGGCTGCTGGCCAGGCACCCAGCTCTGAAGGCAGCACCACTGCCAACAGCTGCACAGAAGTAATATGCAATCCTACACTTCTGTGCTGCTGCTGCTGCTGGTGAGCTGGGCACCTGGCCAGCAGCCGCTGCTCTCCGGCCACCCAGCTCTGAAAGCAGAGCGGATAGCAGCTTCTCCCGCGGCCCAGCTTGAGGCAACGCCACCGCCAGCAGCAGCAGAGAAGTAAGGATGGCAATACCGCAACCCCAAATAGGCTTGCCACCCCCTTTTGGGTCAGGGTCCCCAGTTTGAGAAATGCTGCAGAGAAATCACACATTTTTTGTAGGCTGATCACGGCATAAATAGCAAATGTCTGTTTATGCTGTTACCAACCAGCGAGAAATATGTGATTGCACCACAATTTAAGTAGACCCCTATTTATGACTAAATGAGAACCAATGGTACAACTCAATATTATTAATTAATTATTATTATTATTATTTAATNACCACTTCTGAAAGGTTGTCGACCCCTGTACTAGACAGACAACTGATTCCTATATCCCTTTTAAGCTGTAATTTTCAGTGTTCAAATTCTCNACCCCTGTCCTAGACAGACAACTGATTCCTATATCCCTTTTAAGCTGTAATTTTCAGTGTTCAAATTCTCTTTCTTAACCACTTATCCCTCTCACTTATTTGGAATCAGCAAATAATATGCCATAGCAGAGTGATTCTTAAACTGTGGTCTGTGCAGCCCCTTCTTGGTGGTCTACAGAATGAAACAATTTGAGAACTAGTTGAAGCTGAAGATTAGGTAGGAAATGCAGGTTGTCTTTAGGAGATATACTTCTTTTACAAACCATTTTGCAGAATGGAATAAAGTACTAAATGGAATTAGACAGAAGGAGTGATCAGAAGTTTAGCGTTGTTTTTCAAATCTTAGAACCAAATTTAGCTCTGCACTTTTTAAAAGAGCACGCATGGATTTAGCTAGGTGACTGTTGTTGAAGTCATTGGAGATTATGTGGCTAAAATCAAATACTTTTTGAGGTTTTTATTTCTTTGAATTTCTACAGTCACATTCATCTTTATTACTCAAGACTTAAATGTTGAAAGGAAACAAAAATAAAACCTTCAAATGTGGCTATGTACTGAGAAATGACTATGCAAAAATGTCATCAGATTTAGCATATTTGCTGTCCTATGTCACTGAGTGACATAAGCTTCCCAGCACTGATAGAGACAAGCTTTTATGTCTGTCATCACTGTAGAGCCAATACAAAAAATTATTCTTTCTTCTTCATGACTGTCAGACAACTACTAACGGTAACATATTTATTGAGCCAAAAGAACAGTTTGATTTCAGCTTCCAACCTGAGATGCTAAGACTGACAGAAAAATTATCTTCTATGTATATTTTTCTCTGTTTAGGAGTCAGAAGTATTTGAGACTGAATAAATATGGATACCTGAGATGTCATTTTTATGAAGTCTCTTTTCAGAGTATAAATCACATTTTAATTCAGATATATTTTTATTTGAAAACTGTAATTGTACTTTTAATTGAGATGAAATAGAGATATAACTTCAAATGGACACAAAAAAAAATGTGTGAAGTTTTATATATACAGATATATTTGAATAAATATATTTAATTACAAATGTATATATTTTCTACAAGCAGCATTAAGCACAGTTTCTTGGTTAATTTTTCCTCCAGACCCTAAGCACAGATTTACATAGGGCACACACTTCAAAAAGGCACATATTTAGTTCCATGTAGCTATAAAAAACAAAATTAAAACAAGCCCACCCTAACAACTGTGACTAATCAAGCTGAAAGTGCTGTGAAAATGGTAAGTTTGCTCCATGACATTTATGTTGACACTGCAATCAAAATACACATTAGGAAATTGATGAATGTAATCTCCTTCCATTTAAAAAGATTTAAAGGGAAGTAATGTAGATAATTCCATGTAAATTAACTAGAAATTATTTGCTAGAAATGTTAGAAATGATGAAAATGACATTGCTGCATTCACACAATACTATATTTATAATTACTATGTTTTTTATTTTTAAAATATTTAACCACTTCATTACCCATTACAGTAGGCCATTGTCAAGCAACATTTTTATTTTTAAACTAAGATTTTGACTATTCTTCTCAAGACTTAGTCAATTTGTGTGCCCTTGAACTCTACTTTTTAAAAAAAAACTAACTTATGACTACTGGAAAAATAAAGAACAGGCTGGCTTCATCCCTTTTATGTTATTGTATTGAAAAAACAAAAGGTAGAATCATTTCCAATTTGGGGGCTTCTGAATAAGTCTTTGTCTCCTCCAATACACTCCCATCCAAGTGTCTTGCTCAGCTTCTAGACTAGTCTTGTTCAAATTCAGAAATATTCTATTTGATAATACAAGGGACTTCAGAAAGTCAAGGGCATTGACACAGGAGAGTGAGTGACCCTGGTCTTTCTACAGCATACAGGCTATTTTATACAATTTATATCCAGACAGTGATATTATTTATTCTTTGCATTGCAGTAGCATCTACAGCCCTCACTTAGGGGCCCTATTATGCTAGGTGCAGTTCAAACATGTACAAAAACACAGTTCCTCCCCCAAAGATGTTACAATCCAACAAATACATACTTTCATCTTTTCTAAAGCAGAACTAGCTACTTACCTGATATAAATAATCCTCAAATACAAAATAGTAGTCATCATTGCTTGCTGTCAGCTTTACATCCTACAATTAAAAAAACATAGCAGTTTGACACTGAAAGATATTTTTTTCATTTGGGTGATGCCTGCAGAATGTAGGCCCAGCATAGTGGTTAAGGACATTGTTTCAGCATTAGTGAGTTTCCTGTCACTTATCAGCTGATGTCATACACAGACTTCATAATTATAATTACAACACAAAAACACTACAATGGTTTGATTACAATCATATTCTGGACTAAAACTCGGAGACCAAAAGCTCTGCCCTTGGCGTTTATTCAGACCAGCATCAAACAAAAAGCATCCTTGAGTCATCATTAACTACCCACCCCAAACACCAGCAGTTTAGGGCTCAATCCTGCAGACAAGTCCTCTGTGTTCTTGTGGGGATTTTTAAATAACGACTGGATTCTATAATTGTCATTCATGCTAAAAGGAGGTTACTTACTTGTAACGGGAATACTTGAAGATGGACTCCACACATTCACACTCATGGGATGCATTGGTTGGTGCAGCTTGGACTGTGGAAACTTCTCACACCAGTGCCTGTTAGAGGGCTCACACATCCCTACTGCTGCTCCTGACCCTCCCCTCAATGTTTGTGAACAACATTCTGAGAGCAAGGCTATAAACGGGGGGCATGGTGTCCCGTCTCAGTTCCTTCTAGCCCACCGCAGAGTCAATATTTCATTAGCACTCTGAAGAAGAGGGGAAGGTGGGCAGGGAGTGGGAATGTGCAGCGTCCCTCTTAAAGAATTCCAGTTACAAGAAAGTAATCTCCATTTCTTCTTCAAGTGTCCTCTGCATATACTGAGTCATGAGATAGTTTGGCAAGAAGCACCCCATGACTGGATGGTGGGATTCAGTGTCCTAACTGAATAAGGATTGTAGTCTGGCCCTGCTGAACTGAGCATCCAATCTAGATGCTGGATCTAATGAATAGTATTTTGGAAAGGTGTGACTAGAGCCTCAAAGTAGCAACCTTACATATTTCAACAATCAGAACATTTCTGGACATGCTAGAGAGGTAACCACTGTGCAAGTCAAGTATGTCTATAAAAGATGTGTGCCATGCCTGTGTGGCCCCTTGTGTCTAGGCGCAGCAGTGCAGGTGCACCCTGCCTTAATTTCCCAGATTGGGTTGTCAATAAATTCATTAGGTTCACAGCGCCCCCATCCACCCCTGTCCCCGCACACCTTCTGAGGGTCTGATTTATTAACAGAAATTTCAGCAGACACACAAGAAAGACTTTCACCCAAGCTTCTTAGCAGGGAAGCAAACTCCATCTGAGTTTATTAGTCCCACCTGAGTCTAGCAATCCCATGCCCAGGCTCATTACCCACAAGGCACTCTGGACAATGCCTTCCCTGTAACTAAGGCCTCTGCAGGGCTTTTGTGTTGAATACAGATCCTCACCCGGCAGCATGCAGCTCCTCACAGGCAGGGCCTTCTGCAGCTATCTAGGAAGTCCCTCCATAAATTCCTTTTCCTGAGCATTCTATTGCTGTGTTCCCTGGGAGCACCTCTCCCTTAAAAGCCTCCTAGCAGCACCCTCCTCCAAATGAGCATTGGTAGCTATTTATCAGATCCAGGTGTTTGTTAGCTAATTAGCTGCTAACTAGCTACCTGGGCACTTAGCTGCTGACAAGTGGCTGACATGGGCTCATTTTCCTTTACAAAGTCCATCACAGGCAGACTGGTCCTGACATCGCTTAAAAGGGCCCAGACATCCCATGACAGTGTCCTAACTTGTGCAGAAGGAGGATCTCATGCAACTGTATATCCCTGTCCTAAATACTTTCTAACACCTAGATAACAGCATGACCCTTATAGCTGTCAGCATAAGAAATAAATATTTTAGGAGACTTTTGAAGCTCTAAAAAAAAAGAACGAGGAGTACTTGTGGCACCTTGGAGACTAACACATTTCTTTGGGCATAAGCTTTCGTGGGCTAAAACCCACTTCATCGGATGCATGCAGTGGAAAATACAGTAGGAAGATATATATACACACAGAGAACATGAAAAAATGGGTGTTTCCATACCAACTCTAACGAGACTAATCAATTAAGGTGGGCTATTATCAGCAGGAGAAAAAAAACTTGTGTAGTGATAATCAGGATGGCCCATTTCAAACAGTTGACAAGAAGGTGTGAGTAACAGTAGGGGAAAAATTAGCATGGGGAAATAGTTTTTACTTTGTGTAATGATCCATCCACTCCCAGTCTTTATTCAAGCCTAATTTAATGGTGTCCAGTTTGCAAATTAATTCCAGTTCTGCAGTTTCTCGTTAGAGTCTGTTTTTTAAGTTTTTTTTGTTGAAGAATTGCGACTTCTAGATCTGTAACTGAGTGACCAGGGAGGTTGAAGTGTTCTCCGACTGGTTTTTGAATGTTATAATTCTTGACGTCTGATTTGTGTCCATTTATTCTTTTGTGTAGAGATTGTCCAGTTTGGCCAATGTACATATCAGAGGGGCATTGCTGGCACATGATGACATATATCACATTGGTAGATGTGCAGGTGAACGAGCCTCTGATGGTGTGGCTGATGTGATTAGGTCCTATGATGGTGTCCCTTGAATAGATATGTGGACAGAGTTGGCAACGGGCTTTGTTGCATAAATTTGTTAGTCTCTAAGGTGCCACAAGTACTACTCATTCTTTTTGCTGATACAGACTAACACGGCTACCATTTTGAAGCTCTCTCATCCTATTCAGATAGCAAGCTAGAACTCTTTGTGTATCTAAAATATGTAGTTTAGATTCTTTTTTATAAGCATGAGAGCTTGGAAAGGCAACCAGCAATTAACTGATTGATATGAATTCCAGATACCACTTTTGAAAGGATTCTAGGATGAGGTTTAAGGGCAATTTATCTTTTGAAAAACAGTGAATGGTCAGGTCAGCCATAAGAACATGCAACTCACTCACCTTGCTGATGTAAAGGCTATTATAAAAACTGCTTAAATAAACAAATGAAATAAAGAACAATCCACTGTACGTTCAAAAGTAGGATTCATGAGCTGGGTGAAGACCAAATTAATTTCCTATGATGGATTTGGGTCTTTCACTGGTGGGTACATATTAACTGACACTTTCATAAATATTTTAACTGTGTCATGTGCATCTATAGTACATGATGTACTGCTATTGCTGTTAAGTGTACTCGGAGACAGGTCTAGAGACTTTACATGCAGTAAATATTAATACACTAAATTGGTGCCCACACAGAATCTACACACTTGTCAGGTCATGAATTTATACCACCTAAACTCCACACTTTCTGGGTGATTGCTTCCTGGAAATAACCTTCTAACGTGCAAGATTTTTTTCAAAGTTCATTCAAGTCCTACAACCCATGGCAGTTAGATGTAGAGAAAGAGGGCCTGGGAGATGAACCTTCACGTCCATTTGTGAAAACAGCTGTTGCTGCCATCACTGGCAGAAGGTTGTAAACCCCCTCAGAGAAGTGAAGAAAGTCCATATACCACCGTTGTCTCAGCCAGGTAGAAGTTATTAGAATTACTCTGGCCCCATTGTGCTTTATCTTTATGACCCACTGTATAAGAGGAAAAGGAGGAAGCATATAACAGGCCCATCACCCCAGAAGGAAAGCATCCAATGTGTCCATTCTGAGCAGAAACAAGGCTATTTCATATTCTGTCTCGTGACGGAGAGATCTACTTCCAGAAACCGCCAGAGACTGAATATGTCCTGAATTACTGAATCCTTAACAGAACATTCACGCAACTGCCTCACAGTACTGATCTATTATGTTGCTGTACTTGCCTCTTAAGTTCAGGGCAACTGGGTAGATGTTGTAGTGGATACAGCAGGACCATAGCTAGATTGCCTCCTTGCACAGCTCAGATGAGTGAGCTCCTCCCTTCTCATTGCTGTTATCTTGTCTGTAACAATTTGCACTACTTTGTTCTGGATGTGAGACAGAACAAATTTGAGAGCTAGACAGATAGCACTCATCTCCAGTTTACATATAAATCTCTTTTCTCCATGACTCCAATGGTCCTGAATTAACAGATCGTGAAGGTGCGCTGCCCATCTACTCTTAGACTCATCCGAAGTGACTGTCAATGGTGGAGTTATGAAAACTGAATGATCCCCTTTCAGAACATTCTCTTAGAGTATCCACAATGACAAAGATGAAAGAATTTCCTTCGGGAAAGACAACACTCTGAACATAGGGCATGTCTACAGAGCAGCTAGGAGTCTGCTTTCCAGCACAGGTAGACAGACATGCACTTGCTCTGCCAGAGCTAGCACACTAAAAATAACAGCATGATTATGGTGCAAAGTCAGCGGCTTGTGCTAGCTTCCCAAGTATGTATCCAGGGGGTCAGGCAGGATAGTCATATCTAAAATTGGGAGACACACCTTACTCTGAATTAGAACCGAAAATATCAAAAACTAGGTGAGAAGTCTCCTCTAAAACAACTGACAGGAGCGTTAACATTGTAACCATTCTACCCATGAGATAATTAAATTGCAAATCCTCCAAAGGTGAAGAGACTGCAGCATTACCAACATTTCGCATCAGGAGAAGAATCATTCTCAAGCTCTGGTTATAACTGCTGATATTCCATTTGAATTACAGGCTTCTCTTCTTCAGATAAAGCATCCAGCACTATAGTGGGAAAGTGCTTTCTGTAAGTAGATACAAAAACTGGATCCAAGAGTATTGGATCTGAGGTCTGAACCTTTTCCTATCTCTAGTCTGAAATGAGTGCCTATGCTGGTAAGGCTGAAGAAGGTCTCTGTGATGCCTAGGCAATGGGCAATATGGCCACACAGTGCAAGGTGGCACTTGCCAATCCTGCCATTAACCCAACTATGGCAACATCTCATAGGACAAGGTTATCCACACAGATCATATCTAGTTGTATAGTCAGGTTTTTGTGACTGAAAGCTCAGTGGAACATCAGTAACTCTAATGTGATCCAATTCTTCTTTGGATTGTGGATCTGATCTCAGATCTGACAATCACACTATTGGCAAAATAACTGATCCTGGCATCTATTCTAAACAATGGAGTACAATGGTGCGGAGGAGAACCTGGCTGACTCTTAGGGAAGCAGGCAGGGAATACCAGGATAGATCCCTCTATCTCTTCCTTTCATCTGGTGTAGAAGGATGACTCACAATAGCTTTCTTCTTCTCTCCCATAAGAGATGAATCATTCAGATCTGGGAAACACTCCAACTGTGGCTCTGTGTGCACCTGAGCCATAGGAACCAGATGTACTGGCAACAAGAGTTACAGAGGTTTTTTCAGATCTGATGCAACCCTCTGAACTGAGGAGAGATCCTTTGGGAGTGGTTTTCTCCGTTATGGATCATTTGTTCTCTTTGGCTTCAGAACAGTTAGGCTCTGATCTTGCTCTGATCTGAGGAATCCCCAGCATGTGGCTCTGTCTCAGCCTTTGGAGCATGTTTAGCCTTGATATTTTCTTTCTTGGAACCAAGATTTATTGGATCTGATGTGGCTTGGCTCTCATGTCAGAGGCCACAACCAATCGAGGTTTTAAGTGCTTCAAAGCTAGATACCGATAATGCTTTGGAAACAGAGCCCAGCTCAGAGACCAGTGCCTTTTGTACTGCAAGGTCTGGAAGGTTCCAGGCATTATATCAGTTTCCTGTCCTTAAGCTTGGATTCTTTAGCAGAGTTGGAGCAGACAGGCTTCACAACTTGTTCTTCTTGTGACAGTAAGGCTTGTAGCCTATTCTGCTGCTCCTTACATGCTCACAGGGTAAAGGTGCTGAAGTTTGAGCATCTTGAAGAAGAGTGGCCTTCATCCAGGTATGCCATCTAAACATGTAGTGCGAGCATCTGATGCTGGAAAGACCACATGATATGACACACACACACACACACACACATACCATTAAAAATCCGGTTATTTCAACTTTGGATCCACCATGGAACCAGAAGTCAGAATCAAAGAGCTAACTACTATTAACTAAATATATCCCATAACTAATACTAACGCTAAAGCTAGACTAGACTAAGGTACTAAAATCTTATTGAGAGAAGGATCTGGATTCAAAGCATCCGGAGAAGTTCACATCTTCCCGCTCCTGCAGTTGGAAGGAAATGAGGCAGCACAGAGCACCACACCCCCTTTCATAGACTCACCCTTAGAATATTCAGAAACACTGAGGGAGAGATAAGAGGGAGATGTGAACACTCCAAAGAGCACTGCTACAAGAAGTTTCCACCATCCAGTCTGCAGCAGCCAGCACATCCCATGAATGGGAATATGTAGAGGACACTCAAAGATGAGCACGCTTTATTCCCAAGCTCCATATAACCAGAACATTTGTGTTTTCTTTATACAGAGTTATTGCTTTGATCAGTAAATACTCACTAATTAATGAATTACTCACTTTGTAAATCAGGCTGTCCACTAAAAGATCATGCTGAATCACATTGGACTTAAGCTGTTCATAGTACAAAATGTCCTAAAATGAAATAAATATTATTAATCATTCTTCAGTCTGAAATAAAGCCCCGATTTATACTTATATAAGTAAAATAAATGCTGATAGCTACATAGGAGGGCATATTACTGAAAAGAAGGAAAAATTATAAAAAGAGATCCATATTGCCTGTAAATACCATTTGAAATATCCTTCCCCCTACTGTCAAGAGATACATTCCATTGTTCATCCTAAATTTCCTCCATAAAACAAGTAAAAAAAACTGGGGAAGATGCATGAGGATCCACATAATACAATATTATTGCTTAGTTGTACGTTAGAGGACACACACAAAATGAGAATGAAGGGAAGAGTTTAGACAAAATTGGAATATCTCTGTCTTCCAAACTTTTGCTCTCTCTAGAGCCAAGCCTGCTTGAAAGTTCTGAAAGAACTGTTCTGATTCTTCTCTCCAACACCTTCTATTTTCATGAACTTCTGTTTTTATGGGTCCCATCAAATCTTGTTTAAAATTAGTAATGTTAATATCAGTTAGAACTAAGTCGGGCATTTGGATACAATATAAATATCCAAATATTTAAACCCATAAAAAGCCAGTCTAAATAGTATAAATGTCAAAAGAAGATCACATTGAAGAAAGGTTCAGGCTTTTCCATGTTCATCTTAAATCACCTGGTTACTCCCTAAAGGCTGTGGAGAATATACTGGGGTGAACCAAAGAGGAAGTGTCCAGGAAGGAATCACTCTTCTGCTTTTGCCCATGTTGCCCCCTATGAGTGGGAGGAGCTCCCTGCAAAAATCCACAAAGCCACTTTCTCCTCTTTTAATTCCCTCCTTAAAACTTACCTCTGCCATGATGTCACCAAGTGAATATGGCTTTACACGGTTCTACAAGGATTTTTAAATAATCCAGTTGCCCTCAGCTCCTTCTCTCCCACAGAACCCTTCTAGCTTCAGTGGGACTCCAGAGGACACATTCAAACAGCTTGAATGATAAAGGCCCTAGACAACATTTGCTGGCTGAGGCTGTTCTTTTCATATGAGTATTAACATGAGGGTGGGAAGAATACTATGCTCAATTAAATGAATTCCATAAACTGAGGGACCAATTAAAACTAGTAAATTCTGAAACTAGGAAAAATACCGTGTCCATTTCATGTTAACTGAAAATAGCTCAGGGGAAAATATATTTTCATTTTTCTTTCCAATAAAGGGCAAATAAAAGTAATAAATCAGAATTTTGTTAAATATTTCCTTTAAACAAGTTCAGACATAAAATGTTCACAAAATGTAAATGATTCAGGATATGTACTAATTGTGCTTTTTTTAAAAAAAGCTTTGGACAAAAGTTTAACTATTCATGTTTAAAGCCACTATTTTGAAGCAGACACTGTAATCTAATTAAGGAACACAGTCAAATTAAAAATCACTGTCTGATTTTTTTGTTACTGCTATTACAAACAATGAACTACATTTACCATAAAACAGAAGGATTTAAGAAAAAATATCCCTATCTTTTCAGTTTATTTTGTGCATTTGAAAGCAGGTTGTCTGCTTCACTGTTTCCCCTTGTATAGGCAGACAGGCTCTGCCAATGGGCCATCCCTTTGTGGCCTGAGGTTGCGCTACAAGCGGCCTGCCTCAGATTCCCCTTAAATGGATTTCTCAAATAAACTTCAAAGGCTTTTTTGTTCAATAATGCCCCTTCTCCCAGCATGTAATTTATTGACATAAGACAAAAAGCAAAACTCAGTCTTGGGGCTTCTCTTCTCCCCATGAGTCTGCTCTTTGCAGCTCTTCCCTGCCTTGGCAAGCTATTCTCAGCCCTACCTGGCTGCAGTCTTCTTTTACTCCTGTGGAGTCAGCTTTCTTTCCATCCAATTCCACCCCTCCTGGGGGGTCTGGTTTTATCAAAAACAGATCAAAATAAAGTCTCTTCAAGTCCATCAATTTACCCTCTTATCAGGGATCCTCCTAGGCTTTTCCTGTCTTACAGACTCACTCCCAAATCCCAGGTCTCTCTCTTGGAGCCTACTCAATCCTAACGGCCTCTGTATTCAACTCTGGCTTCCCTGAGCATCCCCACTTCTCTGCAGCTTCCTGCTACTCTTTATAGGGGAATCACCTGATTCCTGCTCAGATGTGCTTCCTTAGTAACTAGAGTTGGCTGGCCCCAGGCCTCTAGCACTTAAAGGGGCAAGCCACCCTGTTACAGGCCCCAATCTTACAAATATTTAGGCACGCGCTAAGCACAAAAATAGTCCTGTTTAAAATCAGTGGGACCATTCACATACTTAAAGTTAAGCATGTGAATAATTGTTTGCAGGACTTAGGCTTTTTTCTAGTTAGTCAATTTCTCTTGTCTGTGTGGGTCTTTCACAAAGCAAAATGGAAAAAAAAATGAAAATGTGATTAAAATCCACTAAAACAGGCAGAAGGACTCAGGCTGATTTCAAGTTAAAATTTTTCTTTAAACAGAATCAAGTTCTCATAGAATTGTACTGTTTGTACAATGTGTTACCACAGCAATCTGGTGTGGTTGTCAAAAGATTGTGCACTAGCAGATGTCTACCAGCCCTAACTGCAATGAGAGCTCCATCATGCTACGCACAATGAGACAGGCTCTACTTCAAAGAGCTTGCAATCTAAATAGACAAGACCAGCACAGAGTGGACAACAGGAAGTATTATATCTGTTTTACAGATGGAGAACAGAAAGATTCAGTAACTTGCCCAAGGTCACACAAGAAGTCTGTGGCAGAAATAGGAACTGAACTCAGAACTCCCGACTTCTAGTCTAGAGCTTTAACCAAAAGACTGATCCTTCCTCAGTTATATGTAATAATGAATATAATGAACATAACACAGCAGTTGGTCCAGAGATTACAGCACATGAATGGGAGTCAAGAGAAAAAGTTTTCTTCTCAGCTGTGCAATCATGGGAAAGTCACTTAACTTTTCTGTCTTAGTTCCCCCACTTATAAAATGGGGATTATAATATTTACTTAACACTCTCAGATCTGTGAAGCTTAATTTATTATCGTTTGTATGGCAGTTTGAGCTCCTAAATTTGAAGGCGATGTATATATAAAACATGTGTATTTAATTATACGTAGAAATAGCAATTTTGGCATATCTGAAACTCATCTGAAAGTCCTGAAACCTTTATCAGAACTATGCTATGTCATTATTTAAAATGCAGTAGAGCCAATAGATAAGTCTGTATTTTCTAATGACTTTGTGCAACATAGAATCTTCATACTTCATTATCTTAAAAACATTGATGCTAGGGACCACCGCATTTTCTTAACAAATTAAATGTGTTACACATAGCTTTTGATCTACCAAGTTCAAAGATGTCTAAAGAATTAAACATTTCTGCTGTCAGAATAACCAAGAATCTGAAAATTGTACTGGAGGGCAATGTGTTTCCTCAAAGAAGCCTATATTCTAAATGATTGTCTCCAGAACAGAAATACAATTAGACAATTCAGCAGAACCTCACTAATTTGTACTTCAGGTGCCTGGAAACCCAATAATTTACACTTCATAATTCATTTGCTTTTGCAAGCTGGGTAACCACAGGTAAAGTTGTTGCTGTATTGGGATGGTCAAGATGTGAGAGGGTGCTTGGACATTTGGTCAGTGATGAGTCACTGTCACAAACACCATACCCAGCACAGTACAATGACCTGAAACAGGAGTCACATCAAATTTCCATTGCTGCTCCTTCCAGCAGGCCATCTCACATGTGTCCCCCACAACAATCCTGGGTGCAGAAATGGAGATAGAGAACTGACGGCCTCAGAAGACTGATATTTTAGAAGGGCCCCTGCCCCCTTATTTTATTTATTTTTTCTTTTCAGCTGTGCCACTCATGGACACATTCAGCTGGGCCAGATGTCAGGAGGAAGAGATTAGCTGGAAAGCAGCCATCATTTGGGCTACACTATGTTGTTTTGGGCATTCTCTAATATTAGTTCCATCCCACTCTCCCTCTTTTAGGTTTAATTTACAAAGAAGGGGAGGAGGCAGAGATGACATTAGGGATTGCTCCACAACAACACAGCAGGACTTCAGAGCTGGCTGCTCAGCAACTGAACTTGCTCCTGCAACATATACCACAGCTATGGGAGAACACAGACAACTGTGACATCCTTAGATAACGACCCCTAAAGAAAAAAAAAGGTCAGCAGCTTTTCTAATGGAGTTCCTTATTAGACTCCAGTCTCATTCCCAGGCTGCCTTCATACCAGTTTCGTCTTCATCAGAAGTGATGGAGCACTGCCTAGACAGTTTGCAGTGAAGAGGAGCTAGGGGAGGAGGATCAGAAGCAACAAAAATTGCAATAAACCCTGCAAGGTCACTGTCATGGTTACACGGATAACTGCACCTCTGTTCCCTTTTTGTCTCTCCAAGTGCACACCGCTCAAGTGTCAGGCCTTGTGCCTTTACCTCTACTGGGGTGGAATTCCTCAATTCTCCTACTCTTAGACTGGGCTGTTGGCTACAGCAGCCTGTGTATCAACAGTGCATACCCAGCAGGTCCACCTGGGTTTGGCACCTGTGGTTCTTCCTTTTGGGAGTCTGTGACCAGTGGTGTATATATTGCTCATGCTAGCAGTAGAGCAAAGCACAAGAGAAAAAAGGATTTTGAAACAACAGCCTACAAGCACATCTATCTTACCTAAAGTCCTATCATCCCAGTGATAAGCTAGGCAGGCCTAACTTCTTTAGACATTCCTAGTAAGCGTGTGTGCATCAGTCTTGTTCCCCTGAATAACCATTTGGTAAGCCATCTGAAAGAGAGTCCCTTTTAATACAGCCAGAGCAGCTTTGTTCGTGTCAGTTCCCAGACTTTGGCCCTGTTTGTCAAAACTAATTCTGTAAGGTGGCTGAAGACAGGAGGTGAAATCTTCAAAGTTGACACTTTTTGGGCATTGTCTCTTAATAGCCTTTAAGTCATAAACAAGGGGTGGCTTACTTTGAGCTACTGTTTCACTTCCTGCTTGTTTTTATTACAAGGCCCCTATTAAACTAAACCAAAATATGTATACACGAAACATCCCAATAACCACCTCACGTACAGTATTAATAAATTATTACAGAGCAGCTCCACTCCTGTCACAATCACCATACTTTATCAGGCAGGATCAATGTAGATGGACCGTGTTCCTTGACTGGCCAATGAGGACCATCAACATCTCATATACACACAGGCTCAGAACCACGCACACTTCACATGTGGTTTCTTGATCAGTGTGAATGCGTGTGGTTTTACCATATTAAACAGGTACACATTATTATTCATTATTTTATTGCATGGTACTCACAAATGTACTTCTCAGAAAACACTAAAAGACAGGTCCCTGTCACAAAGAGTTTACACTCCAGATTATTTTATGGCATTGCATCTCTGTTATGAAACTCTGGAGTATTTTTGTCAGGCAGGTGAAAAGGAAAACTTCAACAATGGTACACACTGTCTGAAGAATGGAGCTCGTGAGAGCTTAAGGCGAGGCAATCCTAGTATGAGCCCCACATATTTGAAATTTGCTACACCAGAAATATTCTTAAATGTGAAAGAGTTGCAAGATGCATTGATCTGTTAACCATGGCTTTTTCAGGGGACTTTGCTAATTGGCCATATCATTCTCTAGCTAAAAAGTAAGGCAGCAGGAGAACATGGCATTTTGCTCCTCTACAGGGAATGTTAATGACTCAAATTTAGTCATGCAAGGTATGTCCAGCTACTACCGTAATGGGTGTTCTACAAATCTATGTAATAAAATAATCATCAAGCATTTAGGAAACGAAGGAAGCAGATATTATTAAGGGCCTAATTATTTAAAAGAAATATGTTGTGTAGCAGTGGGCTACAATAATTTTTTTCTGCTTTGTGCAGAGTGGGGAGAGAGAGAAGCTGTGACAGTTTTCTTTCACAATAAAGAACAAGCTGCAAGAGAGCAGTCCTAGGGGATATATGAGGTCAAAGAACCAGCAAAACATTTCTGAGACAGCATACTGAAAGGCAACAATCACTTTTTCCATAACTAAGCATATCAATTAGCTCTTCAGAAAAAATTATGCAGAAACATAGTATTAAGTAAAGTCTTCACAAACAAGTTTAAAATGAAATCTAGGTGAAAGCAGACTCAAGCCAAGCGAACCTTTTAGAGGCAATTTTAGAGCCAAAAATGGAGCTTATGTGGAACACGTCAAGAAGACAGATGCCATAGTTGGAAGAATAAAATTAATGACTTGGCATTCAAATGTCATGACAGCTAGCAACATTCTGTAGGTGGTCATTGTAGCTATTTCTGTGTAACATACAAATAAGGAAAAAGAATAGGATGAACAATACGATTCTCTTAACATGTTCTATTTTTTAAAATTGTATATGAAATTTAATAATTTGTAAAATATAAATATTATGGTCCCTGTGTATAGTGCTTCAAGGAATGTTGTCAACTTTTTCCATTTTATAATTTTAAGAAGATAATGTACTACAGATATTAATCCACAAAGGATGGCCAGACATTTAAACAAAATGAAATCCAATCAAAAGCAATAAAAGAGAAACATATGGCCACAGATTATTTACTGAACAAGAACTAGATAATTTAGAACATATAAATAGTCCAGTTGTAAAATATACAGAGACCATGTAATATCCAATTAGGAAAAGATAGGTAAAAACTATTCAGACACTGGGAGTTGGAATTATATTTAAGTATAGACTTCTGGGAAACATTATCCTTTGCTACAATGCATGCAGAGCAGATTTTCAACTCATAATCAAAAACAAATTTTCTTCTGAACACAATCACACTTTAGGGTCACAAGTGGCTCCAGCCCACAGGTTAGACACCACTTATCTAGTTCTTGACTTTATATTTTCCTGTTTTATCCAACTGGCATGTTTTTTTCCCCACATCTGTTTGGGAGTTTTGTTACAATTATTTTTATTAAAATATTATAAAACTATAGCTAAAAAAGTAATAATTTAAAAATAAATGTTCTATTTAACTTCACAGTCTGAACAATCTTACATTAAGCCCCTTTACTAAAAAGGATAGATATTCTTTATGCAAGAGAGAAAAAAAGAGCTTCACAATTTACACCCTAATTTAGCAGACATCATGAGTTTTTTAGGACCGTTTGAGTTTTAAGCTTTGTTTATGGCATTATATTGCATCATGATCAGAATGTTAATGGTTTACTTTTAATTAAAATATTTATTAGCTTACTATCTCTGGACTTGAAGGGCAGCTTGTATTATTAATTAAGCACAGCAAACTGCAGTTTTGAATAAATTACAATTTAGAATAGACACTAAGAAACCTTCATGGTAGCTAAACAGTCTACGCTATAGAAAGCTGTAAAAATAAAATAATCTAAATGGAAGTTTCACTTAAACTAATGAGCTATTCTTTAATCTTAAGCATAACAAATAACTTTAATACAATTTTGTAATGTTTCTGTTTTTATTGGTTTAAATGCGAAGAAAATCAGTAATGCCAATTTTAAAAAAATCACAGCCTTTTGTGATAATTTTAGAAAGCATCCTCCGTTCCAGAATATAATTAATTTTAACCAGGATTCAGACATTCACCTCTACCCCGATATAACGCAGTCCTCGGGGGCCAAAAAATCTCACCGCCTTATAGGCGAGACCGCGTTATATCGGGTTCGGTCTGGTACGGCATACCGGCAAGAGCCGGTACGCTGTGCCGGACTGGACCGGCTTCTCCGGCGGTGATTTAAAGGGCCCGGTGCTCCAGCCGCTGCGGCAGCAAGCTCCGGCAGCAAGCTCCGGCAGCAAGGTTCAGGCGGGGATTTAAAGGGCCCGGGGCTCCCCGCAGCGGCTGGAGCCTCTGGCCCTTTAAATCACCGCCCGAGCCCGGCTGCCAGAGCCCCGGCGGGGATTTAAAGGGCCCGGAACTCCCGACAGCAGCTGGAGCACCAGGCCCTTTAAATCACCGCTGGAGCTCTAGCAGCAGGACTCGGGCGGGGATTTAAAGGGCCCGGGGCTCCACACGAATTCGGATATAACACAGTAAAGCAGCGGGGCTCGGGTGGTGCTTTAAAGGGCCCGGAGCTCCCCGCTGCTTTACCACGTTATAGCCGCATTCATGTTATATCAGGTCGCGTTCTATCGGGGTAGAGGTGTAGTATACAAAAAAAGGAGGATTTTAAACATCCTTTGAGAAAAGAAACAGATACTCTAATGAAAAATTGTATTAGACATTATCTGATCCAGAACCAGGCATGCTTACTATTAAAACACTGGAGATTAAATTAAAATTCAACATTATGGGTTTTTAAAACAATTACATTAAAACAAAATTAGATCTAAATTAAGAAACAAAGCATATTTCCAGCCTGCTCAGTGTGAAGCAAAATCATGTAAAACTGTTACTTTACCCAATTTTTCCATAAATAGCTTTTCTGTAGCACTTTCCATTAAAGGATCTGCAAGAACTTTACAAACATTAAATAACTTAATTTTCAACCTAAACAATTTACACATTTTGGACCTAATGCTACAACCACAAGAATGTCACAAATACTGATGATTACTTAATTTTTAAGCTTTCAGAGTGGTAGCCGTGTTAGTCTGTATCAGCAAAAACAACGAGGAGTCCTTCTGGCACCTTAGAGACTAACAAATTTATTTGGGCATAAGCTTTCGTGGGCTAAAACCCACTTCATCAGATGCATGGAGTGGAAAATACAGTAGGAAGATGTATATATAACAGTACATGAAAAGATGGGAGTTGCCTTACCAAGTGGGGGGTCGAGACAATTCAATTAAAGTCAGATATAAATGCAAAAACTGACTCATTGAAGTATTTCAACTATGAGTGTTTGCAATCAACTATATATTTTATATTTTTCCGCCTGTGCCAGAATGATCCTATCCACTCTAGGAATGGTATTTCTGATTTCTCATTGATCATGAATTCTCTATTCTGCAAAGGTGAGGTGTAAAATAAAGTCAGTGAGTTCTTTTGGTATCACTTGCATGCTTATCTGTTACTAGCTGTAATGTGATTGGAGCTGAAATTTCACTATTCCTCTCAGCAGGTGAGACCATTTCTGCTCTAGGCTGTGGTGTTGCAGGCCAGTTCTTTACCAATTTATTCCCTTGACTTCTCGCAGTGCACTAGGTCATGTACTTTTCACCTGCAATACTTGTTAGATTCCTTATTCCCCAATATTTTAAATGCCTGGCAAGATCTCACATAGTTCCTTCTCTTTGCTTACTGATCTCACTGTTTCCCATGTAGGGTACGTCTATACTGCAGTTGAAACCTGTGGCTGGCCCATGTCAGCTGACTCAGGCTCGCAGGACTCGGGCTACGGGGCTGTTTAATTGTGGTGTAGATGTTTGGGCTCGGGCTGTAGTCCAGGCTCTGGGATCCTCCCGCCTCGTGGAGACCAGCTGCTGGTGTTTAATTGCAGCGTAGACATACCCTTAGAGCTAGTCAACACTACAATGGCATTTCCGGTACAGCTATACTGGCAAAGCCCCATAGAGGAATCACAGAATATACAAAAAACAAAAAAAAAGTTCTGTTGATGTTCTAGTTAAACCAACTTCCCGAGCTCTTTGGCCAGTATATCTTGTGTCATTCAGAAAGGTGGTTTAACTACACTGGCAAAAGACTTCTGCCATTATACACTGCGTCTACACAGGGGATTTTGCCCAGTTAGCTAAGTTGGTTAGAGGTGTGGTTTTTCACACCCCTAACCAACATAACTATGCTGGCAAAACTTCGTAGTGTAGACTTTCTTAGGCTATGTCTACCCTAGTAATTTTGTCAGTATAATTTATGTCGCTCAGAGGGTTGAAAACAACAACCCTCTGAACAACATAAGTTACATCGACAGAAGCGCCGGTGTGGACAGTGCTAGGTCAGCAGGAGACGCTCTCCCATCGGCATAGAGTGGCTACACAGGAGATCTTACAATGGCGCAACTGCATCAGTACATCTGTACCGCTGTAAGGTCTCTACTGTAGAATCTGTTTGTAACAGAGTCCCCTCACCCTTTTTCAAAATTAAAGTCATGTTTTCTCATTGAAATCAATGGAAAAACTCCCACTGACATAAAGGGAAGCAGAATCAGGTCCCACATCTTCTACATACACTTTTAAAAGTATTGCCAGACTTACAAAGGACTTAAATATTGCTCAAAGGTTCTAAGAATCTACGCAACTTGACTACAGGAATAAATTTGAAGATGTAATCTTTATGAATTGCTGTTTGTATGTATAGACTCAGTAGAAAAACAGAGAACATATTAATTGGAAATAATGTAAAATAAGTGGGAGCAAAATAAAGAGTAAAGATTTTAGTCATTTTAAAAATCTACTGTTGTATATTCAAGTTATTTATTTCAACTTCCCTTTCATTACATAATTTTAAGGACTTTTCAAACTGAATATTCCAAAATGTAACTACTTGCCACCCTGAAATGGATTCCTACTACTTCCTGGATTAGTATAGTACAGGAAAAAATCCAAGAACCATTCTGTGGTTTATCACTCCACTTTGGAATGATTCTTCTTATGGGACAATTAGCAACTTGCTATTCCTGAACTATGAAGATCCAAAGGAAACAGAAGTACTGTTCTCACAGAAGTAAAGTGCTAGTTGAACTGTGCAAACAACAAATCCAATAGTTATATTTTCTTCTGGACACGTATTTATGCCAAAGAACACAATGAGCACTTTCATTTTCTACACTACTATAAGACTTGCAGTACAGCTAGCAGGTGTGTATGTATGAACTTCCTGATATAATTCTTCAAGATGTACAAAACATTCTGCTTACAATTTCCATGTCAGACATATTTGAAATAAGATGATTCAGACTTCATGAAATGGGAAGTGAAATATATTTATTACAAACAGGGCTGGAAGCAGTGCCTATTATTAGGGTTGGCCTATACTTCTCATTACAAGACCCTGTTTTCAGTTGTTTACAACTTTGCTAGATATTAACTGTTCGAGCTGAAGTTCTCCATGCCAGGTTGCTTCCTCAGACTGAATTCTTTTGAAAATTTCACCCAAAATGATTCCACAATTTCCAAGAATGAGGTTAGGGTAAAATATGTTGTTTTCCCCATGTCAAAATTTTTTGGCAACTTTTATTTGAAAAGCTCTATTTCTTCCATGCTTTGGAGCAGGAACCTGAAATTTGGAATGGTGGTGGCATTTGTATCAGCAAAGTGCACCAAATTTGGCCAACTTATAGGCATCTGAAAAAACAACAAACAAACAAACACACATACACAGTCCAGACATGCTCAGCAGAGGCTCTCTTAGATTTTGGCCAATAAATTTCATGAAGAGTCTGTTTACATTGAGGCTTAGCAGAACTTTCCCTGCAATTGCAGCTCTGGGCTGCTGCAGGCCAGGCCCAGGCACCTGAGATGAAAGCAGGGAACCTGTTCATGTGCTCTTAATGACCTTCCCTCCCCCTGCCGGGCTTAGGCTACATTGAGAAGGAAGCTATCTGATTCTAATGCAGAAAGGTTAAGAGTCTGACCTATGGGAAGGGGGCAGGGAGAATAGATTGGGACAAAGAACCTGGGATGTATGGAAATTGAGACTGGTGGGGGAAGAAGATGGAAACTGAAAATTGGGAAGGAATCTGGGAATAGGGCCAGAGACTGGGACTGGCTGGGCAAGGAGAGTAGCACTGGGAGCTGGGGAGGAAAGAACAGGGTCTCACTAGACAAGGAGACAGGGACAAGGAGTCGAGAGGGAAGAGGTTGGGAGACACACTGAGACTGGACAAGGGTCCTGGGCAGAAGGATTCGGGGACAGTGAGGTTATGGGCGACTGCAGTCCATGATGAGGGAAAGAGTCAGATCAGATGAGGAGCAAAGAAGGTGGGTACTGGGACTGGCTGGGCAAGGACACTAGAGAAAAGGAGCTGGGAATAGTTGGACAAGGAAACTGGGACTGGAAGCGGGGGAGCTTGAGGTGAGACTAGGACTTGCTGGGTAAGGAGGCTGGGACTAGAATGAGATGTCTGAAGGGTGGATGCATGGTATTACCTCCATTAGCTCATCCACAAGGCTCCAACCCTCTCTACTTTTAAGTACCTCTTGAAGAGCAACTTCAATTGCATGGTGAATCAAATTATCTTGTATACCTATTGCCTATTGTTTCCTTTCCCCTAAACTTTGTCTACTAATATTTCTATCAATAGATTTTGAGTGCCTAAGAGCAAGGGCTACCACTTCCAGAATCTGCCTTGCACTTTGTGAATGCTACATAAAGATATATTAATATTAATAATCAAATAAACTATGCCAAATTTTTGAGAAAAATACTATCATGGCTTTAAAAAGTTAGGACTGAAATAGTTGGTTATTTTATTTAAAGAGAAACATTTGAGAATTTTTTTAACTGGGTTGGAACTTTTTTTCTAAGGAGTCAGTTTTCAAAAAGTGTGTCATGTCATACCTGAATATAAAAATATGGAATATCTTACTATTTCTTTTTTTTTTTAATAAATGCCTGCCCTTCATTTATCAAAATAGAAGATTTGATCTTTAATTCAGTTATTTTACTTTGCATATTAAGACAAACATACCTTTAAAATATGAAGTGCTCAAGAGAATGTAGATAGATGTGCAATGAAGCCAACAAAATGAATTTTATATTTCTAATCTGGTTACTGTCATAAAGAGAGAAACCTCAGACTTCAGCTGTCAGAATAATTTAGAAGAACTCCAATCTAGCATTAAGCATCACAAATATGTTGTATAATATTTTCATTATTACTTTAGCAGGGCTTTTTATCTAAGGGGAATTTAATCTTTTATTCATTGTAAACAAATGCCTAGACTATTTCTTCATGAAGGTCTGAACTAAGTGTTTTTATCACTAGAGCAAACATCTGTAGTTGGATTTTAAAAAGTCCATTTGTCAAGACTGTTTTTCTTAGCATTAATGTTCCTAAGGTTTGCTGCCAATGTAAAACTTACAGTTCCTGAAAATATAAAAAGGTGTACATTTCATTAACAATGGCTAAGATCTCATAAATGAAGTAACTTTCTAATTGTCAGTTATCAATGTCCCTCAATTACAACCATATGACTGCATATCTTCAAAAGATACAAAAGTGCAATATTATATTAACAATTGTGAATGTCACCATAGGTATGCATGGTTCCTGTCCCAGTGAGTTTACAATATAAAGCTCCAATTCTGCAAAGACTTACACATGTTCTTAACTTTATGTGAATAGCCCTATTGACTTCAATGGGACTAGTCATGCTGCATAAGGCTAAGAATGTGCATAAGTATTTCCTAGTACCAGGGCCTACGTTCAATAAGACAGGATGCTTTGGGAAATAATGTTGGGCAAAGAGATGAGAGGACAGTACACATGTTGGTTCCTTAATTCATACATGTAAGGTGTATGCATAAATGTATATATTAATTTAGAATTACAGATACATAAATTTAAAAAAACAGATTGTGTCATATTGTGTCTTACAAAGTGATTGCCACAAGACTAGATAATTCATAAATAAAATTAAAACATCTATATTAATTTACAGTTAAGGTCACAAAGCCCTAGCCTAAATTTTGCGATGTTTGCTAATTATCAGTTAGGAAGTGTTTGTCTACGTTGTGACTACTTAAAAACAAACATTCAAAATTCTTTTTGAACCTCAGCTCTGTATTTAAAACCTTAACTTTGCTTCACAGCTGCAGTTTGAAAACTCATGCAAGATACCTACAACTATTCTGTAATTCCTTCTCTCCTTATCAGCTAACTTCTCACCCCATGTCTTTCATGCAGATTGAAAACACATATTCCATGCCCCATCCTACTATTTTGAGAAGAAGATTCAACATCTTCACACTGGACACAGCCTATAAACAGAAACATTCTAATATCAACCACAAGGATTAAACTAGATTATGGACTAGAACTTCCAATTTCTATAATACGCCACCCACTTTGTCTAAATAGACTGATTCACCACTATGCTTGGCTTACTTCTTCTTCCCCACCAACCACAATTTTATATAATGAGTAAGGAGAATTATATTATAGTTTTGTGGCTTAACCCACGCACACACTCATCAAGGCCAATTTATTTACAGCACAATACTTCTGCCCTGATTGGTCACACAATGAGTTTTGGTGGAGGTGGGAATACTTGTATCCATGCATGTAGGCTTTTGTTTTGCAGGCATGCTAAACACACACACACAGATTTAAGTCTACAAATATTATTCTTATAAAATGGCAAACTAACCTTATAAGTCTAAACATCTGAAAAATCAGTATGGTAGTTTTAAAATGTTTACTTCTGTGACAAAACAACAGTAAAATTGGCAAAACATTAATACATCTATTTTTTCCAATAGACAGGTATATTTTAATCTGATTTTAACCTGGTTTGCCCCTTACCTCAGGCTGATTAGAAATATTCAGAATGAGTGCCCACAATTCAGCTCGGAGTGCTGTTGGGCATCCCTGACGGACATACTGTTGGGCTGCAGCACTATCTTGTTCTGTTAAAACTGCAAATAGGTATATGTCATGAATTTATATAACATACATAAAATCATACATTTCCAGAAATTGTCATGTCATTTTTAAAAGTTTTAACTACACACACTTTTTTAAATACTAAAAGTGATGGAGGAAAGACAAGCATAACCCAGGCCAAGTCCCTGCATCAAACAGAAATATTCTACCAACTGAACTTCCCAAGTCTTTATCTCCATCCACAAACGTGTAATGCATACAAATATCAAAGGGACATTATATAAAATATCAAAATATATTTCAAACATTTACAATCAATGTATTTACCGTATATACTCGTTCATAAGCCACATTTTTTTTAGTAAAAAAGGGAAGCACCAGAGAAGGGGGTCGGCTTATGAACGGGTATAGAGAGGGAGAGGCGGGACACAGCCCCTCCCCCCAACAGAGGGAGCAAGGAGAGGCAGCATAGCCAGCAGAGCCAGAAGTGAAGAGGCGGGGCCAGAGTCTCTCCGTTTCTGGCCACGCTGCTCTCCCCCCAGCCTCCGAAGCAGCTGCAGCTCCGGGGATAGCAGGCTGCAGCCGTGCCGCTCGGCCCCGCCCCCCAGAGCAAGCTGTGGCCCCGCCGCCCGGCCCGGCGGAGCACGCTGCGGCCGTGCCGCCTGATCTGGCCCGCTGGAACATGCTGCAGCCGCGCCGCCCGATCTGGCCAGCCGGAGCAGGCTGCGGCTGCGCTGCCCAGCCTGCCGGAGCAGCTCCAGCCAGACAAGAGACATCCTCCACTGGCCCTCCCCAGATAAGGTGGATGGGATGGGGAGAGTGTGGGGGTCCCGGGCTAGGGGTGGGACCATGTGGGGGTTGGTCACGGGGGTTACTCCCCTGACCCCCAGCTTCTCCCCCTCAAAAAATTTCCCCATCAGTTGCTGTCCTGGCCCGTCAGGGTAAGCAGCTGGTGCGCCGGGACACTTTGTTTAATTAGGTTTACCTCCGTGCCTGCGGACGCTCGAGGTAAACAAACCAACCATCTCGGCCCACCAGCGGCCTATCCTGATGGCCCGGGATCCAAAGTTTGCTGACCCCTGAATTATAGGGTCGGCTTATGAACGGGTCATAAAAAATTTCCATTTTTACTTATGCATCTTGGGGGGGGGTCGGCTTATAAACGAACCAGCTTATGATCGAGTATATATGGTAGTTTGATATCAATTTATTTTAACCTTACTTCTTTCCCCTTGCACCAAGTATGCTAGTTCCTTATTATAAGGCTACTCATGAGCAATGGGTTGCTAATATTTGTTTGATGCAGTCTCTCTCATACAAAAAGGAAACACTAGGACATTTATTTTGAAAAATACACACAAAAATCAGGAGGACTTTGTAAGCAGGACTGTGCTTCTTATTCTGAATTAACACATAGGTGATTCCTGGCCCCATGACTACAATGGGGCCAGGATTTCACCCAGGATTTATCATCCATTTCCTTCTCTTCACATGTCTTACCTTGCATCTTACTGGGCAATATTCAGCAGCTCAACCAATGGAGGGCTTCCACGTGAAGGGTGTGAAGTATCCCTTTCTATTCCTAAGCCTCAGTCAACAAGCTAATTAAGGAAGACCGATGCTGTGCATCTGAAATCCCCAACACACCACTCTAAAAATTGTCCTAAGAATGTAGTTCAGGGGTTCTCAAACTGGGGGTCGGGACCCCTCAGGGGGTTGCGAGGTTATTACATGGGGGGGTCGCAAGCTGTCAGCCTCCACCCCAAACCCCACTTTGCCTCCAGCATTTATAATGGTTTTAAATATATAAAAAGTGTTTTTAATTTATAAGGGGGGGTCACACTCAGAGGCTTGCTGTGTGGAAGGGGTCACCAGTACAAAAGTTTGAGAGCCACTGATGTAGTTCTAATGTAAATAAAAGGACTAGCATTGTAGCCATTTGATTGAGATGGTGCTGCAATTTAGGCATGATGGCTTTACCACCCAGCATAAGTAGGGGCCTGAAGGGCAGTGTACATTCCCCTGATTTGCCCTAATGCAACAGTCAGCCAATGGGATGGTACCTCTAAAAGGAGGGCTCTCATTGGGAGGACAATTGATATTAGCAAGCCGAGCTAAACAGGGGTCTTTCTGCTCAACCCTCTACTGTAGAGTCAATTCTTTGTTCTTTATGCTTTCCTTTAGTTTGACAGAAGCTATTACTGTATTGTTGTCAGTTTTTAGCAGAATGTGTTGCATTGCTGCTGGCAGACAAACTTCAGGCTTTGCTGTGAATCTCAAAGCCTTCAGCTTCAACACATTAACGTGCACACTTTGAACAGGTTATCAATTTCCCCACTCAGGCTTCCTAACTGTGCCTGGAGTCAGTTGTTAGCTATTCTGCATCTTATAAGGGTAATCCCTATAGAAGTTATGCGCAAAGTTGGACCTCCAGTCTAGGAGTGTTTTTCATGGGAGTAGTGGGAACTAAAGAGCATTTATGTCAGATCATCAGGCTGAATGCCTTTTGGAAAGCATCACACGTCCTGGAAAGACATCAATAACCTCAAGAAGCAAATTAGCAATTATGCTGATGAATGGTTTGGTTGCTACATTGCTTTTGCGAGGACTTCTCAACTTTACTATTAGGTCTCTGATTAGACGACTAAACTGTAATATACTGTATTACTAGGCCAAAGTGTGCAAGCTTCTATGATAGAGTGAATATGCTTTTATGATTTATCACAGAAGACAAGTCAACTGCCTCTTTAACTTCTTTGTCCGGACCATTGAGCATAGAATTACACAAATACTACTGCTGAGTTCTGCCACCAATATCACGACCAATTTGATAATAGTATGCAAAAATCATAGCTAAGCCAAAGGGTAGGGACTGGTATTGAAGTGGACCAGACCAACACAAACCTGAAACATCTTGGTGGCTAGAAAAATGTGTATGTGGGAAACTTTCTTAATAATAACTGCTAAAATATCTCCAATAGATTGTGACCATAGTGGAATACAGGGGTTTCACACTGTATCCTTTGTACAGATGAATAAATAAGATGCAATTCTGGGGGGAGTTTCTTAGAAAAGTAAAATATCTTCTTGCTTTACTAAATTTTACTGACTCTGAAGTTCACGATAGGTATGTCAGTATTCCCATACATCCTGTGTGATATGGTGGGAGAAATCCAGAAGAAGATTTGGATACTAAACCTAAAGGATAAGAGACCCAGGATGCTGCAATAGCCCAAGATGCTGAAAGTCCCCATGGAGACCTAGGCAAAACAACTGTGCTTCATGAACTCTGCCTGGTTCACATCAATAGGTGAGGTGATGAGACAAGAGAAGAGAAAAGGATACAATTCAAAATCCTTGAATGAAGCTGGATAAGTGGTTCAGCTGCCATCACCTCAGGAGTCAGAGAATCAGACCTACCAGACTTTTTCATATTCGCTGGCTGGCCTGTTTCCCAATCTTCTTCAAACTCTTGCTTAGATGAACAAGATATTTTAAGAAGAGGACACATCATGTGGCCAGCTGGTCCAAAGTGAACAAAGGGCCATCTGTTCCAGAATTGCTGGAAGTCTCTGTTTTACCAAATATTTTCTTGGCCTGTAAAGTTCTATAATAGATAGTGCACTCATGGCTTTGGGTTGTTTATTTTCCACCTTTTTTGGCTTCCTAAATGCTTAGACAGAAAAGGAAAAATAAAATACTGCCACTACATGCAAAAACTTAGGAAAAGAAGACAGCCTCAGCAGAGAACAGAACAATATACATGACTGAGGTGTTTCCATCTTACCGCTTCTTGCGGAGGCAAGAAACAACCACGCTAACAAATTGGGATGCGTTATGCTGGCTGTAGGAGAGAAAAATCCTCAGCACATCAGTACAACTGACATGAAGGTAAGGACTATCCATCAATGACAACCAAGTCATAGATGGCGACCAAAAGCCTGATCCACTGGAGTCCATAAAAAGACTCCCATTGAATTCAATGAGATTTGAATCTGTGCCCAAATACATAGTGCAGCATTGGTGGCAAACAAGCCTTTTTTCAAGAAGCCTACTGTAATAAGCAAGAAAAAATATAAAAACAGAAATACAGAACTTGACAAGTATAGGCTGCATATAAAGCAGATCTGCCTAATTTCATCTCTTAGCTAGAGGCACAAGCCTTCTTCAGTCCTGCTGTATTCTCCAAGCTTTTCTGGCCAACAGTCATATGTTGCTGGGTTTTTTTTTAATTGTTTTTACAATAAAGAAGGCTTCACCTCCCACGTAGCAGTCATCACAGTTGCTACTAGAAAGCAAGCAGGTCAGTGGCCCAGACTCTTCTTCACAGCTGATCAAGACTCTGTCTCATGGCTTCATGTCACTCTATGCCATCCTGTAGAAACAAGGTGTAGAAGAAGAGTTGGGAGGTAGAGGCTGCTCTGAATGGTTAAGAGATAGGAAGCCATGAATACATAGGCAAGATACAGGGTTGACTAAAAGTCTGTTTTGCAGGGGACAGGAATTCATTGAGGAAGTATAGGGAAAGGGGGGATGAGAGGGATGGTACCGCAGCTGGTTACACAAAGACAGAATGAGTGGGTGAGGAAAAGAGAGACGAAGGACCTCAGAAAAAGAGAGAAGGGAGAGATGCCGCTGTCACCTTAGCCCCAGCAGCAGAAGAGGGAAGTGGATATGTTTCCTGAAAATGCTATAGGGGTGCACCAGACCTCCTGTCTGCCCCTTGAAGATGCTGGCTGGAAGAAATAATAATGAGCAGTTATCATCTACCCCTAAGACAATAGTAAGAGACACTGTGTTTCTTCTCTAGCAAGGTTTGATCTAATGAAGGACTTTTTAATCTGTTTTAAAATCAAGGATAACTTCTCATCCTACAGATACAAGGAGAAGCTATAACTAACTCAGAAAGGAGTACATGTGTGGAAAAATGAGTGAAAATCATCCATAATGGCTTAGAGTTGCAGAATGTATCAGGTTCTGCAATTATGAATAACCATCAAAAAGAATTAGGGTTATATTCTCATCTGATGCATGAGCATAAATCCCATTAACACTAATGAGAATTGTGTGTGCACAAATGGAAGAACAAGTTCTCTTGATTTTAAAATGAAATTCAGAAGTCGCATGGGTTAAGGTATTGCCATAAAGGTGTGTGTCTATGCTTGCTATTTTGCTTTTAGCGAACCAGCTGTAGAGTTATTTATCTGGCACCTATTGGTAGATGTAAAATGCTAGGTTTTCTACCTTTATATGAACATCCATGGCATTATCCACTGTGCTTTGTGTTACCATGGGTGAAATACTAAAATTCTCAGGAATGAGTATTTGAAGAAAACGGTTATTTAGGATATTCTTAATTCCTAACAGTTTATTACAACTGAAATCAAATCCTTACCTGTTTGCCCAACACGTACATGTTCATTTTCAAAGAGTTCTAAAAAATAATGAAGTATGAATAAAATGCAAAAATAATGAAGAAAGAATGGACAAAAATACTTCAGCTATTAGTGTGGCAACATTTTGTATTTTTGACTAACAGAAGATTATTTTGATGCCTGCAAAACATACATGTCTGCAGATTAATACACATATTTAACTCATTTTTTACGGCTAATGTTACTATAATTAAAATAGCATCAGCAGCAATATTCTTCTGTAATTTAGACTGAAGGATAGAAATACAAAAAAGTACACAACACCTTTAAACAGAACTTTTTCCACTTGAAAAGTCTCTCTATATCCTATAATTTTCCATTCTTTGAGACCCTAGAGCTTTTTCTACAAAAATAATAGTGTGCATACAAGAAATAAAACACCATTATGTATTATTTAAATCACAGAATATTAACACACATTTTTTTCTGTAATATTTTCTAGAGCATGGACATCAAAAAGGTGCCTCTATATTTTCCCAACAATCTTGTGGCGTCACAGCTGCACAACTGTGTTAGTCAAAGCAATTTTGATTTGAAACTTGTTGAGACTTTCTAAAAAAAAAAAAAAAATGTTTTTTGAGAGACAGGCCTCATCCTGAAAAGAGTTTAAACACCCGCCACTCCATCTGAAATCAACAGGAATTGCAGGCACTCCACATCTTTCAAATCAAGCCCTTCACATTTGCAATGTTATCCACTACCAGTTCAAATATGTTCCACTTTATTTACATGAGAACCATTCGAGTTATAGCTGTGGGACAAATACTTATGAATATTATGGAAAAATTATATGAGTTTCTTTACAATTACACAGTATTCCATGAAAACATATACTTTAATCATTACTGTTCTAATTAAATTATTAAAGCACAGTACACACTAACCTGGAGGCACTTGTGTAGAATCATCAATACCCAGCTGTCCTGTATTCAAGCCTAGCTCACTGAAATAGTCTTTCTGAAAAAAAATACAAATAGAAAATTAAAAGCACATTATTAAGAGCTAGCAGAAAGAGATTCCTTCTTTAAAAGTTTAGGTTTTATTAAAAAATCCTTGAATTAAATGTGTCTTTATATCCTAAAACTTTATACATGTATAAAGTAAATTATTTTAAAAGAGAAAGAAAAATCTTGTACTGATTCTTAGTCTTATTCTAAGACAGAAAAACAGTTTGACTTACAGGCACTGATTCTCACCTACATGTGAGCTTAACTTGCACAAAACAGACAGAAGCTGCAGGGAGCCAATTATGGCTCCCTGATTCACTGGTGCACTGCTCTGGGCCTCGAGAACCTTGTGTGTGTGAAGAATCAGGTGCAGCACAGAACTCATCAACCACATCCCCTTTCTTCCCTGTCTGGCCTACATCCTGTCCCCAGAATGCACCTGACACATGCTATCCTTCCTAGGGTTGCCAGGCATCCAGTTTTCCACTGGAACGCCCGGCCATAAAAAGACCCTGGCGATTCGGGTCAGCACAGTTGACCGGGCCATTAAAAGTTTGGTCGGCAGCACAGCAGGGTTAAGGCAGGCTTCCTGCCAGCCCTGGCTCTGTGCGGCTCCCGGAAGTAGTCGGCATGTCCCTGCAGCCCCCTAGGCGCAGGGGCGGCCAGGGAGGCTCTGTGCACAGTCCCCGCCCCGAGCACCAGCTCTGCAGCTCTTATTGGCTGGGAGCCACTTGAGGTAAGCACCCCCGAACCCTCTCCCGCACCCCAACACCTTGCCTCAGCCCTGATCCTCCTCCTGGAGCCCACACCACGCATCCCCTCCCACACCCCAAACCCCATCCCAGCCCTGAGCCCCCTTCTGCACCCAAACTCCCTCCCAGATCCCGCACCCGCTCCTGCACTCCGAATCCCGAAGCCCCCTCCTGTACCCCAATCCCCTCATCTCCAGCCCCATACCAGAGCCTGCACTCCCAGGCGGAGCCTGCACTTCCACCCACACCCCAATCCCCTGTCCCAGCCTGGTGAAAATGAGCAAGTGACTAAGGGTGGGGGAGAGCGAGCGACGGAGGGAGGGGGGTTGGAGTGAGTGGGGCGCAGGGCCTTGGATAGGGGGCGGGGCAGGGTGGGGACTCAGAGAAGGGGCAGGACATGGGTGTTCGGTTTTCTGCAATCAGAAAGTTGGCAACCCTAATCCTTCCCCATGGGGGTGGAGGGAAGAAACAGGGAATCAGGGCCAGCGCTGGGCACCAGCGTTCCAAGCATGTGCTTGGGGCGGCACTTTTTTTTTTTGCTTCGGCGGCAGCACTCCGCCCCCCCCCCCCCTTTTTTTTTTTTTTTTTTTGGG
>QXTE01000007.1:21710894-21743898 GCA_003942145.1 Platysternon megacephalum
TTTTTTTTTTTTTTTGCTTGGGGCGGCAAAAAACCTGGAGCCGGCCCTGCAGGGAATGGCTTGTATAGTTGGTGTCAGAGCCATTTCCACTAGCTGTATGCTACCAGAGAGTTCTCCTGCACAAACTGACTATATCTGGTCACAGTAACATAGGCACCGACTCCATGGGTGCTGCAGGGCTGGAGCACCCACGGGGAAAATTAGCGGGTTAATCCTCATTAGTTGGTAACCATTAAAGCATGTTGACTTACAACTAAATATAACAACTTTATACTAAATTTGTGGCTTCTTTTTGCTAATCTTGAGACTCACTACATCTATACACATTTATTATAGCAATTGATTTAAGCAGTTTAACTTTTTACTAGATGATGAATTTTTTACTTGTGTCTTGTATCAAGCTCTCTAGGGTTGGAAATTCAAATCAATTAAAAATATACAAAAACAACATTTTCGTTTCTTTTATTAAATAAAACTATCTGAAATGTGCTGGATACATAAACTTTTTTCTCATCAAAACATGTTTTGCATTTCAAACAAACAAACAAACAAACAAACAAACAAACAAACATTTATTAAACAAAAGGAAGCAATAATTGTATTTGAATTGAACTAATTGTTGTTTCTGGTCACCATGTCCTTCAAGATTTTAGAACTAGAAGATCTCATCCTCCTCTCACACATGTACTACTTAATATTATTTGTGTATTTAAATTAAATTAGTTTGATAGATATAAGTAGTTTAGGCCTTAACATAGATTGTCAATTGAAAATGAAATTTTAAATAGGCTTTTTTAAATTAACCTATATTTAAATTTAGATTTAAATAAAAAAATCTGGTTTTTTTTTAATTTAAAAAAAATCATTGATTTTTGGCCACCTGGTGTGAAACTCATTGCCACAAGGTTTAACTGAGGGTAAGAGTGTAGAAGGGTTCAGAAAAGGAGTAGTCATTTAACAGATAATATAAACATTCAGTTACATTAGGTAGGAAAATTATATAAAGAAAATATACCGCCGTGTTTCAAGGTGCAAATCAACCACTAACTAACTGGGGTAGGAGGAAGTGTCCCTTTTTCAATTCTGTATTTCTTTTTCATTAAGAAGTTCCTTTAATAAATCTTTTCCACGTGTTACATTTTATTTACTGACCTATTGTACATCCTTATTCACTTCTTTTAAAAACAAACCTATTAACTAATTAAGATTCCTTTTTATTGTCTAGTATATATTAAATTAGTCAGCCAAAACAATTCTCAGAGAAACTTTTTTTTTTTTTTTTTTTTTTACAGAGACTTATTTTAATAGAACATAAGAACAAATACAACTATACTTACCAGTTCAGGGATGTCTTTAACTTTTAGAGGAACCTGAATTAGACCCAGGTGATTTCTGAAACTAGGCTGATCCCCATTTTCATAATTTGGGTTGCGAAGATTCATCAGTACCTTTTAAAAAAAGAATACAATCTGTCATTCCCTGTATATATACCTAAACTTACAACATGAGATTGTGGCCCAACAGTATCAGTGTCATAAATTGTGCTTGGACAGAAACATAGTGCTCTTTCCTGCAGCATTGCAACTCCCAGGTGAAGGCCTAAATTTTTGGGCAGCCAACTTCGAAATCCATAAAGGGGTCTGATTTTGACTCCCACTCTGAAAATCAAAATTGAGGCACTGAAAAATCACCAGTCATTTTTGAACACTTAGGCCATACTCTATGTCCTAATTAACACTAGTTTCCCTATCAAACAGTACCTGAAAGCTAATAGTACCTTCCTCAATGGCTCTGAATTCTAGGACACTGATCTGCACTCTTTTTTTTTTAAATGAGCTATTTCTATTAGTGTTCTGATACCCAGTGCCCTATGTATTCTGCAATTCTACTGCTAAACAATTTGCCACAGAATTCACCTCTTGCCACAGAATTGTGGCCCAGAATCTCAACTTTCATTTTTTAAAAAGATATTTCTAGTCCTTATGGTGGCAACTCTAACACTAAAAACATAAAACAAGAGCAAACTGATGAGTGCCTTAGTCTACAGGGTCTGAAATCACAGCTTTGAGAGCTGTAAACTGCCCTATTCATCTGAGTCAGGATCCCATATATTCTGTGATTCCGTGGCCATGGATTTTGGCATTTTAATGGCCAACAGGCAAGCAGTCTTTGTTCTTTCCCAGCTTAGCTCATGGTTCCCTGAAGAGACATCCCTCACTGCACTGAAGGCACATGAGGCTGAATTTAGTAAAGTGTTGCCCTACTTTTTCCAAAGGGGCTTTGATTAAAAAAAAAAAAAAGAGCATATATGAAACTTTACAAATAAGACGCGGTCCCAGGCCTAAGGGCTTGTCTACACCTGCCCTATGGGGGCATGATTTCTAAAGCGCATTAATGTAGTGCACATTTACTGGTCCATGTACACATCCACTGGTGCATGTACACATCCACTGGTGCACACTAAGGGTTCCCAGATGTGCTTTAATGTATGTGAGCACCTACAAGGTGCAACAGCAAGGTCTACGTGGACAGATTAATGCACAACATGTTAGTGCTTTTTAGAAACTACACCCCCATCGGGCACATTTCCCCACTATGTAGATAGGCCCTAAGGCAGTGGCTCTCAACCTTTCCAGATTACTGTACCCCTTTCAGGAGATGATTTGTCTTGTGTACCCCCAAGTTTCATTTCACTTAAAAACTACTTGCTTACAAAATCAGACATAAAAATACAAAAGTATCACAGTACACTATTACTGACAAATTGCTTACTTTCTCATTTTGTCTGTATGAAATTTTAGTTTGAACTGACTTTGCTAGTGCTTTTTATGTAGCCTGTTATAAAATTAGGCAAATATCTAGATGAGCTGATGTACCTCCTGGAAGACCTCTGTGTACCCCCAGGGGTATACATACCCCTGGTTGAGAACCACTGCTATAAGGAAATGCCTCCTTAAAATCCTAAATCTGCAACCCTCACTCATCTGATTAATCCAACTTCATGTGACTAGTCCCTCTTGACTTCTATGGGACTACTCTCAGGATCAGGGCCTACATTAATACATTAACATGAGAAATGACAGACTATGGGACACAAGGGGAAAAAGGAAAGAACAGAAAACAAGAGGAAAATAAACACTACTTTATGAGTAGTTAAAATAAGGTCAAAATACAAGTCAAATATAATTAGATTGAATTACAGATAAGTGTTACATTTATAATTAGCACAACTATGGCATCCAGAAGCCCTTACATTTAATAAATTTATAGTTTGATATTACCAATTGTACAAACATGTTAAATTAATCTCACTTGCATATGTAAATTAGAATACTTCACTTTTAACATTCACAGTTCCAAACCATGACAGTTCATATTTATCAAAGCAAAAGTTACAAATATGCTACATCTCATGCCAGTGCAAAAAACATTCCTTTAAATTTATATTAAATCATTTTAAATACTAAATTTGCTGATTATGATTCATATTGCTGTGTTTGCCTTTTAAATTTAATTTTGTAAATTAACAGACTATCTTATTTCTTGCTCCCTACCTACATTATCTAAGGTTCTAGACAAATTTGTTTCATCAACAGCTGACAGAGTATTATACAGTCATTGATTTTTTTTACTGTATTTTCATAAGCAATAGCATTCTACATATTGTCATTATTAACAAGTCACCAGCGATCTCTATTGTGCAACAGACCCTGGACATAATTTTAATTACGGCCTCCAGTATTATGAATTATGCAAAAAAACAAGTAAAACTGAGCAATTCTGGCCTTAAGGACTTAGCAGTGAGCTAGTTTTATTTTTCAACTTTTTGTTTTGGTCACAGATAAAAGCCTCAAGTATTTCCAGCTATCAGGAGACTCCCCATCTTCCATCTTTGGTTCTGTATTGCTTTCAGTTTTATAAATGATTTGAATAATCTTTGTAGATAGTCCAAAATTTCATCTTCACATGACACTTATTTACCACAGTGAACCTACTTCAAGTAATATTACACCAATCTGCAATTGGAAATTAATAATGAAGCAATGTAACTGTTCATATTAATAAAGCGAGCGGGAGTTAGTCCCACAGGATTCTTCCTGTACCATTTCAGAGAATTTGAGGCTTTCCATTATAGGCACAATAAAAAGGAAATTTTTTAAAAGGATGAACCAGCAATCTCTCCTCCACAATAAGTGCAATTCAGCATGATTCCCCAGCCATGCATCCATAAGGCTAGGTTGTCAAAGCAACAGACACTCTGTTCACATTCGAAAGGCCACTTTACAATAGAAAAATGTTAGAAATTTATTTATTTTAATACAAGCTTAAATTCTCAGGCAAAGAGCACTAAAGTAATAAACACCCTATTTCAGGGACACCTGAAACTATCTGATGTGTTTGACTTCCTATTGCCTCAAAGTCCTGATTAGTAAGCCAAGTTAAACATTTTGAGCTGACATTTTTCTACACAACAAGCTCCTTTGCTTAACAGGAATTGAAAAAGTTTCAAGTTTTAAGAAAGTTTTCAATGACCAATATGAGGTTAAATGTAATTCACTGGCAGTTAAAAGTTAATCTTATCAGCCCATTAGATACGATAATTTCTTATAGATTTAGAAAAAGATATAAATGTACCATCAATTCTTAAAAGCAGCTTTGTAACTGATTATTTAATGGACAATGATTTGTGTGTTGATTCAGTTTACCTTATTTAAAAGAAAATTAATTTCTATTTCCTATCCATCTGTTGAAGATTTACCATGCACAGGTCCCACTTTAAATAGCTAACTATAAAGGATGTAACTCAATGACTGGTTGGTTATTTCATTAATACTTACCTCAAGAAAATCTTTAGGTGCATAAACAGGTCGGAAGAGACTTAGATCTGAAATTAACAGGATTTAAAGAATGCTTTATTTAAATTAAAATTTTATAAAGATTGGCAATACATATGAAGTTTTTTCCAATTCTGACACAATGTAACTGTCCCTATAATACATCATGACAATGAGATTTTATGAACAGTTATATTTAAAAAGTTCACATCAGTATATAAAAGAATCACTAATTGATGCCATGCACAGCAACCATAATCAGGTATTTCATAAAACTGCTATTTAATGATCACTGAATTACAAAAAGACAAATTGGTGCAATATAAAACACATCCCTGTTATTCAGCCAACTCCACAATACAATTAAAGTACAAAGGATATACTTTGAATGTTCTTATTTGATAGAAGTTTAAACAGCTTCAAAGCCAATGTGAAGTAAAAATACACCATCACTTTATTTTCTTCTCCTCCCCAGCAGTACATCTATACATTAACGTGTCATGAAACTGCAGTTCAGACCATGAAAATTTTCAAGTCATTATCCAGTTTTATTCACAGTGCAAGACAATACATGTATTTGGGGTTTGCTAGCTTGCTTCAAGCCCTGGTTGATCCAAACAGGATCATTAGCTATGAAACCGTACAGAATGTAATTCCTATATATTGATTAGCTGTTTCACTTTTAGCTGTTGAAAAAATACATTATGTGAGTAAGAGAAAATTGTTAAGAATTAAATGACACAAAAAGTAAACACTATGATGTTTTTCTTTCAATTAGTGCACTGCTCCCATTACTACTACTAACTTAAGCTACCTGTCCAAATTCTCTAGGTATTAGTATATAAGAGAATATATCTACAGACTGCAGGTGTAGATTCAAAAGTTGAAACAACAACTCTTCAAATAAATAAATAATACAGTGAATAGGTATTTGTGAGCTACCAAGCACTGCAAACTAGGGAAAAAATAAAAAACAGGAACTAGTTGCCTTTACAGTGGATACTACTTTAATCCCTGACTGATAAATAAGGAGATAAACATGCATTTGCTTTGCTGCTACATAAAAAGACACATTTTATTTAGCATACCTGGCTCATCAGTTCCCATTTCATTCCATTTATTAAGAAGCTCTTTTTGCTCTCCTATAGGTCTCTGTAAGTCATAAGAAAAGAAATTGTCTTTTTTAATTAACCAGCTAAAAATCTAAAATACACCCATCTCCTGTATGGATGAAAATTAGTCTTTTAAAAAATAGCATGCACTAGACATTATAAGTTAGCATTAGCCTTAGGCCATATTCTCTCTACTGGACCAAATCCAAGTAAGGATTGGAATCCCCCTCCTCATGCCATGGGGTAGTTCTGACACACTGTATCTGCTATTGAACCCTTTGCTATGTTTGGCTGGCAGTTCCATGTATCTGAGGATTCACCCTGCACCACCCACGTGCTGCCACCCAGAAGCCCTGAAGAGTATAGCTCAGTTGCACAAAAGGGGTGTAGATTCCTCTGCATTTCTTTCTCTGTTCCTCCCCACAGCTTTGTCCTCTGCCTTGTACAATAAACCACACCAGTTCTGCCAGCTACCAGGCTTTAGTGGAGAGGGAGAGGGACAGGGAAGATTTGCCCTATAATACACACTTGCCAATTCTGCTCTGTTTATTAATTTACAGAGATTTGAAACACAGATGTCAGTGAGGAATGGATGACAAAGGGAAGTGATGATAGTGGAATACTGAGCCTTTCACTCCAAGGTCACAAGTTCAACTCTGGCCCCAATCAGCAAAGAAAGAATGTCAATGTAATTATTGGTTGTTCAGTGACCGATGTGAAGTTAGTCAGTGGTCTCAATCCAGTCTGTGTGTACTACTGTCCACATCATACAAAAAAAAAAATTAATTGGCTCCCCAATACAGTATTCCCAGAAGAGGCCAACGATTGCAACATCGAGAGAAAGACTTACCAACACCCTTCATTCCCAAGGTGGTCCTTCCAGAGTACAATGGAGGCACACTGGTGGGGATACTCTCACACTACCACTATCTCTGCTATCTGTTTGTCCCAGAAGACTTTAGGCCCTAATCCTGCAATTCCTGACATCAATGGAACTACTTATGTATAAAGTTTGCATAAGATAAGTTTTCACTGTATCAGGACCACAGTTTCCAAAGATGTGAAGGTGGCACAAGCTCTACATTCACTTTAAGAAGTTAAGTTAATAAACACAGTACCTTTCGTGCTAATGGGATACTGAGTTCTGTGCACATGCTATTTAGACTCTTCAGAATTCGCTTCTCCCAGCTTCCCTGTAACACAAACATTTTAATCAATGTAAAACTTCCTTCCTCCCACCCATATTTATAAGCATTCCACAGCCTAGTCAATGAATAACTTTAAAAGAAAAGATGACTAGTGTCACTGACATCTGCCAAAAGTTTACATGATTACTTAAAAATGTGAACAAAGGAATGATTTGTTTATTATACAATGAAAAACTTCTTTATACGACAAAGTAACAAAGAACCAGCAAAATAAGGTTGCTCACCATACTGTATATTCTCCAAAATGCCTCTGCTTTACAGGTACTCATTCTTGGAAGGAAGGCTAGTACCCAAGCTACCTTTCATATTGGTAGCCATGAATTTACATTTTAACCACAATACTGGACAAGCATGCTCAGGGAGGTGAACCGCGTAAAAATAAGGCCCCATCCACCCTTTAAGACATGGAGAGAAAGTAAGTAAATATCTTCTCTAAAGATATTGCACTAGCTACCCATTTTTAGAGAGACTAAAAAATTCCAGGGATTTGGAATTATTGTAAGGCATAGATAGGTTTGGCAGAATTTGATTTTTTTTAAATATAATTTCAGCAGATTATATTCATGTTTATTCTTAAACATTTTTTAAGATTATTTTATCTATTTAAATTTTCACAATTGTGGGAAATTATCCGGGGGTCAGACAATAATCCCTTAATGACAACAGAGAGTCCTGTGGCACCTTTAAGACTAACAGATGTATTGGAGCATAAGCTTTTCGCATGCGTCTGACCAAGTGGGTATTCACCCACGAAAGCTTATGCTCCAATACATCTGTTAGTCTTAAAGGTGCCACAGGACTCTCTGTTGCTTTTTACAGATCCAGACTAACACGGCTACCCCTCTGATCCTTAATGACAGTAGATGCTGAGATTCAAAAAGTTAAAACTTTATAACCGTTAAAATACAAATTGTCAACATCATATACCAAAATATACAAAATAAACAGCCTTAAATCAAACTCTAACAAGTTCTCTAGCAGCATTTTTCTTACTTTGCCCATCAGTAAATTTCGATTATCGATGGAAATATTTTTTCATCCATATGTGTGTGAACAGTGAAATCAGTTTATCAACATTTACCAAAAAAATCCAGTCTTTCTTATGCATAGATAACAGTTCTCAAATGAGAGATTAAAAATAAAAGCAGGCAATACCTTAATAACGGAGAGAACAAAAAAGAAGCTTTCGAAGGAATCAGATTCCTATCATAAATGTAGCATATTTTCAAATTTTCCATACCAGACCAGATCCTCAGTTGGTGTAAACTGGCTTAGTTCCACTGAAATCAATCGATCAGTGCTCATTTACATCAGCTGAGGATCTAGACAATAAGGTTCAGTAATACTGTAACAACACTGAATTTATTTATATTTGATTTGAATTAGTTTACTGGCAAATTAGTTATTTTCTTTCTTCTTTGCCCCCTACTGTATTTCAAATGTTGTTTAAATAGTTTTATCTTGATAATGTTATAGCGATATTGCATATGAGGAATTTCACTGAGGATATACCCAAATTAGAGATTTTAACAATCTCTGTATTCTCCTGGAAGCTGATTCAAACCCTACTCAAGTAAATGGAAAGACTCCCATTAATTTCACTGGGCTCTGGTTCAGGCCCCTGATTTCCATTTTGAATAATATATTTCATTATTGTTAATTATTTGTATCTTGCAGCACCCACAACCAGGGGCGGCTCTATGTATTTTGCCGCCCCAAGCACGGCAGTCAGGCGGCTTTCGGCGGCGCGCCTGCAGGAGGTCCGCTGGTAACGCGGATTCGGCAGCATGCCTGCGGGAGGTCCGACGGTCCCACAGCTTCGGCGTACCCGCCGCCGAATTGCCGTCGAAGCTGCGGGACCGGCGGACCTCCCGCAGGCATGCCGCTGAAGGCTCCCTGACTGCCGCCCCCACAGCGACCGGCAGACCACCCCCCGCGGCTTGCCGCCCCAGGCATGCGCTTGGTGCGCTGGTGCCTGGACCGCCCCTGCCCACAACATTCTAGCTTTTGTCCACACACATGAAAACAAATGCCCTGCTTCAAAGATCTTTCAATTTAAGATGACAAGAAACACATGAAGGATGGGGGGAAATGGATAATAATAATATAATATAATATATGGAGATATACCTATCTCATAGAGCTGGAAGGGACCCTGAAGGGTCATCGAGTCCAGCCCCCTGCCTTCACTAGCAGGACCAATTTTGCCCCAGATCCCTAAGTAGCCCCCTCAAGGATTGAACTCACAACCCTGGGTTTAGCAGGCCAATGCTCAAACCACTGAGCTAACCCTCCCCCCAAACAAAACATACATACATAAAATCAAAGTTTTATTTTGTTTTTGTTTTTTAAATCCATAGTCTAGTGTTAACAGTATATGTGTACAAGAAATTAACCAGCTATGTAAATGATCACCAATAAACCCCTTCAAATTAAACACTGGGAAAAAATGTTTTTAAACAGTAAAATACCTCCATCCCAAAACAGACTCAATTCATAGGATTTAAGGACAGAAGGGGCTATTATGATAATCTAGACTGACCTCAGGAATAACACAGGACTTAGAACCTTACCCAGTAACTAGTGCAGGGATCGGCAATGTTTGGCATGCAGCCCACCAGGGTAAGCCCCCTGGCGGGCCGGGCCAGTTTGTTTACCTGCTGCGTCCGCAGGTTCGGCCGATCGTGGCTCCCACTGGCCGCGGTTCGCCGCTCAGGCCAATGGGAGCGGCAGGAAGCGGCGCGGGACGAGGGATGTTGCCGATCCCTGAACTAGTGCATCAAGCCCATATCTTTTGTTGTTGTTCCCAATAATTAATTACCAGCACTACTAACAATTCTCACTTTATTTCTAGTCTAAATTTGTTTAGACTCAGCTTCTAACCATTGGAATTCATTATGACTTTTTCTGCTAGTTTAAAGAGATATCTACTATGAGAAATCTTTTCCCTGGGTAGGTACTTATAGACCTTGATCGAGTCACCTTTTAACATTCTCTTGGATAAACTACATAGACTGAGTTTCTTAAGTCTCTCACTCTAACGCATGTTTTCCCAACTTGAAATCATTCTTGTAACTCTTTTATGAATGCTTCCCAATTTTGTCAACATTCTTTTTGAAGTGTGAATACCAGAATTGGAAAACGTATTCCAGTAATGATGTCATTAAAGTCAAATGCAGAGGTAATACCACCTCCCTCTTAGCTGCAGAACTGCACTGGGAATTCATGCTCAAGTATATATCTACCACAATTCCTATGTCCATTTCAGCATCCATGCATGCATTCCATGACACACTTACAAGATGGAATGCATGGTGACATACATTCTTTGTTACTAGATGTAAGGTCTTGAGCTTTGTTGCATTTCTTACTGAAAACCTGAAATTCACATCTTTGCAAGCCTAGATGTTCCTTAAGGATACAGACACTCTCACATGCAGCAAAGGCTGTTCTTACACAATGCCTAGAAGTCTTCAGTCCTTTACTGTTCAAGTTTCTCTCCTCCAGGAATTTGTATCTGCTAAGTGCTGTTGTAACTTTCACCATCTTGGCCAACACCATGGATTGAACAAGGACCTCCAGAGCTAAAAAGCATGAGTCTACAGCTTGAGCTAAAGAGTTAGACTGTGTAGCTGGGGGCTATACAGACCCACATTGTCTGTTCATCAGGCACAGAGGGGGATGCACTACATTCACTAACCGGTGGGACTTTCTACAGTTGGAATGATGGGAGTTGGGTGCTAAGGCATATAGCTTATCAGACTGAGCCTTAACTATGGCAGAAATTCACGGGCAGTGGGGGAGAAAAGAAGCGGTGGCTTCTCTTAGCTCCTATTCTCTCTCCACTAGTTTCTTTCTCAGGCCAGTATGCAGAAGAAGGGTCTGGTTGTACTGACATATAAATCAGTATCAACATCATTTCTACTTTTGCAGAAGGTTTCAAAACCATTGATGCTACTGCATCAACAAAGCTGAAATGAAGACCAGCTACCTGTCACAATGCATCCACTATAACCAGAATGCTTAGAGTCCTAAGTAAGCTTTCCTGGCTCAACACACACTGCACCGAGATCATCAGAACCACCCACTCTGTCTTTTGGAACAGATTCCACAAAACCCACATGCCATGCAGGTTATCTCCTATACCCACAGGTAGTTTGGCTCATCAGATATGCTAAAGTCAAGTTTGTTGTTTGTAAAAGGATCAAGAACATTCCAAAGAGAGGGGGAGGAAGACAGACTAGAAAGACAACAAGGAGCCCGGTGGCACCTTAAAGAATAACAGATTTATTTGGGCATAAGCTTTTGTGGGTAAAAAAACCCACTTCTTCAGATGCAAACTAGAAAGAAAACTGATCACCTTTTCTGTACACATTACTGTTTCCAAGAGGCTCCACTGTGCCTGACCGGTGTGTTGGCACCAGAATAGAAATATAGTGATGCTCCACAGCTCTCTTCAGTGTCTCAGTGCTACACTTCAGCTCTGCCATTTCAACTCTTCAGCATATTCAAAGAAGTAATTTAAAGGAGTCGATCATGCTGAAACTGAGAACTTTTAAATAGTTTCAGAGAATAGTCACCCCAAATAAATGAAAATTTCACTCCTTGGAAGCCTTCCTGTACTCATTAGAGACCTATCACACATACTTTCAGACCTATAGAAAGCATTAAGGATATCAAGAGCAACAAAAAAGTGCTCTTCTTGGCTCACTGAATTATCCTCAAATAGATTTCTTAGCTAATGAAGTCAGGATCTTCCCCCAGACAGAAGAGAACAGCAATCATGTTTGCTGTTTATAGACACCGCTGGGTATATCACAGCTCTGCTTAAAGCTGCTTTGACTGAGTTCTTGACATTTTCTTGTCTCCAACTACACACTTAGAACAAAAGACAGGAACATTAAAAGTAAATCTCTCAGACAGAAAAAAGATCAGAAGGAGAAAAAACCCTCTTTTGTGAACATTTCTGATCATTTCCCAAAAGCTGAGAAACAAAAATCATCAAAGAGGTGGAGTGAGGGTGAGGACTTGGGGAAGGGGCAAAGTAGGGATGGGGCCTCGGGGTAAGGCGGAGCCGGGGTGGAGCACCCACCTGGAAAAATGAAAGTCAGCTCCTGTGGTTGTGAATGAATATCTTTTAGATTTTTACTTTATATGCTTTGGAGTTTTGTTTTATTTTGTTTAAATATACGTTTCCTGGTGGAAAACCAAGATAAGAAGGGGACTAACACTATTTTGCTTGTATTTTAAGGGTGAAAAGCCACTGACTTCAATGGGGCCAGATTTCACCATAGCTCTTTAGGCCAGGGAGCATTTCTTTCTATTCATCTGTACAGCACTTAGCACACTGGGAACCCTTTCGTGACCAGGGCCAATGAGCACTACCTCAATATAAATAGTAAAGATTAAAAATATTAAATAAAAATCCAATACATTTTTCCAATCAACGCTGTTTAAATATTGACTGCCTTCAGGATGTAAATCTTGGAAATGAGGAAAGAGGAAAAAGGGTGAGTTTGTTCATTTTGGGAGAAGATTTGTTTTCAGTTAAACAAGGTCCTCAGATTTCTGTGGAGAGGCAGGATATATGGAGTGGGAGGTAATTACATACATCCTAGTTAGGATCGTCTTCTTTCCTGGGAGAAGTACAACAAAGGTGGACCACTACAGATATAAATGGGAAGGGGCAAGCGGCCCATGGAACAACCTTTACTTAAACCATATTCTTCCTTTAGAGGAAGGCCAGCCATATTGAAACCAAATTCAGAAATAATTCCAGCCAAGAAAGGATGGTAACAAAAAAAAACAACAACAACAAAAAACACCACACCAAAATTACCTTAGAATGCAGGAGGCAAGCTGATGTAGGAACTGGCAAGCTGCTCTTACCTGCAGTATCAGGGGTCCCGGGAACTATTAATGGCAGACTGAGACCAAGTCCTACTGTATACCCATTGGAGGTTTCTTTAGGCAGAGGAAATTGCTTCTGTGGGTCTCAAATCCTGCAAAGGACTGCCCAGAAGGCTAATTTGGTTAAAAACCCATTCCTAGCATAGAAAGGGGTAAAATGTGGAAGAAAGAATCTCCAAAAGGAACTATTCTGAAGCAGAGCAATAAGGCTACTTCATCAGCAGAGATCAGCTCAACTGCGCTTACAGGCACCAAATTATTTCACGTGGCTTCACAATTTTCACCAGTACACCTGACCCCATAACAAGGGACAGTCTTATTCAGCAGCTCTCCTGATGGTAGGCAAAAAGGCTTCTATTATTTTTCACAGTAACAAAGGAATTAATGGACAACTAAAAATTATAAAATATATTTTAAAAAACAAGAAGATGAAGATGAATCCAACAGAGTGGATTCATGGTGAAGTAAGAGGAAGGGAACAGACTTTTGAGCATGTTAGTAACCGCAATGTATCATCAAGAGAGAGATAGTGTAATGAATTTCAGAATGTTCTATTATAGAGCAACCTGTGTCAGGCAGATGCCAAAAGTATGGACTAAATTAGCAAGGATTTAGCAATTACTGTTACATAATTTTAGAAACAAAGTACTTTATTCTGGACTCATGGATTCATAAATTCTAAGTAATAATTACAGAAAATTTTAAGTAGGTCAGAAGACTTGCTATAGCCAGAGGAGGAGTGTTCTTCAGCTGCTAGAAGAATCTATAAACAAACTGAAGAATACTGTAGTTTAGGAAATATGGATTTGTTTCAATTATCAATATTTGACAAGTACTGAATCTGACTCTTTGTACTGAATTCTACTGCAAATAGAATTTAATCACTCAAAGGCTAGAATACTTTGTATATGTTCAATATTCTACCTTTATCTCACTGACAGGAAAAGGTCTTCGGTCAACAAACATAATTATGGAAAAGACAGTATATATTAAGTGCATATACAAGGATGTGCACTTTTACTATGTTGTTTTTCTACAGCCAAACAGTACTACAAAGAGAAATCTCCAAGAAAACATTCACATCACACTCTCTGTCTTTCTACTAAGGGTTTAACTTCACATACAATGCTACAGCAACACAGCTGCACCAGTGCAGCTATGCCACTGTAGCACTTTAGCGAAGATGCTACTACACTGACGGGAGAAGCTCTCCAGTCAACATAGCGCTGTCTACATGGAGGGTTAGGTTGGTATAACTTTGCTCAGAGGCATAGATTTTTCACACCCCTGTGCGACGTAGTTATACCAACATAGAGCTGTTATGTAGACCTGACTTTAGTATGCATTCCTCTCCTTTTCTTTCAACCTTCCCCATCTCTCAGAAGAGTACAATGTGTAAATGTCAGCCTATTTCATAAGAATCAGAGAATGACACTGATCTGAAGAGAGAAGGATTTGATCTTTTAAAAAAAAAAAAAAAGTCTGTACTGGAAAAAAATTGAAATAATCTTAATTACTGAATCTATCCTTAGGTTCTTTCAAAATCTTTCCAATACTGATACTAAGATGTTTTAGATCGAACAGGCTCTTCTTTGCAGAAATGTACATATTAGCTTTGAAATAGAGCTACATTTATTATGGTCCAAAACAACTTTTAAAAATTTGGACCAATAGTGAACATAGGAAAAATTCAAATAGGATATATATATTTGAAAAGCAGTATTTTTCAAACAGGGAACTTTGGTTACTGTACCAAAACACACCTTTCTACCTTAAATGTCATGTCACATTAGACAATCAAGGTAAAAATTGTATTTTAAAAAATTCATTACCTACACTACAAAAACCATTTTAAAAGCCACTTATGTTTGTCTATCATAATGGACAATGAAAATAGACTAGTGAGTGCTGGTGTTGCTTATATGGATTTTTTAGTCAATTTGGCTAGCTTCCAAAAATAGTAGGTAAAGGTGTTTGCTTTTTAAGAAGTTTCCACTGGAATTCTTTATTATTAGTAATAGTATTTTCTTAAATCACTGAAACGTTTTTAGTTATAGTAAATTCTGTAAAAGTTTATTTAATTTGTTTTAAACAAACCCTATATCTGGAGCCAAACCGACCTATGTCTTTTTAAATGGGCATATCAATTATTAAAATAGTGCTAAATATATATTAGGCACTTTACATATAAATAGGAGAGCAAGGTGCCTCCCCCTCAGAGCTTACAGCAGGGGTGAGGAACCTTTTATCTATCAGAGGCCATTGAACCACAGAAAATAATCAGTCGCGGGCCACACACAGCCCCGCTGTGGGTTGGGGCTGGGACCGAGGGGTTTGGAGTGCAGGAGTGGGCTCAGGGCTGGGGCAGGGATTTGGGTTCTGGCTGGGCAGCACTTACCTCAGGCGTTTCCTGGTCGGCAGCACAGCGGGGCTAAGGCAGGCTCCCTGCCTGTCCTGGTTCCACGCGGCTCCCTGAAGCAGATGGCATGTCCAGGCCCTAGATGGAAGCGCAGACAAGCGCCTCTGTGCGGTGCGCGCTGCCCGCGCTCACAGGTGCCGCCCCACCCTGCAGCTCCCATTGGCCGTGGTTCCTGGGGGCAGCGCACACAGCTTCCCTAATCACCCCTGTACCTAGGGGCCGCAGGGATAGGCTTGGGGTTTCCAGCTCACAGTGCAGAGACTTGCCGCGGGCTGGATGAAATGAAGCAACAGGCCAGATCCGGCCCGCAGGCCATAGGTTCCCCACCCCTGGTTTACAGTTTAAGGCTCTGATTCTGCAAAAACAAATGCATGTACTTAACTTTCCACACATAAATAGGCCCAATGAGTGCATAAACCTTTGCAGGATTAGGTATTAAGGCCCTAATCCTACAAAATAGAAACATCCTGCAAAGTGGTCAGAGCCCTGAACTACTATTTAAATCAATGGGAGTTGACGACATTGAGCAACTCACAAAAGGGCTGATCCAAAACCCATTTATGTCAATAAAAAGATTCCCATTGACATCTGTAGACTTTGGATCAACCCTGGAGATACTTCCCACATTGCAGGATGGGGCCCTAAATGAATCACATAACAATGAGAGGTGGTGGATGGGATGCAGTAAAATATATATATTTATATATATGTGAAAAAGCAGTGATGAGTAGCATGTGTATTGCTGATTCCATGATTTGTAGTTGCTTCTATTTTGTTACTGTCACCACCCAGTAACGCTTTTCCCTAAGAGGACTAGAGTTCATAGGGCTTTGTCACAAGTTGCTACCTTCCTGGAGCACCCTCCTTTGGGCATTAGCAGCACAACAAGTGTACCAGCCTCAGTTTCCCTTTCAGAGTCCATAAAAATCATGTGAGGTTACATTATTACAAAAATTCCACACACATAAATCATAACAAAAGTCCCACAACTATAGTCCAGAATTCCCCAACGTAGTCCAAACAACGTATACAACGAACTAAGTATAGCTCTGGCATCTGTCATCATGCTTCAGCTCTCCAATCCATCTCCAGCATCTCTTGCCACACTTCATTCCCAGTCTTCAACCCTCTCTGACCCTCTGGCTTCAGCTCTCCAGCTCAGAGAGCCAGCACGCATCTCCCTCTGTTCATCTCAGCCTTCAACCCTCTCCAGCCTTCTGTGGCCATGGCTCTCTGGCTCAGGAAGGTCATCAGGCATCTCCCTCTGCTGGCTTCCTGGCAATTCCTCATGACTTCCAGGAAGGAGCTGCAGAGAATTTTCTCATCTTTGCAGCTTTCCCCAGAGACCTCTTCCAGTTTCCTGATTCCCAGGCAGCTCTCCCTGCCCTTTCCTCACTGAACCAGTTGTGATGGGTTTCCCCCTCTTCAGGGTGCCACCTGGAAATGGGGTACCACTGAACCCACCTGACACACCAGCCTGGGCTCCCTTTCACCCTGTAATACTGCGACAAACTGCAGACATGCTCCTGGTCTCACACTTTCCCTACCTGTGTGCTGGTGACAGACCCAGCTGCAGAAACACACAGATACTGAAATCAGCTCTGCATGCAAGGCTCAGCTAAGGAATTGCCCAGTACTCAAGTGTACACCCCCCTCAAGAGGATAAACCTAAAATTGTACCGTCTTGCGCTGCACCGAGAACTTTACAGCATAAGCTCATTAAATTCACCCCCTCCCTCAATGTGGAGAGGGATATACAGAGCTTTCTGCCCCAAGTTATGATTTCCGCACACACTGGTTTTAGACAAAACCAAACAAGTTTATTAACTACAAAAGATAGATTAAGTGATTATAAGGGATAGCAAACAGATTAAAGCAGATTACCTAGCAAATAAACCAAACACACAATCTAAGCTTAATATACTAAAGAAACTGGTTATAAAAAGCAAATCCTCACCCTAACTGTTTTTAGGCAGATTGCAGAGATTATTGAAGGCAAGCTGCACTTGCTTGCATCTTAAAACTCCAGATATTCCTTTCACAGGCCAGACTACCCTCTAGCCTGGGCTCAGCTCTTCTCCCCTAGTCCAGTCTTTTTGTTCTCAGGCGTTTCCAGCAGTCCTCTTTCTTGAGCTGGGAATCAGTGAAGAACGAACCACGACTATGTCATTCCCCTGCCTTAAATAGTTTTTGCATATGGCGGGAATCCTTTGTCTCCCAATTTGATTCCCACCCTTGGTCAGTGGAAAAACACTAGTATTATCATGGAGTCCAGTACCAGGTGACTTGGTCACATGTCCCTGCAGCCATAACTCAGAAGCTGTTTGCAGTGTCTCCAAGAAGGCTTCTCAGGAAAGCTCCCCGATGGGTGATTAGCATCTTCTAAGACCTATTGTTCTCCCTAATGGGCCTTCCCAGCCAGCCATCTAGACTGATTGCATTCTGTCTAGTGGGCATTCCCCAGTGTAAACACATTTGTAATAGATGCATAGACAATATTCTTAACTTCAGACACAAAAATGATCCATGCATACAAATAGGATAAATCATATTCTGTAAATCATAACCCTTTCAATAACACTTCACATGGCCTATCTGGCATAGAATACATCATAGTTATGCCATAATCATATCATAACAATATCTCTATGAAGAATATGGGGCATAATGCCACACCAATTAGCTCTCACTTGCCCCTTTTCCTGACTGACTCAATCTCTGTCCTTAGGCACTCCCTCATTTATATGGCCCAGGTGCCCTCTCTTAAAAGCCAATTAGGAGGTAGCTGCAAGTCATGGGTGTACTGGCCCTCCTCCCTCTTAAAGGACCAGCATCACCCTGTGACTGGCTTGTTGAAGAAGTGTATTTTAAGGAAGGATTTGAAGGGGATTAATTCAGGAAAGGTGTTCCAGGCACAGGTGTCCACATGAAAAAAAATCAACAGGACTTTTCCCATGCATACTCATTCTAGAAGAGAAGCTGCCATTTCATAAGCAGAACTAAGACATGTAAAATACTAAATTTGTTATATATGCTTTCATAACAGTAACTACAACAGTGAACTCACTGGCATACACATTATATACACATTTGTCTACCTTACAGTATTTAGTCCATACCAGGAAAAACTATTATTTTCAATATAAGTAAATGAATGTGACATCTTATTAATTATTTGTTAAGTGCTGGCAGTATGCTACGTATTACACAATACACAGTCTCTGTTCCAAAGACCTAACAAACAATCTAAAATACAAGACATCAAGTTAATATACACTGGAATGAACAACAATTTGATAGAATAGGTAGAACAATTTACTGAATGACTTTTGAACAATACTACAATACATTTTAAGATGGGGTGAGTTAAACACACTGTGGCATCCTTCCAAATCACAGACCTTCAGAGGTAAGAAGGGCGGTTGTCTTCGCACAATCTTTAATGTGGAATTTGTGGAATTTATCATTACAGATAAAAGCAAGCAGTTGTCTCATTGGGTTCAACACTATTCAGAGCTATACGCACAAGAAAGAAACATCACCAGCAAATCATTGGACCAAATACCAACTCTACAGGTCATGCCAGAGCTAGATGTGGAGCCCACTATAGAAGAGCTAAGCAAGGCCATTGATTTGCTATCGAGTGGCAAAGCTTCTGGAAAAGATGGCATCCCAGAGGAAATCCTCAAGTGCGGGAAAGACAACCCATTACCATATCTTCATCAGCTGCTACTTAAATGCTGGAAAGAGGGTTAGGTACCACAAGAGATGTGTGACACAAATATCATCACTTTCTATAAAAATAAAGGCAAAAAGGGCGACTGCAACAACTACAGGGGCATCTCGCTACTAACTGTAGCAGGAAAAGCTTTTGCAAAAGTCATCTTAGTGCACCTACAACAGCTGGCAAATTGTGTCTACCCTGAATCACAGTGCAGATTCAGGGCTGGAAGATCAACAATAGACATATTTTCTCTGCATCAACTCCAAGAAAAGTGCAGAGAGCAAAACCAACCATTGTACATTGCCTTTGTGGACCTAACCAAAGCATTCGACACAGTCAGTAGAGCAGGTCTATTTGCAATACTAGAAAAGACAGAATGCCCACCAACCCTGTCAAGTCTTATACATTCATTCCACAACAACATGAGAGCAACCGTCCAGTTGATGGGTCCACTTCGGACAGCATTGAGATGAAAAGTGGAGTGAAACAAGGATGCTTGCCCCTACACTCTTTGAAATCTTCTTTTTGGTACTTTTGAACTGTGCGTTTAAGGACATGAAAGATGGAGTGTATCTCCACACAAGATCAGATAGGAAACTCTTCAACCTGTCCTGATTTAAGCCAAAGACCAAAGTCAAAGACCAAAGGTGCTAATCAGGGAACTTCTATTCGCTGATGATGCTGCCCTCATAGCCCACAATGAAGATCTACTACAAGAACTCATGGACCACCTTTCAAATGCCTGTCAGGCATTTGCTCCCACCATCAGCACCAAGAAAACGGTTATATTAGGACAGGGGGTTCCACAAGATCCTTCAATTACTTTAAATGCAAACCAGCTAGATGTAGTCCAGAAGTTCAGCTATTTAGGTTCTACAGTGACCACCAACCTCTCACTGGATGAAGAGCTAAACGTTCGCATTGGAAAGGCTGCCACCACCTTTAGCAAACTAACTAAAAGAGCATGGAACAACTCAAAGCTTACCATCAAGACCAAAATGCTATTGTACCAAGCTTGGGTCCTCAGCACTCTGATATATGGTGGGGAAACATGAACAACTTATGCTCAATAGGAGAAATGGTTAAACAGTTTCCTTCCACCTACATTGTTTACGCCGCATACTCAACACCAAATGGCAGGATAAAGTCACCAACGCAGAGGTTCTTCAAAGGGGAAAATTACCAAGTGTGACAGCCCTGCTCAAGCAAAGATGACTGTGCTGGCTGGGCCATCTGAATAGGTTGGAAGACAGACGCATACCCAAGGACATGCTATACGGGGAGCTATCAGAGGGAACAAGAACAACAGGATGTCCCACGCTTTGCTATCAAGACACATGCAAGCAAGATATGAAGGAATTTGGAATTGATCATGACCGATGGGAAATCCTGACAAGTGATCGTAACAAGTGGCGCCATTGTCTCCATCAGGGTATCAAAGCTCATGACAGAAGCTGGCTCCTACAGCTTGAAAAAAAAATTACCCATAGGAAGCAAGCAGTTCCCATCCAAAATACATACATTGCAATAACAGCCAAAGATCATGCAAATCTCGGATTGGACTATTCAAGTCACATGAGACATTGCAAACCATCTACATCATAGGCTGCAATTCCCACGTCTCTTGCAGATGAAAGGATGCCAATTTGATGTGGAATTTAGTCGTAAAACATCATGAATAAATCAAAGAAGGAAAGTAAAATATTCTCTCTGTGTTCAAGATCCTCTTTTGATCTGTCTAAATATATTCCTCTTATTCTCCTGCATGTTCACTTAGTTTCTTCAGCTCTAGACTTCTGCCTACTCCTTTCACCATCCCGTCAGTTTTCTCCATGCTGGATAATAAATCTTTCTTGTCTGGAAATGCCATCACCTGGGACAGGTGCCATCACCTGGCTTTATCCTTTTGCACCCATTCCACTACCTGACTCTTCAAAATCCCACTTCATTAGCCATAAATGAAATGACAAATACCTCCTAAACTTTTTTTCTAAAACATATTCTATTCTGTGAACCATTCTATTTTCCACATATCTCTATAACACTCATTGATTGACCACCGTACCCTACTTAAACCATATTCTACTTTATCTATGGATGCTGCCATTATGAAATACAACATACATTCATTTTTATACCTAAACACTTATAATTAAAAGTTACAATTGTAAATGTACAAAGATTTTTAAAAATAGTATGGTAGACATATACGGTATAAACTAAAATGCTCTATAGATTGATGACAACCAACCTGTGCTTTCCTCATGTAAACTAAGGGTTCCTTCATGTGCTCAGGGGGTGCTGCAGGATGACAGGGTGAAGGGAACCTTAAGAAAACAAAATTATGTTTTGAATGTTCAGATTATTATTAAATACATTGATGTCTTTTGCTCTTCAGAGTAATCTTTGAACAAATTTTCTCAACTCTATAATTATTTTTAGAAGCAGTACAATATATGCAGTAATAATTCTAAGCCCATGGTCAAACCCCAACCTTAAAAAAAAAAAAAAAAATCAGTATCAATAAGTGAAATCCCAGTTCCTATCTTTGCATTATAGGTATTCACACTCTTAATTAGAAAAGAAATAGAAAAGGGTACTGTAAATCTCTGGCACGATTGAAATGTGCACATTCATAAACCCAAACATAATTTCTGTCTTTGGATAAGACAATGAACAATAATTTTCTGGATGGTAATCTAAACTTGAAAGATGGGATTTCTCATAAAAAGCAGTCTCTTCTCATCATCTTACTATGCATGTAGAGTACTTCAAGGACATAAAATAAATATTCAAGGCTGTAGACAAGATTTTTAACATAAATAGAATGTTTTGTATAAACAACAGTTAATGACATCACAAATATTCATGAAAGAAATCAAATAATGTTTCATAAAATTTTTAAAACAGTATTACAGAATAAGATAATGTCTAAATAAAATTATTTTTTCTTTCTAGGAAATGGTATCTCTCAAAAAAACAAGTTCAGTCTGTAACTTGATTAGTTTTCACAACTGAACATGTCCAAAGTAACTGCAGAATTTTGGAGCGCCAATCTCAGCGAGCTTGAATCTCTAGCCATAAATTGCATAGCAATAAAAACATGAAAGCCGCAGGAAGAGAAGTAGCTAGTGGAATGAAGACCAGTCTAGACAAAAAGCAAAATATGAACACCAAGAGATGCACTTCAGAAGTAAGACAGACAAGCAAAGTCCTGCAAAAATATTAGTAAAGAAATAAAAGATAAAGTGTAGGGGTTTTAGAGAAATACCTTTTGTAGGTAAGAAAAAAATGTCTGTGCTTTACATGGTAGAAAAATTTCAGTGACTGAATGAAACCCTGGGATCCCTTAGTTCAAACAGGCAGAGGGCACATGAGATGCAGAGTGTTTTACAGAGATCCTCTGGATTGGATAGATGCATGATTGTTCACCAAAGGTTAGCATGTGAGGTCTCTACCGAGAGCCATTAGCCCATTGGCTGTCATAATCATTGCAAAATGTATGTAAAGATAATATTTAAAGAATTATGTATCTAAAATTACGCTCTTAAGATCTTGGAGTTAAGACGGATAACCAGGAGGCAACATACCTCGGAAGTTTTCCTTTCAAGCAGAAGGTAACAGACATCTATCTCCTTGTCTGAGCATTTGTGTATTGTATGCCTCCCAATATATGCCTATTGATTTACTAAGCCACAGGTAAAAGACGAGATTATAAAATCTACAAGAGAGGAAATCTACAGGAATAAACAAACAGCAGATTGGGTATCTTGTCTATGAATAAAGATAAAGGATTGTTCTGCTATATCTTGAAGTGCAAAGCGACAAACAGAATCCCTCACCAAGGGGGGCAAATTGACAGCATGCTTGTGTCTCATAAAAGAAGGGTCACAGCTAACTTGGCTGTAAAGTGCTGTAAGGATCTGGGGTGAGCAATACTCTACAAAACATGAGAGTACATTGTTAATTAAGTCTAGGCTCTAGAATCCATGTTATGATTTTATTTTATATGTACCCATTTGTTTCCTACACTTCTTCTTGCTACTACTACCACTTGAATCTCTACACTTTATTAAACTAACTTATATTTGATTTCACTATAAACATATCTAAGGGCGGTGTGTGAAGTGAAGCAGTGATCTGAGATAGAACTGGTAAGCTGGGGTGTACTGTTTCTTTGGAAACAGCGAATCTGTGAATATTGAGTGTGTTCAGTGGACCAGAATCTGAATGCTCCAGGGAGACACTCGGAAGGCTTGAGGGTTTGAGTGTGCCAATCGCTAACCTGCAAAGTGACAGCGCAGCCTGCGAGGCCTAGAGGGGAGTGTTTGTGTTACCCATGGCTAGTGGAATTGGGATCTGACCAACGGCAGGCATAGTCAAAGCTTCTTGATGCTAAGGCCAGGTAGTAGTGAGGCACCTCACAGTCCTCGGTACCTCCAGGAATCCTCACACTGAAATAAGAACAAGTCGGCTGAACAGAGGTTCAGATGTTTTTAAGTGGGATATAAGCAACAACCATCAAATTAGAGACTGACCTTGTACACTTGGAGAAATATCTACATCTTAATACTAGAGCTTTTATCAGGGCTCTAGAAGATGCAGGGGAAAAAAGAAAATCAAAACAAGTATGTCCTTTTTCTGCTGCTTTGTCCCTAAGTTAATGTAATCACAATTTGTATTACAGCAGTGTCTTGAGGTGCCCCAAACATCATAGGGTACCAGTGTTCTAGGTAACGTAAATGCACTTAAGAGAGTCCTTGCTCCAAAACATATACAATCTAAAGGCAGACAAATGGTCTAAGAAAGAAAGTAATATTACCCCATTTTACAGATGGGGAGCTGAGGCACAGAAAGATTAAGTGACTTGCCCAAGGGTAGAGCCAGGAATTGAACCAAGGTCTCCTGAGTCAGTGCCATAAGTAAAGACCATTCTTTTTTTCAACATTTCGAGTACACTTATGGAAATAAACTCAACATCTTTTCATAAAAGCAAATCTGGAAAGCAAAAGACCAAAAAAAACCACAAAAAAACCCTAGATAAAAAAATCCAAAAATTGTATTTACTTCCTTGTTTGCTCACCTGCGTCTTCAATGGCATCAGTATAGATCTTGCAGAAGATGATCTTGGTGAAGTTTTTAAGAGCCTAAGTGACTTAGGAGCCTACATCCCATTTTAAAAAGTAGCTTAAGCAGTTAGCAGCCTAAGTCTCATTGAAAGTCATCCATTTTGGGGGTAGAAAAAGAAATCTGTGATGCACTAAAAATATAGGAACATAATTATACCTCCCTAGTGTGACATATACATAATGGTCTTGCATAAATGTACATAAGCATATATAATAAAAATACTGAATAAAAACTCACACATTGAGTTCACTATAAACGGCATTCTGAAGCCTCTTTTCCCATCCTGTTTAAATAAAAAAGAAAGAAATTGGCAATCATTTCATAAACAAGTAAACCTTTAAATATCTGAAGTACAAATCAAGGGAATCTTTCAGATTCACTAAAGTTTGTGGTCTTCAATTCAATTTCACATCTACCTAAGTTCTCTCTCTTTCAGGCTCTCCCTAAAGGCACAGGAGGCAAGAAATAACTGCACTAACAGAAGGTTAAAACACAGAAGGCCAAAGTTAAAAGTTGCATGTGCTCCCATATCTCTGCCCCCTAGTTCAAAGCTTTACAATACAGTCTTCAGTTACAGAATCACACTTATTCTCATATAATATCATATACATTTTAAATGCAACTTTAGATACAATATAATACTTGTTTAATATGTTGATTATTGTATTCTTCTGGGCAAATGAACTCAAGCTCTTAGCATGTGTAGGGGACAATTTTCAGATTCAGAAAGTCGACGTAACAACTAGGCAGTCATCCATTTTGGATCTGGTGTTGACCAACACGGATGAATTAGTTGCAAACACAAAGGTGGTTGGGAACTTGGGAGGAAGTGATCATGATCTGATAGAATTCAAGATCCTAAGGAAAGGAGGACATGAGAACAGCAAAACAAGAACACTGGACTTCAAAAAGGCAGATTTCAATCAGCTCAGAGAAATAGCAGGTGAGGTCCCATGGAAAGACCAATTAGGAAGAAAAGGAGTTGAAGGGGGCTGGCAGTTCCTAAAACATGTAATACTAGAGGCTCAATATCAAGCTATTCCAATGCAGAGGAAGAGCCATAGGAGGCCAGTGTGGCTGCACAAGGAGCTTTTTAGCTATCTAAAAAGCTAAAAGGATACATACAGGAAATGGAAGGAGGGACATGTCACCAAGGAAATATACATGGGAATAGTGGGACAAAAGCAGGAAAGCTAAGGCAAAGACTGAGTGACAGATGGCAAAAAATGTTAGAGACAACAAGAAGGGGGTCTTCAAATATGTCAGACAAAACAAAGATCAGATTGGTGTGAGCCCACTGCTCAATGGAGAAGGTGAGCTGGTTTCGGAAGATGACAGGAAGGCAGAGCTGCTCACTGCCTACTTTGCTTCAGTCTTCACACAAAAAATAACAAGTGACTGGACAACAAGCAAAGTTATCATAGACAATAAAGGGGAAGGGATGCAGATCAAGATAAGTAAAGAACATGTCAGAGATCTTCTGAATTAATTCAAGTAAGTGGGGCATGATGCTATTCAGCCTGGGATGCTGAAAGAACTAGCTGAAGAAATCTCAGAGCCACTGTGTCACGCGACAAGTGCACCCCGTCCCCTCTTGGGGCGGGGTGAGGGTAATTACTTCCCTGCGGCCGCATCTTTACTATCACCCCTTATCTTGGGGTAGCGTGGCCTTGTCTTGGGGTAGTGGTAAAAGTCAATATGGCCACTCTCTCTCTCAGGATTGTATGGCCTGATGGCCAGGGTCAGGACGACAGCCCCTTCCCACAAGGCTGCGGGACCCAATGGCTCAAGCCAGTATGATTACCCAGTTTGGCCGGGGTGTATGGCCTAGTGGTCAGAGTCAGTGTGGCCTCCTGTCTCAGCAAAGCCGTGTGGCCTAGTGGCAAGAGTCAGTAGGGTTGTCCCCTCTCAGGGCTTGCGTGCCCCAATGGCCAGAGTCAGGATAACTGCCCACTTCCGTAGGGCTGTGTGGCCTAGCAATCAGAGTCGGTATACTGCCCTGTTCAGCAGTACTGTGTGGCCTAGTAATCAGAGTCTGTATAGCTGCCCTCTCTGAGGGCTTTGTGGCCAGAGTCAGTATAATGGCCCTCTTCAGTAGGGCTGTTTGGCCTGGCGGCCGGTCAGGGAAACGGGCCATCACCTGGGGGGGGGGGGGGGGGGGGGGGGGGGGGGGGGGGGGCGGGGGGGGGGGGGCGGCGGGGGGGGGGGGGGGGGGGGGAGGGAGGGGAGCGGCCAGGTAGGGGGACCCGGGCCCTTGCTGCTCCACCAGGTCCCAGCTCAGAGTCCTGTCAGTGGCAAGTATACCCACTGACACAGTGGGGAATCCACCTGAAACACAGTGACCCCACTCGGGGGGTGGGGGGGGTTGCATACTTGGAGGATAGAGCCGAACTTCAAAGAGAACTTGATAAATTGGAGAACTGAGCTACAGACAACAAAATTATATTTGTCTTTGTTGAATTTCACATAGGGAAGAAAAACCAAATGCACAAATACAGAGTGCAGGATAACTGGCTTGGCAGCAACACTGCTGAGAAGGATCTGGGAGTTGTGGTGGATCACAACTTCAGCATGAGTCAGCAATGTGATGCTCTTGCAAAAAAACCAAATGCAATTTTGGGTTGCATTAACAGAGGCATAGCTTGCAAGTCATGGGAGGTGATAGTAGTGCTCTACTCAGCGCTGGTTAGGCCTCAGCCAGAGTACTGTGTCCAATTTAGGTCACCAATGTATAGAGAGGATGTAGAGAAACTAGAAAGTATCCAGAAGCAAGCAACAAAGATGATCAAAGGGATGGAATGCAAGCCACATGAGCAAAGGCAGAAGAAACGGTATGATGAAAAAAGATGCCATAAAAAAGATGGAGAAAAGTTGTTCTCTCTTGCCACAGAGAGCAGGATAAGTGCCTATAAGTGCCTAAATGTCACCCCATTTTCAAAGGTGAGTTAGGTGCCTAAGTCACTTAGGCACTTTTGAAAATTTTATCCCTAGACTTCAAAAATGGTAAGTTCCCTTCTCTATAAGGTATGTATTTAAAGATTATTGAGTATGCAAGGGTTTTTTCCTTTTGCAGACAGACTTCTGAAAAGTATTGTAGAATGTCAAGTTGTTTCTTAGAGAAATTCACAGGTATTGTGCATATTAACAGTGTATCTTAAAATGACTTCTCATATTACCCTTTCTTATTTGAACTATTTTATATTTTATGCAACTACCCTTAACCAGTCTTAATAAAGTTCAGATATTACTTTCTCCAATTAGTGAATGTATTTTTTTTTTAAATATTGTTAAAGGGTTTCTTTAAATGTATTTAGATTTTACATCTCACTAAATCATTCCATGATTTGGTAGTTTTACAGAACTACAAAACATTCAAAAATTAAATTCCACAAAATGGGCTTCCCATCCAGCTTTAGTAAATGAATAAGTTTAATAACTACATTTAATAAGTTTCCACCAACATTTTTATTTACGACTATTATCTATTGAATCCCTACAATGGTGCCTTACATAACACAAAACAGACAGTGCCTGCCTTGCAGAGTTTACAATGTACTTCAGCAAGGTACTTAAGCATGTGCCTAACTTCAGTGGGACTACTCACATGCTTAAAATTCACCATATGCTTAAGTTCCTTGCTGAATCAGAGACTAGAATCCCAATGTCTTGGGTGGACCATTACACATGCTGGATGTCTTAACGACTTCAGTGGGACTCCACTCGGACATAAGATTCTGCCCCTGCTGATGATCCCTTTGCAGTATCAGAACCTAAATGACCTGACATGGCAAGCAAAGACATGGCATGACAAACGTAGACAAATACTGAGGGTAAGGTAGTGTAACGGAAGTTACAGACACAAGTTTATAAGGTTCTTCAATGTATGACATAATGATCCTTTTCTTCTTCCCCCCTGCACATACCAAAGACATTAATAAAACCACACCAATTTTTTAAGAGACTTTATGCTTGGAAAGTAGTGATTTGAGGTTGCATCTGCACAGCTTTAACTTTGGCCATTTCTTCACTGGAGTAATTAATCATGCTGTCTTAACATGAGAAACAAAAATAGGACATTTAATTTTTGTTTTTAAAAGAAGATAGTATGAGCCTTAGTCTACAATGCTTTCAAGCTCTGCTGGTTTGAAAAATTTTTAAATAGAGCATGTAAATTCCATAATCTGGAATTACAGAATATTACATCTATATTTATTCACAGAACTGTTTAGACTTCTACAGATTCATCAACTGAATTGAATGAACTATTACAAACCTGAGGTCTTCAGAAATTCCTTAATATCTTCCTTTAGTGATTCAAGTTTAATTTCTGGTTTGTGTAGACTACCCTAATAAATAAAAAAAAATAAAAGCAGACAGGAGAGTAAGCTTTCTATTTTTAATTATGACATTAGAAACATTCTTAGGACTACACAGGTAGAAGTAATATGCACAAGAGGAATGAGTTTCAACTGTTGTGGAAACCATGATCTTAAATTTTCTGAGTTCAGGGCATATGGAATCTCAGCCATAACATTGCATTTGGAAGATAATAATGGGAGAGTCTGTCATACAAAGATGTAATACATGGGAACTGTGAGTTGTAGACTTGGATATCGTAAAAGAGAAAGGAGCATAAAAAGATGCAAGAACATTAAAATACAGGGGGAAATTGATTTTTTTTAGGCTCCAGAGGAACTGAAATAACTTCTTATAAAAATTCCCACAGCAACTCCATAATATAGCTCCCTTAAAAGAAAAAAATCCAGAGTTTGAATAAGATTTGTCCAGACTAAACAAATCCTTTAGAGGCTGGAGCAGACCACTACCAAACTTCCAGGCTAAACTCAAGCCCGGTCTACACACAAAGTTGTACCTGTACAACTAATGGTGTAATTTTATATCAATATAATTAAACCAATGCAACTTTTTGTGAGGACTCTCTTTTATATCAGTTTAAACCTGACATATTGATATAACTGGAACCTATAAATTTGGTGCTGGCTAAACCAATATAAGCAGTTTTAAATTGATATAAGAGAGTCCAAAACAAAAGTTGCCTTGGTTTAATTAAACCAATTTAAGTTACACCATTACAACGTCTGTGTAGACAAAACTTCAGTCTTAAAGATGAAACAGGCCTCTACCTGAGCCAGTCTAACTTCAGTCCCAACCTAAGCCCCCAAAAGCTAGAGCTGGCTTCTACCTAAATGAAGTTTACAAACAGTGGTGGATTACTGCATGGGCCAATAGGGCCCATGCCCCAGGGCCAAAACCAATTTGGGGGCCCTGCAGGAGCGCCGGAACTCTGGCCCCGACCCCTGCTCCTCCTCTCCCTCCTCCCTTCCCCTCAGCACTGCTCCTCCTCTTCCCCAAGGCCCCGCCCCCTGGCCCAGCTGGAAGACAAAGCTTGAGGTAGGGTAAACCTATTCCCCCTGCCCCCACACAGAGCTGGCCAAGCCACTGGCCCCACCCCACACGGAGCTAGTCTAAGAGGGGCCCCCTCCCCCCATACAGCGCAGAGCTGACCCGATCCTCTCTCATTACCCCCCCTGCACAGGGCTGGCCCAAGCCCCACTGCTCACCACCCCACAAACCCCACCACTCACCCCCAGACCCTTTTTGGCAAAATTGAGCATTTGTCCCGTTTGCTCTTGCCAGCTGGCAACAATAAACAGGACAAAGGCCCAGTTTTGCCAAAAAAGTCGGAACATCTGAGGCCAAAATGGGACATATGATCATCCTAGGCCGGGGTCCCCAAACTTTTTTGGTTGTGCCCCCTCTGACCCGGTCCACACCCTTCCCCCAGGAGCCAGGGCCAGGAGTGGAGCCGGATTTGGGGGCCTGGAGCAGCAGTCAGGGGCTGGGAGCGGGGCCGTGGCTGCAGCTGCAGCCGGGAGCAAAGCCACAGCTGGGGCTATAGGCAGGGCAGAGCTAGGCCCCACAGTGCCCCTGAACATTGCCCTGTGCCCCCTAGGGGGACGTGCCCCACAGTCTGGGGACCACTGCCCTAGGCTGTGGTAAGAGCCACCCAGGGAGCCTGGGTAACTGTGAGGAGCCCCAGACCCTCCACCTGCTGTGGGCGGGCAGCTGTGGTGTCCGAGAGCAGCCCCTAGCACATGTCCCTACCCTCGGGGCATGCCGCCGGGGCAGGTGGAGGGTCCAGAGCTACCAACAGTGGCCAGGGCTTCCTGGGCAGCTCTTACCACAGCCCGGCTTCCAGCCAGGATAGGGGGCGGGGCCTTGGAGGGCCCAAATGTTCTTTGTACCCAGAGCCCCAGTAAATCTTAATCTGCCTCTGTTTACAAACTAACAATCTTCCAAGACCGGAGGAAACTTTACAATGTGTTAGCTCCAGCCCTAGTAGGCTCTACCCAATCACCGCTGGATCTGAGTTTCTCAGTTGGCAGCAAACACTCTTGTGCAGTTTTCCCAATGTAAATGTATTAGTTCAGTGGAAAGGAGAAACCAGCCCTAAAGACAGACAGACACTCCCCGACTTACGCAAGCATTCCGTTCCGGAACGCCTTGCGTAAATCGAATTTTGCGTAAGTTGGAAACGTATACCCGACAATTATAAAAAAAAAAAAGAAAAGAAAACCTCCTATTTTGAGCTTACGAAACTTTTTCCGTAAATGCGGATTTGCGTAAGTCGGGTTTGTGTAACCCGGAGGGGCGTCTGTACCCTGCAGTTGGTTTCTACCTTAAATACCAAGGGAAATGCGAAAGGAAACTAGTTCCAATTACCTATTAAGTCTTGTACCAATCAATCCCCCACTCCCTGTAACAGTCAATTTTTTGCGGTATGTATCCTCTTCTATACATAATGGAATGATTTCACTCTGTGGCTATTTGGATGTATATTTAATTATATGTATTACTTAACTGGAATAGCTATATACATTTAGAACACTTGTAATCTTAAATGTATGGAAAACTTAAACGTTACTTTAATTTACTTGAAGTTACTTTAGTAGGAAACACATGGACCAATAAAATAAGGAAAATGAAGTACAAAACATTCCTTAATCCTAATCTTACTTTGAACTAGTATTAAATTTGAATCTCAAAGCACAATTTGACAATTACTACAATAGTGACAATTACTAATTACTGGAAGAACAAATTCCGAATAACATCAAAGTTTCCATTCTGAATAATATTGTCTACTAGGTTGTTCCATTCATTTATTAGTTCTTGAGTAATATCGTTTTCTTAAGTTTTCATTTCTGTCCCTTAATGAAGCCTTAGGACTGTTCAGAATACTATGGTTTGGAGTATGTACACACTTCGTCCTAATAGCTCACATTTTTTTAGCCCTGGGATCAACCTGCTTCTGTGTTTCAGGAGTGGATATCATACTCTCCTCACTCACAACCTTTTTCAGCTGTATATTCAACTGATTTTGACTATATAAAGTAATAATGTGTTGTCCATTTAATAGTTCTACACACTGTCTAAATATTTTCAGACTTCCATTTAAAGTCTTTTCTTCTTAGATAAGTGCCATGACTTTTGTATATGTTTATTACTGTTCATCTGGCTAGTTTCACACAAGTGACAAATGTTTTAGCTTTAATTGCTGATATCTCCCTAATCATAACACTCTCTCAAAATGGTCATAAGAAAATGTTCACAGTTTTGCTTGCTAGGTAATTTATATTACTAAAACCCAAAGAAGTCCAAGTGCTAATTTTGGTTGGATTTTAATTTATACCCCCCTTTTCAGAAAAAAAGTTATGAACATGTTTGAGCAAATTTTAGAGTATAGAAACCTGATTGACATTGACACCAATAGCCTTGTCTACATTTGAGCATTTCTACATTAAATTATGTTTGATAGCTAGGGAACAGCATAGTGGTAAAGTGAAGCACTGTTCATATACAAGTACAAATAATATAGCAATTGAAATAGAAAACAATTGAGAGCAAGTAACAATTAGTCTCAGCTTTTAGGCAGAAGTAGGTCATTTTAAATTTGCTGGATAGGTTTTGTAAATTATAATGTTTGCAGTTTTAATCAGCTTCCTAGATTTCATTTGAAGATAGAAATTTGCTGCAAATAAGGTACACATCTGCAAGGTAATTCATGTGTACCTACATTACTAATAAAGATCTCCTGTGAATCAAACTTAAGTTGTTTCTGAACTCCTTAATCTGTTTAACGTATTCATAACTGTATTCAGTTTAAGATTCTTCATACTGCAAATGTCACTGCTGAACAATATAGACAAGAAGATTACAATCTCGATTAATAAGAGAACAGGTCAGTAAGTTCTCTGTTAAATATCAGAGGGGTAGCCGTGTTAGTCTGGATCTGTAAAAGCAGCAAAGAATCCTGTGGCACCTTATAGACTAACAGACGTTTTGCAGCATGAGCTTTCGTGGGTGAATACCCACTTCTTCGGATGCAAGTAGTGGAAATCTCCAGGGGCAGGTATATATATGCAAGCAAGAAGCAAGCTAGAGATAACGAGGTTAGTTCAATCAGGGAGGATGAGGCCCTGTTCTAGCAGTAGAGGTGTGAAAACCAAGGGAGGAGAAACTGGTTCTGTAGTTGGCAAGCCATTCACAGTCTTTGTTTAATCCTGAGCTGATGGTGTCAAATTTGCAGATGAACTGAAGCTCAGCAGTTTCTCTTTGAAGTCTGGTCCTGAAGTTTTTTTGCT
>QXTE01000007.1:21745725-21770284 GCA_003942145.1 Platysternon megacephalum
GGGCTGCACTTTGAGGATGGGGGGGGGGGGGAAAGAGGAGGAGGAAAAGAGGAACTAGCAGAGAGAGCTTCAGTTCATCTGCAAATTTGACACCATCAGCTCAGGATTAAACAAACTACTTGCATCCGAAGAAGTGGGTATTCACCCACGAAAGCTCATGCTGCAAAACGTCTGTTAGTCTATAAGGTGCCACAGGATTCTTTGCTGCTCTGTTAAATATGATACATGAAAATAAACTTATTATCTATAATGAATCATGAGCCTACTATTGTTTGATATATTTTGGTATATAAAGTTGCATATTACAGAGCTGATCACTTTCTAAATGTGAACTTTCATATCAGCGAAGTTCAGTATCAATAATTCTTTTAGTACCGAAGAAAAGATCAAAATACTTGCCTTGATTATCTGATCTCACAGTCTGTCCACCCTAGCTAAGCTACTATGATGTCCATCTGCCCTTCCTTTAGCCACACCCATCCAGGTAGTGTCAATATCTTGACACTTACTCCTCCAAAACTTTCCCAAAAACATACATCTCTCTCTACCAACACCACTAAAACTCTTGTCCAGGCCCTTATTTCCCATCTTAATTATGCAACCTTCTTCTTTGACCTTCCTGACACCCACCTCAGGTACATCAAAAAGCTGCTGATAAGGTTATCTTCCTGGGCAGTCATTCCAATCATGTCACCCTCTTCCCCTTCTTTAATTACCTCAAGCGGCTCCCCTTTCAGGACCATATCAGATATACCTTCTTATCCACACTTTAAGATCCCTTATGATCCTTTCTATCTTATCTGCCTTCTCCACTTGGCCAACCTCTATCACCCAGAAGTCTGCTTCTTCTACAAGCACCTTCACATATTCATATTCGATGCTGATTCTTATGCATGAAACTCCCTCTCATAACTTATCTATAAAGCCACGACCCTGTCTTCTTACAAATCCCTCCTCAAGACCCACTTTTGCTGAGATGCCAACAATAAATTGCAATCTGAAAATGGTCATGCAGGTGGCAATAGGGATTACTGGTATCATTAATATCACATTTGTTTATGTTTTTAAAAAATTACTCTGCTTCAGTTTTCATCTCTTCTTTTACTCCACTTCTCCCCATTGTATGTCTAATGTCTGGATAGGGTTTTTCTACATGTCAGAAGGATAGTTTATGAATCTTCTGCCCCAATAAAATGCTGGGGCCTATTTTTTTTAAATTATCTATCTGTCCATCCAGCCAGATATTTTTATAGTTACAGTAGGTTCTGAGTGACTCACAATCATTAACAGATTTTTATGAGAGCTCAATGGAGGTGGAAATTCCATTTCACAAAAGTTTACAAGATTTCAATATTTGGCTTCATTTCAAATCAGAATGAAACCAGAAAATTTCATAATTTTCCACAAAAGAAAAGTCTGACAAATTATTTCAGATCAAAACATTTCATTTTGATTTTGACTTTATTATAATATAATACAAAAATGCAAAAAGTCATTTCAAAATGAAATATCAAAACATTTCATTCCAAAAATGTCAAAACAGGGCATTTCAACATTGTAGGAACTTCTTTCCCATAATTTTTCTCCTAAACAAAAGTTTTGCAAACTCGACACAATGTCACAAAGCATTTGATTTCAATGGAACCGTATTTTTCAGTGGATTAAGACCCTTGCCAAAAGACAATGGGGGCAAGTGTTTCTGTCCCCTGTCTATTCAATAGCCCATTGGTTGGGGCACTTACCTGGGATGTGGGAGACCCCAGTCTGAATCTCTGCTCTGCCTGATTTGGAGCATTGACTTGAAGCCAGGTCTCTCAAATCACAGGTGAGTGCCCTAATCCCCGGAATATAGGGTCTGTCTCTCTCTCTCTCTCTCTCTCTCTGATCCAATGAATATTTAAATTATTTATATACAGTGGAACAGTTCTAACAGAAGAGACAGAGAGACCCACTCCATTACAGCCAATAGACTGGTGGTCAGGCACTCACTAGAGATGTGGGAAACCTGTGTTCACATCCCTGCTCCAAATCAGGCAGAGCAGGGATTTGAATATGGGTCTCCCACATTCCAAGTGAATACCCTGACCACTGGGCTATTGGCTATAGTGGCGGGGGGGGGGGAAATCTCTCCCTCTCATTTTTTGTGAGGAAGAGGCTGACCTGGCTTAGGCACCTAACTCCAGGAGAGGGTTCATGGCTGAAAATCTGAAGTAGTGCTCTCCAGCCTTTCAGTCAGGCACCTAAGCCTCTTTGAGGATCTGAGCCTTCAGCCTTGTCCCTTTCATTTGCATTTCACTTGTGGCTGGCACAGGCAGCTGCCCGCTCAGTTTGCTGGCTTCTGAGAATCCCTTTCTTAAGTGTCTAACTCTTCCCATGCACTGTATGGGAAGGCTGGGTGCCAAACTATGGGCTATGAATTCCAGTGGGCAGGAGGGGCACTTAATACATTTAAGTCCCCTTTGTGAATCAAGCCTTTGGTCCCTACCTTCTAGTTACTCTGGCTCAGAGGTATAGTCAAACCTTTGTAATACTCTTAGGTTAGAGCTAATCTGCCATCAGAGTGAATTATCAAAGATAACTCTGAGGCTAGGTCCACACTACCCGCCCGGATCGGCGGGTAGAAATCGATGTAGTGGGGATCGATGTATCGCGTCTCGTCTGGACGCGATACATCGATCCCCGAACGCGCTCACATCGACTCTGTAACTCCAGCAGGGCGAGCGGAGTTCGCGGAGTCGACGGGGGAGCCGCGGACGTCGATCCCGCGCTGCGAGGACGCGAGGTAAGCGCGCGTAATTCGAAATAGGATACTTCGACTTCAGCTACGCTATTCTCGTAGCTGAAGTCGCGTATCTTATTTCGATCCCCGCCCCTAGTGTGGACCAGCCCTGAGTTTTTATGCAGGGTTCTAGCATCTCATATCAACTTGATGCCGAAGAATCCTGTAAAATAAGATGCTGTTTCCACTATGTGCTTGACAACTTAATTATCCTAAATACTGTAAGTAACATATCAGACATGAAAATTTAAGAAATAAAGGAGAAGTCTTGTCTCTTCTTTACAATCCCCTTTTCCTTCTTGTACCCAAAAACATAACCGACTGGTATCTCTACTCAGCATCCAAAGACTCAACATTCATAAACATCATTCTTAAGAAACCCAGTTTTTTCAAAAGTTCTGTAAGCTGACAACAGAAATTGTTCTTTATGAGCTCTGCCTGCCAGAACTAAAAAAAAAAGAAAAACATATTAATGACTATAGCAAGAATTTTGTTGTTATTTTAAATATTAGTTCCCCAAAGTTTTAATTAGGCTCAGTAAATATCACTAACTCTAAAAAACTCTGGACACTAATTTTAAGGGGGCATTATGTGGACACACAAATCTTGACTTACATCCTGACATTTGTCAGATATTGTACATGCACATGCATGTGCATACAAAATTTTGAAGAATGGATTTTGAGTGATTTGAGGGTATACAATGTTACTTACAGAGCACTCCCAAAGTGATTTTTTAATATTTTTTAAAAACAAATAAGAGCTAAAAGTAACTAAAAGTTAAGTTTTCTCTTGGAAGAATTTAGATCAGCAACAAAACAGATCTCAATATCGCTGAGATTTATCTAAAATTGGCTTCATGTAGAGAGGTTCAATTCTGCAGTTAGTACAGATTTATTTATACCACAACATTCAGGTCAGAAACAGAATGTAACTAACAAGCAGACCAGAACATAGATCATGTTTCAGAGATAAATAGGAGTTGAGGTGTCTTGCATAAGAATAGCAAGATTTTGTACACAGTCTGCAGCTTCAAAGTTAGCCAATTTAATGGCCTGATTAGGCAGTAATTTGAGACTAACAATAACAAAATTCAACAAATCACAAAAACAAAACAGAGAAGGCCTGGATCCCTCCCAAAAAAAACCCATTACAACCATCCAATATAGAGAAAACTTGAACATGGATAAGAGTTTTGACAGAAAAGATAAAACAAGTGAGATCTATATTGTTTGTAAGGGGAGGATAATTGTGAGGTTCATAAATTAACTCAGAATCAAAGACAATGCACATATTCCTGGAAAAACCCAGGATCCAAAGGTAACCTCTTAAAAAGCAAGACTAAATGATGGAACAATAGCAATCAGGGCCAAGAAACACTACCTCAACTTTGTCAGTATTCATTTAAACTACAAATCCCCCAAAATGGCTAATCACATTTAAAAATGCTTTTGTAGGTAGACATCAAATAATGTCAAGTTCAAGCTACTCTCTTCACCTTTACAAAGCTTCATCCTACTCTACATCTCTCTACCCTCATCTCCTAAGTATTTGCAATATTTAAACTCTGACCAATCTGTCTTCTTCTTGCCCTATTTGTCTTCTTTACCTTCTCCATATGACTGGAATAATCTCCCTACTAATATATACCAAGCTCCTTCCTTCTCCTTCCACAAACTTCTAAAATCCATCTGTTCTGTGAAGTTTTTAAGAGAGACTGGGCTGTGGCCATTATGTACTGTTCTGTTTGTACTGTTGGTTTTCACTTATATATTTAGATCAGGGGTCGGCAACCTTTCAGAAGTGGTGTGCCGAGTCTTCATTTATTCACTCTAATTTAAGGTTTCGTGTGCCAGTAATACATTTTAACGTTTTAGAAGATCTCTTTCTATAAGTCTATAATATATAACTAAACTATTGTTGTATGTAAAGTAAATAAGGTTTTTAAAATGTTTAAGAAGCTTCATTTAAAATTAAATTAAAATGCAGAGCCCCCCAGACCGGTGGTCAGGATCCGGGCAGTGTGAGCGTCACTGAAAATCACCTACCCCTGATTTAGATTATAAATCTTCTTTTATGTTTGGTAGTGACCTACATAGCACTTACAACACTATGTTCATTTACTTATCTATATAAACAAGAGAGCAGAAGATACAGATCTGGAACAGCAGACAAATTATATTTAACAATTTTATATATGGATAATATAGATTTTTATTTTTACATTTTTTTATTTTTATCTATTTAAATTTCACAATTGTGGGAAATTATGGAGGAGGCTAGACAATGGCTAGTCAGACAATAATTACTTAATGACAGTAAATGTTGAGATTCAAAAAGTTAAGGCTTTATAACCGTTAATACACAAATTGTCAACATCATATGTCAAAATATACAAAGTAAATATCATTAAATCAAATTCTAAAAAGTTTGCAAGCAGCATTTTTCTTACTTTGGCTATCTGTAAATTACCTTTATCATTGATGGAATTTTTTTTGTCAGTTTGTGTGTGTACATTGAAATGGACATTTATCAATAAAAATTTAATCCTTTCAAGACTATTTAATAACAATGAAAGTCAGGGACAGAACTAATAGATATAAAGAAAAATAATACAGGGTCCAACGCAGAACCCAAACAATATGTCGGAAGCCTACACTGACATAAAAGTGAAATGGCATGATCGCACACAGAACCCAAACAATCTGAGAGCTATAAATTAAATCAATAGAGCACTGAATCATGGAAGTCAAAAGTGAACAGCCACAGAACATAGTATTCCTGTATTAGACAAGGCTAACAAAAGTAAGGCAAATAACCATGTGTTTTATCCACTAAAACATCATTTGTACAACATAAGGGACACTGTCAATTTAAATATTGTCCACAATTTAAATTTTGTAAAAAAAAACAAAACAAAAACAAGATTTTATAAAATGTAATACCAAAATAAATGTTTTCATAATGTTTTTAAAGTTTGAAACCCAGAACTAAGAACCTGAAAATAAAACTGATAAACTAGACAAAAGTTAAATTGACTTAATTGATTTTATTACCAAGCCAAGAGAAAGGCATAAAGAAAAAAAGATAGTAACAAAAACTGGAGTTTCAAAACAAACTACAGAGAATAGGATCATGCAAACAAATATTGCCATGAGCAATAAGACAAGATGTCATCCGCAAGAAAAAGCCAAGGGGGGGGGGGGGCGGAAATACATGAAGACAGTTTTAGGCTACAAATTCATTTCAGGCCATAATGTTTGTGGCTGTTCCGGCTCAAACAATCCACAGGACAGGATGTCCACTAAGGAGATACATATTAAAACAACATCTCTTTGCCTTTAAGAACACCTAAAAAACCTAAAAGTTGATGTAGAGTGCAGTGAGAACACCGGTGAGAACAAAGGGTCACAATTATTACAGCATCATTTTCTGGTGTCATTTATTTTCCTTCCTTTTCACCAAATCCTTATGTTCTGAGGGGAAACCGCAGTAGGAGAGGGAGTTAAAAAAAACGCATCCCAAATTAAGGATTAAAAAACGACCCAATTCATTTGGTGGAGCAATTTGAATGAGTGCGACTTTAACCATATTATTAACATACACAGCGAAATCCTCCCTCCCCGGAGGGTGAGGATATAAATACTGCCCTGACAGTTAAGCGAGTCTCCTGGCCCTGCAGAAGAGCGAAAGATTTAGGGTAGATCTGACTCCCTCTCCTCTGGACAGGCACAAGGTCCCCACGTTCATCCCCGCCCTGCGGCATCCGCCCAGCAGTGTCCGTGGCGAATGCTGGGCGTGTGCGCCCAGCCCTGCGGGGAAGGGAGGACAAGTGGCGGGGTGAGAGGCGGGATGGAGAGAGGGACACGGAGAAAGGCCGGGGAGCGGGGAGCAGAAAGGGAGACAGATGCATGGAAGTCAGGGACGGACGGATGGACAAGGATGGAGCGGGGGGAGGGCAGCCGCGGGCCGGGGACTGGGCTCACCCGGGCCTGCCGCTCCAGCTGGGAATGGAGGCTGGAGCCCTTCAGCCGCTGCACGATCTGAGCGATGGCCAAGGAGAGGCCGGTGTCCTGCTCCAGCATCATCCCAGCGCAGACCGGCGGGATGCGTGCCCGGCCAGCACCCCTCGCCGCCGTCTCCGTAGCGGGGCCAATTTCAGGGGGACACCCTCGCTCCCTTCTGCTACTTCACTGACGGCGTTACCAGGCAACTAAGGGAGCGGAAAGCGGCGCTCTGCTGCGGATTCCGGCTGAAAACTGGCTCTCCCACAGCAGAGTTCCGGGATCCGGCCCTTCCCCCGCCTGGTTCTGCACTAGCCCAGGGCACCATAGACACAGGGTGACATGGGTGCTGGCCCTGTCGATACCAAAAGCAAAACTAACCTTTACTGCAAAAGGCCAGTATTTCACCCTCAGCCCGTGAGCAGGAGACAGGCTCCCAGCCCCACCTGCTGTCCAGAATAAGAGACACCCCCTCCCCCCAGCACTGACTGTAGCATTCACTAGTGTCACCACCAATGTGTTCTACCTAGGGAGCCAGTCACCACGACAGTCACTCTCCACCCCAGCAGCACTGCCCTGCTGCCTCACACACTGTTCCTATGCCTCGTGTTACACTTTCCTAGGGCTCACCCCTACAAGCCTACTGCCTCCCCATAGCACCCATGGCAAAGCCATGACATGTCATCCCAGGGCTTTACATGCCAGCCTGGGCTGGGACCACACTTTAATTAAAGCATTGGGATGGTTAGAATTGGGAGGCCTAGGCTGTACTCTTAGCTCTGCCACTGACTTTCTCTGAGTCTTTGGCAAGACATTTAGGCCTGGCATAAAAAATGAGATTGACCTAGCTATGGCACTCAGAGCTGTGAAAATATTTCTGCCCTGAGTGCCAGGCCTAGGAAGAATTATTCTATCGCTGTAGCTACAGCCTATTTCTGGAAAACCTCCACCATTGATATAGGAAGTGTCTATACTATAGCAGCATAGCTGCAGCTATGGTGACCTCTCACATATTCCTGGAATACGGGACTGTAACGTTGCACTCTATATGATTTTATGAAAATATGCTAATGTAACTGGAATATGCTTCATGCAAAAGGTCTTTTGTAAGGTATCATTACAAAGCTTATAATCTACTGAGTGTGATCATCCTATTTGTATAAAGGTATCACTCTTGTATCTGAAACTAGAAATATGAATTATAACTTTGAGGGCCTATTGTAATTATGCAAAGTGTGGGCCATTAATGGTGTTTGGAATCTTGATGACTCCCATTAACCAGGACAATTGTCTGCAGATGGCTCTGTTTTACTTGTAAGTCTCCCTGTATACGTGTGTGCTGGCAAGTGGGTAATGAAGTCTTACAGTGACGTGATCATGTCACCTGAACTGGAATCCATCTTTAACCTGGTGCTTTTCCATTGAAAAGGTGGGGGTGGGAACCCAGAGGGACAAAGGATTCCCAACTTATGCAAAAGATATATAAATGGGTGGAACAGAACAAAGGGGAGTCATCATGAGAAATCCCCTAGCTACCACCTGAGCTGGAACAAGGGCTGTACCAAGGGAAAGGATTGTGCCCAGACTAGGAAGGCATCCAATCTGTGAAAGAGACTTATTGAAACATCTTTCAGGGTGAGATTTTATCTGTACTCAATTGCATTACTGTATTAGGCTTAGATTTGCGTGTTTTATTTTATTTTGCTTGGTAATTCACTTTGTTCTGTCTGTTACTAGTTGGAACCACTTAAATCCTACTTTCTGTACTTAATAAAATCACTTTTTACTTATTAATTAACCCAGAGTATGTATTAATACCTGGGGGGGGCAAACAGCTGTGCATATCTCTCTATCAGTGTTATAGAAGGCGAACAATTTATGAGTTTACCTTGTATAAGCTTTATACAGGGTAAAACAGATTTATTTGGGTTTTAGACCCCATTGGGAGTTGGGCATCTGAGTGTTAAAGATAACAACACTTCTGTAGGCTGCTTTCAGTTAAGTCTGCAGCTGTGGGGCAAGTAATTCAGACCCTGGGTCTGTGTTGAAGCAGTCTGGCGTGTCTGGCTCAGCAAGACAGGGTGCTGGGGTCCCGAGCTGGCAGGGAAAACAGGGGCAGAAGTAGTCTTGGCACATCAGGTGGCAGCTCCCAAGGGGGTTTCTGTGATTCTAACCCATAACAGGGACATTCCAGTACTTCTGGGAACGGCCCCCGCTGGCATGACCTTGGACACTCGGTTAGGGTTACCATATTTCAAGTTCCCAAATAGAGGACACTGCCGGGGAGCATTGGAGGGGAAGGGAGGGTTCAATTTTTATGACAATATCATACCATGCCACCCTTACTTCTTCGCTGCTGCTGGCAGTGGTGCTGCTTTCAGAGCTGGGCGGTTGGTCAGCAGCCGCCGCTCTCTGGCCACCCAGCTCTGAAGGAAATGCCACTAGTAGCAACAGCACTAAAGTAAGGGTGGCAAAACCTACACACCGCTATTAGGACATGCCAGGAATTGCAATTCTACCAGAAGCAATGTTGGAAAAAGGACAAGCAAGGAAAAATCATGGACCTTTGTTCATATTTCAAAAATCCGCCCAGACGGAGATCAGAGGACCAAAAAGGAGGCCCTATCTGGGAAAATCCGGACGTATGGTAACCCTCCACTTGATACATCTGCAATCATGCTGTACAGGGGACATTATTTTTAAAAGCATGCCACTTCACCCCCCTACACTACCCCCGCATGACTTTGCATGCAAGGTCACACCAGCAGGGAGGGGAGCAGCACGCTCTTCAAAAGAGTGTCCCCCCGCCGATACTGGACCACATCTGTTTTTGTCTGAGTATCAGATAGAGGACAAACCCTAGAAAAGCAGGACTGTCTGGTTTAATACCAGATGAATGGCCTGCCAAGCTGTAGCTCTGCGTTTGTAGTTCTTGTAATGTAGACAGAGCCTTAGCCTCAGTTTCCTGCTAAAACTTGCTAAAATATCACACTATATAACAAATCAGAAGTAAGTGTTGCGAAAGCCAGGGGAGGTGGCTTGAAGAATGAAATTCAATAATCTTTAACAAACCAAAATTTGACTTTAAAAAGACAGCAATCAGCACTACTCAGAATCCTTAACAAGCAGTCTAAACGGGATAGTTATCCTGTTTTCCTATGAGCCCTAATCTTAGGAACACGGTTTTTCATTACTTTGTCACAGTCTCTCTCTCTCGCTCTCTCTGTTTTGGCATTAGATATGTCCCCATCTCTGCTACCAAATGTTGTTTTCAAGTGAAATAATCTGAGATTATAAAGTGATCAATGGGAATAATGATCCAACCAGGCTGAATCCTCCCTAACTGCCTTAAAAATAAAATGTTTGTCAAGCAAAGTGACACTTATTTTGCACCCCAGACATTTGTCACTACTGTGTACAGTTTGTCTGTCCATTAAAAATGGATGCGAACATCTTTAGAAGATATAGGCAAAGGTAACATATGAAGTGTCAAGATAAAGTCTCAAATACTGGTGGAAATACTGTTTGAAAGAAGGTTTCCTTTAGAAAATAGATATTTGATTCAATGAGGTGATGCCTGAGCACCTTCTACTCCCATAGAGCTTAATAGAAGAGGCGTATACTCAACCTGTCATCGGAGGTGTTCAATATTTCACAGTACACTATAGCAAAATTATTCCTAACAATCTCATTTATGGCCCAATCATGCAAGTATATCATTGTCGTTATTTTCTCCAATAGGATTACTTGTGTGAGTAAAGATTGATGAGGCCCACAATGTTTTGATGTAGCTGACAACATATCAGGTCTTACAAAAATTACAAAATAGAAAAAAGGGCAATTTCTGTCAATGATTCACCGTCATCAACTTTAAGAAATATTAAAATCACTGCAAAGAAGCATGGCACCATATCTTGACATATTTTATTTTAAATAACCAACTCCTGTTGTGTAATGAGATTTTTTTCCTAATAGCATAGATGCAATCTGCAGAATGTAGGAAAGATTGCATAATATATTTTGAATTATTAAGGCAGAAAAGATCTCTTATTGCAAAGACTATTTTTCATGAAAAGTAATATATTTTATCCAATAGATGTCTGAACATGAAAGCTAGATTTCCCTACGAATAACTACAAGGCTTAATACTCTAGTATAGAGAATTTGACAATGCTTCTGTTCTTGATTTTAGATATATTATTTGTCTTCACAGATCTTGGCTTTACATATATTGAAGCCTTCTGTTGACAATAACTTGTTTTTCTATTGAGAAGACGTAGCTTGGGAACTTATGTCAACTACTTTTTCATATTCATTTTAAATAGCATGTAGCAACTTTGAGTTACCAAGCTTGTAAAACAGGTATGTGCACAGAGGTCCTGATTCTCCAGTCATGTTAGTTTTATAAACATATTGGACTAACATCAATATTGTATTCTCTGTCTAAGATAGGGGAAGTTTCTTTTATGGAATATTTAATCAAAGTTTAAAATAATCTGGTATATATTTGTTCAGTGCCTGGAATACATATATTCTATTATAAAGCAGTATCAGCGTGAGCGTCAAGCCTTCAGCTACAATAGTCCTTATACAGGGCCCTGTGCTCATTAATCAAACAAAATTCTCATTGACTTCAGTTCAGTCATTGACTTTAATGGGAATCTGATAGAGTAAGTACTCCTGCACCAAAACATTAAAAATTCTGCCCATATTTTAAAATTCTGCAAAATTCTTTTATTTGTCAAACTAACACAATATAAACATGCCAGTTTCAATTATTTTGGTAATTTATTTCAAAATACTTGTCAGCAAGTATGTCTGTAACAATACAGACACAAAAAAAAGATTCCTTGCTAGGCATATTAATACAGAACTTTGAGAAATTCATTTAAACTACAATACAGAAACATATATCCGCACCCCTCAGAAGCAGTGCAAAGGCTTGGGGGAGTCAGGCATAATGGAGGAGCTGAGGGAGAGGGAAGGAGCTTGGGAGTGAACCTGGAGGGTTGTTGGGTGTGGGTGGGAGAAGTATGGAAGTTTCTTGCGGGGGGATTGTTAGGCAGTTGGGGAGCCTCCTCCATGCAGACCCTGGCTCATCCCGAGCCTCTCCCATTCAGTCCTGCACATTCAGTCCCTGCACCCCCCCACCCCTCCACATCTCCATCTGGCCTTGGAGCCCCCAATCCCCATGTAGCCTTGGAGCCCCCTGTCCCCATGTGACCTTGGAGCCCTTCTACCCCCCATCCCCATGTGCTCCAGAGCACCCCCTTCCATTCAGTCCCTGGCTCAATGCTGTCACCCCACTGGCTCCTGAGCCCCTACCCCAGTCTGTCTCCCCACTAGCCCTTCTGAACCCCAGTCTGTGACCCCCCCCAGCAGCCTCGTGTGCCCCATTCTGTCTCCTAACCTAGCTCCACTGGAAGACTGCTGTAACGAATGCAGCCAGTTCTGGAGCTTCAGTGACCTCTGATGCATTAAAGGCAGAACTGAAGCACTTCTTGGGCAAAATGTATTTTCTGCAGGAAACAAAATTCTGCACCAGATATGAATTCTGCACGTATGCAGTGGCACAGAATTCCCCCCGGAGTAAGTAAGGACTGCAGGATCTGACATGTTAGTTCCAGAATTTCTGTCATTCCTATAACAGGGCTTTGGTGATAGGTCACAGTTAAAGAGGACCAGTCTTCTCCCTGCATGAAAGTTTATTTCATTCTTTTATGAGGAATTGGCAGGCATTCTGATATATGACAGATGCAGCTGAATTATTTACCAAAAGTTTACCAGGCATTTCAGTTGGAAAATCTGTTTATTAAAATCTTCTTAAATAAAGATTACAAATTAAAGAATGATCCATGGGGAGCTACAGAATCTCTTAGGGATTCAGGGTCCTTTCCTGATGGTTATGAGCTCAGAGGATAACCAACTTCAGTGATTATCAAAGGGAAAACATCTATCTTTGCTTCTGTTATCAAGATTCCTGAGACATCCTCTACCTTTAATCTTGAATTTAACGTTTGCTCCCTTAAAAAAAGGACAACTAAAAGCATTTGAAAAATTAACTACAAAATGGAAACACTAAATGAGCAGAACAGAAGAGCTTTCATAAGTTTCTCTTAGTTTTATCTTCTGTGATAGAGCTTTCCTCTCCTTGTAGGGACGAATACTTTTATACCACCTAAAGAAGACACAGGGCACTGACTGAAAATCTTAACCAACTATGGACTAGCATCTCATCTGATAGCTCTCGCTCAGTGGCATAGCATCTTAAAGAATTCTGACTGAAACTGAAAATCATTGTCCTACATAGATTAACTGAAGAAGAAACTGTAAAACTGAGTTCCAATTTTTGACACACTTTCCCATTATATACAAATAGTTTATAAACATACACATTAGTGTCAATCGGCATGAAAAGAATGAGCAGTAAAGTCCTATGATAGATTAAACCACTAAGATATAAGAAACAGAATAGGTATACATAGACAATTCTTACTGTGGAAAGAGGTTCATAACAGTGGGATGCTCCAGAAATCCAAGATAGCATAGTTGTAGTTCAATATATTTATTAACATGAAAATGGAATGATGATGTGACATAGGGCCAGAAAGGGTTGTACAACTAGCAGGCTAATTGGCCCTAATTGCACAACTAGTAGGCTAATTGTACAGGTTGTACAACTAGCAGGCTAATTGGCCAGATTCAACGTTTAGAGATATATTAGTAGATAATGTTTGTGTTTTTGTGTGTTTACATATATATTGTTAGAGGTTAACAATGTAACCAAACAGTTACTGTCTATCGCTGTATTCTGTTAATTCAGATATCAAAAGAAGATATTAACATTTAAATGAATTATAAATGTAATGATATCATTGTCTTAATTTCTCTTTGAAGTTTGTGATAAAGCACCTGCAAATGGTAGGAGATAGGCAATTAGAGTGACCAGATGTCCCAATTTTATAGGGACAGTCCTGATTTTTGGGTCTTTTTCTTATATAGGCTCCTATTACCCTCCCACCCTGTCCCAATTTTTCACATTTGCTGTCTGGTCATCCTATAGGCAATTGCCTTATGTTAATCCATGTAGCTAATTATCTGTGATGCTTAGGAAATAGGAGGTCTACTTCAAAGCTAGGATAATTGCCTATTGTTCACCCAAGGACTGCATGCCATCAAGAGGCTGCTCAGGAACTGTATAAAAAACTCTTGGGCTCTGATCCTTTTGATCTCAAATCTGCTTAAGCTTCATCAGGGGAATCTTGAGTCACAATATTGAGGGCTCCAGTTCCATTCTGGATCACCCTGATATTGGACATTGGACTGAACCTATGGAGTAATTCTAAAATAACTTTTTGCAACTCTAAATCTTACCATATGTACTATGAAACTGACCTAAGAATTTTATTCAAGTCTGTATGTGTAATGATCTTTTAACCAATACTCTCTCTCTTTTCTTTTTTAATAAATTTTAGTTTAGTTAATAAGAAATGGCTGTAAGCATGTATTTGGATAAGATCTGAAATATTCATTAACCTGGAGGGTAATGTATCCGATCCTTGGAGATTGGTAGAACTTTTAATATGATGAACAAGATTTTCAGTAATCCTCACCATATTTGACTTGGCTGTCTGGGTGGGAGCGCAAGGCTGGGTTGCTTTAAGGGAGCTGTGTTTTGGCTTCTTGATAACCAGTAAGATATTGTAGAAGCTGTTTTGTTGCTGGCTTGGTGAATCTAAGTATTGGAATAACCACCAGTTTTGGGGATTGTCTGGCCCATTCTTTGCAGTTTACCCTAATTAAGCAATCTCAGCGTGGCCCCCCTGGTGCCCCTGTCACAGATGAGATGGAAAATATGTTGATAGCATGGTACTGGATTCTGCATATCTTGGCTACCCAAAACTCCAATTGACTTCAAGAGATACAGGGCTAAGAGCAAACTTACTAAGGCCATGTTTACACATACAGCACTGCAGTGGAGCAGCTGTACTGATACAGCCGCACCTCTGCAGAGCATCTAGTGACGATGCTCTATGCTGAACTCTCACATTAGCATAATAAAACCACCACCATGAATGGCAGAAGTTATGTCGGCGGCAGAGTGCTGTCCACACAAATGCTCATGTCGGCGTAACTTATGTCGCTCGGGGGGTGGTTTATTCACAACCCTGAGTGACATAAATTATGCTGGCATAAGCTATACTGTACACATAGCCTAAGACTATGTCTACACTATACAGCCTATGCCAGCATAGCTATGTTGACATAGCCCCCTAGTGTAGACACAGCCTACAAGGACAGAAGGAGCTTTCCTGCCAATATAGGAAACAACACCTCACCAACTGACATTAGGGTATGTCTATACTAGAAACGCTACAGCTTACAAGGAGCTCTTCTTCAGGTCTAGGAAAGGTATTCAGAGTGTCACAGTTAAACACAAAGTAGAACAGATAAGGAGTTAACACATATTTCAAGAGACCATTCAAAGTGATATCTGCCATTGTTGTATGCAGTGCTGATGTAGCCCTGTCAGTCCCAGAGCTCTGTGAAACTCGAAAGCTTGTCTCTCTGACCAACAGAAGTTGGTCCAAAGAAAGATATTACCTTACCCACGTTGCCTCTCATTCAACACCTCTCTCATAGAACAAAGGAGCATTACTGTGTTTGTTAGTCATGAGAAGGAGAAACCTAGTTGAAAGAGGTGGGATTTAATAAGAGATTTGAAGGAGAGAATTATTTATCTACACATTTATAAAGGACCCTTTACTTTATTGTCCATATACAATATAATAATTTAAAAAAATATATAATAAATGTAACCCACAAAAGGTAACAAAAATTAACCATTAACCATAGCATCAACCCAGTGACCGAACATCCTTCAATGATCTCCCGGTCTTCAGAGCAATTACTCAAGCCACTTTCAGATTGTTCACCACATTTACAATATCTCCCACTTGCTTCTAGGAACTTAAATATAATTCTTAAGCAAAGATGCTGATACAAAAATATTTACTTGTTATTGCAGATCTTTCATCAATGTGTTTCCCTTTTGTTAACACAGAAAATCTAATATCAGGGGGTAGCCGTGTTAGCCTGTATCCACAAAAACAACAAGGAGTCCGGTGGCACTTTAAAGACTAACAGATTTCTTTTGGCATAAGCTTTCATGGGTAAAAAACCCACTTCTTCAGATGCATGGAGTGAAAATTACAGATGCAGGCATTATTATACTGACACATGAAGAGAAGGGAGTTACCTCACAAGTGGAATCGGACATCAAGAATGGTAACATACAACAGCCAGTAGGAGAACACTTCAATCTTCCTGGACATTCTATAACAAATTTTAAAGTAGCCATACTTGAACAAAAAAACTTCAGAAACAGACTTCAAAGAGAAACTGCAGAACTAAAATTCATTTGCAAATTTAACACCATTAATTTAGGCTTGAATAGGGACTGGGAGTGGCTGACTCACTACAAAAGCAACTTTGCCTCTCCTGGAATTGACACCTCCTCATCAATTATTGGGAGTGGACTACATCCACCCTGATTGAATTGGCTCTACCAACACTGGTTTTCCACTTGTGAGGTAACTCCCTTCTCTTCATGTGTCAGTATAATAATGCCTGCATCTGTCATTTTCACTCCATGCATCTGAAGAAGTGAGTTTTTTACCCACGAAAGCTTATGCCAAAAGAATCTGTTAGTCTTTAAGGTGCCACCGGACTCGTTGTTTTTACAGAAAATCTAAGGTAACCGGGGCTTAAATTCAGCCAGAGCTGTCCAGAGCAGAGCTCTGGTAAATATTTTCAAACCCTGGGGGAGCCCACAAGACAGTTTCAGGGAGGTCCTCAGAGCCCTGCAGCTGAAGCCTGGAGCCCTGTTCTCCCCTTCTCTCCCCCCACGCGGGCTGAAGCCCCAAGGCCTGGTGCCATCCCTCCTTCCACCATGGGGCAGAAGCCCCGAGACCCCCCGCCGCAGCTGAAGCCCCAAATGAGGGGGGGAGCCCACCAGGAAATTATGATAATTTAAGCCCTGAAGGTAACAAGGTGCAACAATAGTAAGGGAAGTACTACACCAACTTAAGTTTATGTCACTTTTTCCAGTTGTCAGGACTGCAAAATAAGCATCTGACAGGATGAAAGAAGGCGGACATTAAAAAGGAAAACGTTTTTCAGGATACATCTACACTTCAATAAAAACCCTGCAGCACTGAGTCTCAGAGTCTGGGTCAGTTGACTCAGGCTCATGGGGCTCGGACTGCAGAGCTAAAAATTTTAGTGTAGATATTTCCCAGATCAAAAAATAAATAAGGAAAGAGAAGTCTAGCAAAATATCTGTTTTTGTCAAATGCTTGTTAAAGAAAAATTGGCAGTAAGTGATTTCAGCCACAGGACTTTATATAACATGTTTCAAAAATGTTTTTATGCCTTACTTATAAACCCATTGAAATATTGTTATAAGGAAATATTTAGAGAACCCGAATTTAACAGCCTAATGAGAACCACTATAATAAGAAGTGAATTACAAAGCACTTTGTTCCTGGATTTTGCCTGTCTTTTTTTTTTTTTTTTCCTGAATGTTGAGTGTTCTCCTTGGCAGCTTTAAAAAATTCTGTGATATAAACAAAGACTGAAAAATGAAAATGAATGTATATCTTACATCCTTTCAATCACATTAACTACCTGCACTATATAATATTGTATAAACACTGGCAAACTACCTACAGTAATTCTTCCTCAGAATGCATTTTCTTAATGATAATCTAGACAAAAGCATCACCCCTAAGACTCATAGTAATAGCTTTTAAAATCCTATCCATGGTAAAACTCTGGAAATTCTTACTCTTTGTAAGTGTTTGGATAATATTTTGGACTATATATGGAAATTATTTGAAGTTTAAATTTGTTGTGACTGTGTGGTCATTCAGATGGTGATATTGAGTACTGGCAACACTGTCTATGGGCCTGACCTTGCCTCTCTTAGTCACAAAAGTAATCCCATTGACTATAATTTCCCTCCATTTTGACATCCAAATTACTGGAGACCATAAGGTTTATCAAGGAAGTCTGTAAGAACCAAATACAAGGGATTTTGTCCAGTTTGACAAGGAAATGAACAGCTTAGGCACAGCCCATCAAACCTTCCAGAAACAGAGGGCTGGGGGGCAGATCTTCAGGTGGTGTAAATTGTCACACCTCCTGAAGTCAATGGAGCTATGACAGCTTACACTAGCTGAAGATATGCCCCATATTCTGATTTCAGTTAGTTCAATAATTAGTCCAGATTTACAGTGGTGTAACTAAATATCAGAATATTGCCCTAAACTTGTGATTAAAAAAGAACAAGACAGCAAGATTCTTAATAATGTGTCTAACTTTAAGCATCTGAATAGTCCCAATGAAGTCAGAGGCACCAGACACTAAATGTGACTCTATACCTGGTTCTATACTGCCACCCATTACTGTAGCATCTGAGTGTTTTGCAGCTAAAATCAGTAGCAATAACAAAGTTGTTGGCAGGCGTAATGGAGTCTCTGGCACTTCTCTTTTTTGGGGAATCAAAATTCAGCTTGTGTAAGGGTTTTTTTTTTTGTTTTGTTTTTTTTAGGAGGACGGTTTTGGGAATGGGGGGACTGGCAGGGGTCTGGGAATAGAAAACAGTGTTGACTGTGAAATTCACTTATGCTGGAAAGGCTTTTTGAAAGAGGACAGTGTCACACTGTTTGGAGTGGTTCACAACTGTGAGTGACTATCTCAGGGCAGACTGTCAGAAAACAAGGGCAGACATCCCAAACTGGTGGTATATTCTATAATTAGATTTCACCAATCCAGTAACAAATGTGAACTCCTGGACCACTATATCAATCTTACCATGGAGTCACACACAGACAGTCCTCTTAGACTCTCCAGCCTATCTTGCCACCCAGACAAACTGAATTTGTGATAATGGTGGTGTGATTTTTGGTGTAAGTGACATCAGGTTTCTCCCAGTCCTAAGGGATCAGTCACATACCCCAGATCAATTGTTACTCCAGATCTTACATCAAAGATGATGCTGGGAGCCAATTCTGTAGTAAACTAACTATACGTTTATTAACTAAGAAAAAGGAATGAGCATTATGGAGAGGTTAAAGCAGGTAAAATATATGTCCAGGTAAATCAGTTTGTAACTCCAAATGGTGGCAGTAATGTAATAAACTGCCAGTTTCCCAAAAGTTCTTTCAGGACTACCCAGAATAATTCTGGGGAATCTTTGTCTTCTCATTCAGTTATTCTGCCCTGTTAGAATCCAAACAGTCCAGAGATAAAGGATCTTTCTTTTTAGAATTTTCACATAGAAAGCAAGTTGACAGTGTCTCTGCCCACCTGGGCTTTTCCTTTGATAATGGTGAGGGAGTAATGCACTTAGACTTTTGACCTCCGACCATATACATAATGGCCACTTGCTTTGAAATGATCATTTGCCCTTCAAGCCGTTAAATCCTTCATTAGCATTTCACAAGATTTTTTTATGGGTAATTTAGTTACAAGGATATTTATCATGTAAATGTTTGCTATTACATTATGGCAGGAACAGATAACTGAAAACAATACAAGTAACATTCCACTAGTTTTCATGAAGTTTAAATATCTGAATACACACTCATACATCTAACCATTACTTTGGTTTACACAAGTGCATTGACCTGAATACACTCTAAGATGACCTGGTCAGCCAGTGTCTCAGAAAGTTTTGCAATGTTTTCTAAAAGTAGTCAGACTGTGTTCACCTGATCTCTTTGGGAAGGTTGTTCCAGAGCCAGAGCCCCTGGATTGAGAAAGCTTTGCCCCCAGCTCTCATGTGCTTCATGCTGGGCTTCGTGATCAGCATGGTCTCAGAGGATCAAAATTCAATCTTTGATGTACGTGGGGCTTGATCCATTAATTGTTTTAAAAATGAAGACCAAGGCCCAGGTCATCAAAGGTATTTAGGGGCCTAATTGCCATTGAAATCAATTGGCATTAGGCCCCTAAATACCTTTGAGGATCTGGGCTCAAGGTTTTAAACTGACATTGAAAGCTGACTGGGACCATAGGGAGGGATTTGAGCATGGGCCTGACAGGACTATTCATGTGCTTAAGCTTAGGCATGCCTTGAGTACCTCAAGGCCTCAAAAGGAAAATGGGCATTTTTCTGCTCATCCTCTACATGACAAGGGCTCATTACATTTCTGGAGGTCTCATGATTAACTTTTTTAGATGACACCACAAGTTTGATATGGAACCCACTGTGCCATGAGAAACTGAGGTAGTTATGTGAGGGGACATACTCTCGCTTTTAGGCTAACAAGTAAGAGAATCTCCAAAAGTAAAGACAATTAGAATGTTCAATTTCTTACATGGACAACTTACAACAAATAAGATAACACTGACAGTCAGATGAAAGTTTAAGACTGATACTGGAACTGAACCTTTTAATAAATACTAATATGGATTTAAACATGTGCACTTCTGTAAATTCTTCTACCAGAGCCAATACTTTTCTAGCTACTTCACAGCTGGTTCTCCTCAACCAAGGGTTATACTTATATTTAGGAATTCAACTGGTAGCCTAGCTAATGAAAACAGTAGAATTTTGAAGGAACTAGCTACCTTTTATGCAAATTAATATTTCTCTGATGCTTCAGACTTACATAATAACATTAGAATAATTTCTAATTCTGCAGAAAAATTAGTGCCCACTTGATCTGGGCTTGATCTGACTCTGCTTCTCTTCAGAGCAGCGTGGCTTGCCCAAGTGAATAGATCACAGACTGGGACTCAGGAGACCTTGTTCTTTTTCTAGCTTGGCCATGAGCATATTGGGTGATCTTTGGCACATCACTTTACCCCTGTGCCTCAGTTTTCTCACCTGTGAATGGATATTCATAACGATAGTGACCCCTTTTGTAAAGCTCTTTGAGATCTACTGATAAAAAGCACTACAGAAGAGCGAGGTATTGTTGTTATCTATTCTTCTTACTGACCAGTGTCACTTAAATGAGGCCATAAACATTTTCACAAACATTTTAGCAAACCAAATGACATTTGTGGTGATTTCTGTTGTTTATAAGGACCGGACATGTTTCATACTTGGTAGATCAGTTTCACACTTCAGAACCCTGCTTGGTGTTGTCCTGCGAGCCCATTTTCCCGGGAATCATGGATTGGGTTACCTAATGAAGAATGAGCATTTAATCAAATTGGATGGGCCTAGGTGACATAAGTTCTGACCAAGTTTTTCTTTCTTCATAATGTTCTTAGATTCTTATTTTGAGTAAAGAACATCAGCTCAGATCCTCAAAGATATATAGGCACCTCACTCTCATTGAAATCAGTGCTGTTTTCAAAATAATTTTGTTTCCCCAAAATGTCATGCATTTTACAAATCCATGAGCCTGATTTAGATCACACACTAATATATATTAGGAGTGACTCCACCTAAGTGTCAGAGCAGTTTATGAAACTGGCATATAAGTGGAATCAGATCCGAGGCCAGTTCTGTATTTCCATACAAACTTCCAAAAATAAGCTCTCTTATTTTATTTGGTATAACAAAAAACCTAAAGCCAAACTTATATTTTCACATTGAAAGAAGGAATTGCTTTTCCAGATTTATTAATCTGAAAGTGGAGTTGCTATTTAAATTTATATAAGGAATGGGATCTTTGAGCACTGGTTTCAGACTAGTGAATTAATGAAAAAACAAACAAGATAGAGCCTCATTCTTAAAGAAAAATTATTAGGCAAGCATAAACAGATGTGACTTTGTTAGACAAGCATAATTCTCTTTATTTTGTGGTCTAGAATACTGATATGTTATGAAATGATAAATTGTAGCTATTATTTCGGCTATTAAACTAGTGTTTCCCATGTTTGACAGCAGCACTGGAATGACATCATCTGGAGAGAAAAGGGATTAAGGTTAATAATATACTATCTTTATTTTAACAGCACATTCTGCTCATTTATAGATTTGGGCAAAAGTGAGAGGTATTACTATATACACATTTCTTTAAAATGTCTGAAAAGCCATAACATTGTCTAAATTCTTAGGCTTAACATCGTTAAGGCCCAGAAGAAACATATTTTAATTACTATTGTTTTTTTATGTTAATAAGAATAGAGATACTCAAGAATGATTCTTGCCTGAAGCTTAAAATCCATTCCCAACTAGTGTACACTGATTGTAATGAGGTCTTCCCTAGCCCTTGCACAAATCAGTCAGAGACCTCCTCCAAGTGCAATCACCAGTGCTTCTTTTATTAACAGTGTCAGCTCCCACCACCTTCTGTTTACAGACAGTTGTAAACCAGCAACCTGGGGCAGCCAGCTTCTCCAACTAGCAGGGATGCATAGCCTGTGGTTCCTCCCTTTCCCTGCTCTGGCTCCTCCCCTCTTACTTCCTGCCAGCTTTATATAGCCCCCTCGCTAATAAGGCCCGCAGGTGCTTCTGTTTCACCAATTAGGGGCGGCATACCCAGCCAGCCCCAATTAATACTCCTTAATTGGAGCTGGGCTAACGGGCCTGGCTCAGGACCTCTTGGCCAGCACCCTGTTACACTGATGGTAACATTAATTAAATCCAGGTGGAAGAGAGATATTCAGATTAATATTTCTCCTAAACAATGGGAACATACTATGGAACTATGACACTCAATAGCTTTATAGAAAAGTCTTCTTTTCTTTTTTTCATTAAATCATAAGGTAAATGGCTCTTGTGTGTGTATTTCTCCTTAAATCAGTGTCAAATTATATTATCCACTCACTCTACATTGCCTATGCATACGCGACATGTAGGGAAGGAGTGCCCTCAGCCCAGGTTTCTGCTTGACCTGCCCTAGCCCCGCAGGACCTGTTGGGATTGTCTGCCCTGGCCCAGGGAGGTGGGGCTGGAAGTTCTGCCCAGAGGAGACACGTGAGGTGGTCACATGTCCTCTCCTTTACATTATGTCCCCCAAGTATCAGGAGGCACGTGTTGTCTGTGTCTATGTATTTAATTTGATACTGTACAATGTGTGCCATATGCTATGTGATTTTCTATACAATTTCAAGTATTGGAGCCTGATCCTACAACTAGTGAAGTCAATGGAATTACTCTTATAGACCTCACTGGGTGCTGGATTGTGTCTTAGGCCTGCTATTTTATAGTAAGTGTATGGAGCATTTAAAAAGGTGCTTATGAATTTTGATACTCAGACTATATAATTTTTATTATTATTTATTTGTATTGTGGTAGCATTTAGTAGAGTCATAGACCAGAACCCCATTGTGCTAGGTGCTGTACACAGAACAAAAAGACAGTCCCTACTTCAAAGAGCTTACAATCTAAGTAAAAGACAAGCGACGCAGCATGTGGATACAAACTGACAGACCGGGGAGTACAAGGAAACAAGGAGACAGTACTGCTCGGCGTGATAGGTAGTGGTCTACCATGAAATTAGTCAGTTATGTATACAGTAAAGAGCGAAACAACTTAAAAGGGCAGACATTCAAACCTTACCAAACAGAGCATGGTTATTGGCTCTGTATTACAGACCATCAGATATTAAAATCTTAGCAACAAACATTTTCAGTGGTATATAAAATGCTTAGACCTTGCAGCATTCCATATAAAAACCTAGGTGGGTTTTTTTCAAAATGAGAAGGTAAGGGATCTTTGTAAGTTTTAACTCAGCTATTCCGTCAGCTTGTTCCACAGATGTCAAAACTAAAAATTAACTTTAAGTAGTAAAACCACACAATTTATCTTCCACCCCCCACCTCAAAAAAAACCCAAACCCTTTGCTAGCACCAATTTTTTGCCAATTCTTCCTTGAGAAGCCTACATCTTTGCCCTGTCTCTTGTGATTCTCTGGCCACTTCAGGATTACAGAGTCCTGTCTGAGTGACCCCAACACCATCTGCCTGACAGCACTTCATTTTTTGGAGTGGTCCCAAATGGTCCTCAATCGATTCTCTTCCCTTCTGCCCTAAAGTTATTTCCAGGTTCGCTCTCTCATTGACTAAGGGGAAGGGTATCTCTGAAGCTCCACCCACATCCCCACTCAGGCTGCTCATTGAGAGAGAAGAGGAAGAGACATCTACCCCCATGGCTACTTACTGAATTCCATTGCTTTTATTTCAGGTCAGAACTTATGGGGACCTCATGCCTGGGGACTGCTCAGCACATGCTATATTGGTAAATCTGGGAGCTAGGCAGCCAGAGACAATACAGGCACTCAGGGTATGTCTACATTACGGGATTAATCCGAATTTACAGAATTAAATTTTTGGCAACCGATTGTATAAATTCGAGTGCACGCGGCCACACTAAGCAGATTAATTCGGCGGTGCGCGTCCATGTACCGAGACTAGCGTCGAATTCCGGAGCGTTGCACTGTGGGTAGCTATCCCATAGCTATCCCATAGTTCCCGCAGTCTCCCCCGCCCATTGGAATTATGGGTTGAGATCCCAATGCCTGATGGGGCAAAAAACATTGTCGCGGGCGGTTCTGGGAACATCCTCCCCCTCCCTCCGTGAAAGCAACGGCAGACAACCGTTTCGCGCCTTTTTTCCTGGGTGAACTGTGCAGACGCCATACCTCGGCAAGCATGGAGCCCGCTCAGCTCAAGACAGCAGTCATGAACATTGTAAACACCTCGCGCATTATCGTGCAGTTTATGCTGAACCAGGACCTGAAAAACCAGGCGAGGAGGAGGCGGCTACGGCAGCGCGGCGACGAGAGTGATGAGGACATGGACATGGACA